>VZTM01028742.1:17659-92713 GCA_013400555.1 Jacana jacana
CTTCTTGGCCATGAGGGCACAGTGCTGGCTCATGGTCATCCTGCTGTCCACCAGGATCCCCAGGTCTCTTTCCCCTACGCTGCTCTCAAACAGGTCATTTCCCAACCTATACTGGTACCTGGGGTTGTTCTTGCCCAGATGCAAGACTCTACACTATGGGAAAGGGAAAGCTCACTGTAGAAGGGACAACAATAAATCCCAGTTTATTCCATAAGGAAGGGCTTATCCTGCCTGGCTCCCCAGCTGTGATGCAACACAGAACTCGTGCCATAATGGCAGTAAGGTCCATGCTAGAAGCAGCAAGGGCTTTCTGCTCCCCTACACCTCCTCCTGCCTGCCATCATGCTTGGGAACGTATTGCTCACGTCTAACTTGAGCGAGACAAACTGCTCTCCCCGCGCTTCATCCCTGGGGTGTGTGGCCACCCTTCCGTCCCAGTTAACCGCTCGGGCTAACGAGGGAAATCAATCACGCCGCCCTGGGGCTGGCCATCCATCTCTGCCAATGCTGTCCCCTCCTCAGCAGTGCTGGAGAGGCAGGGGGGAAGCCTGGTCAACTCCCCCATGGCACAGTGAGAGCCTGAGCTTAGATTCCCTACCAAGCGTCTTGCAGGAGAAGGGTGGAGGTTGTAGGGGATTGCGGGGCTGCAATTAAAAGCTGCTATTTCAACAGCCGCTGGATGCTTTGCAGTCACTCTCTTGGTATTAATAATCTTCCTTTTAACCAGAAGGTGTTCTTGCTAGATCTGCTCGTTTCTAGCCGAAAGAAAACCCATTACGAGACCGTTTTGAGTCCTCTGTAGTGGGAACTTTTCTCATTTAGCGGAAATTGTTGGCTCAGAAAACCCAGAAGTGTAAAAAGCACAAGTGAAGTGAGTTGTGTTGGAGGACTCTGGCCATTTGCTTTATTTTTAACACCCAATCTCTGCAAATCCTCCGTGGAGGTGCTTGAAAGGAACATATTTCCCCTTCTCTTTTCCTGCTAGTTTTGTCATTCAGACAAATTGTTGATGTGGTGGTTGTTGTTTCTAGTGCTGATGTAAATGGTCGTGGCTTTCATGCCTTTCAGCTGGTTCCAAATGCGATTGCTGCGAAGAAATGGGAGTGGGTGGCTGGAGATAGCTGTTCCTCTGACCCTATCAACCCCACAACATCTTCTCTCCTACAAATAGCTCCTGCCTATTTTACATCCTGACAACAGCTTTCCTTATTTATTGAAAGGCCAGGGATTCTTTGAGGATTTTTCTCTACTATTTCTGGCCGTCCCGCTTCCAGCAAATAGGTCTCCGGCTGCACCTTTTCGCCTCCATTTGGGCTGGAGGGTAGCCTGCCTTGCTTGCTGGGGGATCAGGGTATCAAAAATCATCCCACCAAACGGTGTCCAGTCCTTCACTGAGCTGCTGGAGGACACAGGATTTAAATCATAGCATTGTTTTGGTTGGAAAAGACCCTTGGGATCATGGAGTCCAACCATCAGCCCTACTCTACAAAGTTCTCTTCTACACCATATCCCTCAACACCACATCTGATCAACTCTTAAACGCAGTCAGGGATGCCATAATGCCTTGCATGGCAGTGACACGATGGCACATTGAGGAGGGCACCAATATTGTGTTTCTCTGCACTGCCTTGTAAATTGCTGGCACCTCCCCGAGATCAGTGACCACCAAAAGCAAGTGATGACATTATGAAAAAAATTCTTCACAGAAGGAGTGGTCAGTCACTGGAATGGGCTGCCCAGGGAGGTGGTGGAGTCACCATCCCTGACTGTGTTTAAGAGTAGATTAGACGTGGTGTTGAGGGATCTGGTGTAGGGGAGAACTTGTAGAGTAGGGCAGATGGTTGGACTCGATGATCCCAAGGGTCTCTTCCAACCTGTATGATTCTATGTACCCCTTTGCTTCTGTTTTTGGTGGCAGGAAGGACAGTTTGCAGCAGTTGATGTCAAGAGGAGATTGAGATGGAGCGGGAGAAGTTTGTGGTTCTGTGTGGAGCGCAAGGACCTTACTGTTGAGCCAGGGAGCTAGTGTGGGTCATTGGTGAGAGGGGGAGAAAAGCATGCTTACACAAGGCAGCTTTTGTTGGGCTAACAAACATTTTTGGATAGGTTGAAAAGTAGAGTTGCTCTTCCACAGAGTCTCTTTAGAAATATCTGACAAATACCTGTTGAGGGATCTGGTGTAGAGGAGAACTTGGAGAGTAGAGCAAATGGTTGGACTCGATGATCCCAAGGGTCTCTTCCAACCAAAATGATTCTATGATTCTATGAAACCAGCCGCAGACACTTGAGTTTCTGTGCCTCTGCTTTTCCCAAGATGTCCTATCCAGGAGCTAACCGCCTCCCAGAAATAGATAGGGTGGCGATGGGTGACATGGTGTGGCGGTGTGCTCTCCCTGCTTTTCCCCCTCTTCCCCAAACCCCTCCCTGGCTCCTGCTCAAGCCATAACCCCTGGTAGGAGTTGTGATGAGTTGCACCTGGACTTTGGGGGATGGCTGGCAACGCAGCCCAAACACTGTCTGGAGCGGGGACCTAGATATTTTGTTCGCATGAGAGTATGACTCTAGGTCAATTATCTCACTCTACAAATAGGGAACAGCCCAAGAGCCCTTAGAGCTCTCCTGCATGGCAGGATCTCACCTTTCATGAGGATGCTCGCTTAAGGTTCTACTTCTCGAGGCTGAGAGATTCCTTGCTGCACCAGAGTCTCGGAAAGTGACTTAACAGCATGCTGAACTTCGATGTCTTAGGTAAGAGGAGGGATTGGTTGCACGTATTTAATCCTTTAAACATGAACCGTTGACCAAGTCTGGGACTAGGATTGGATCCAGCTGCACCTAGACTCCTCTCTGAGGAGTTTAGAAAGCAAGGGGGTCCTTTCTGAACCTCGTGACTCAACGGGAGGGTCTCCCTGACAGCTCGCCTGACCTTGTCCTCTGTGCAATAAATAATCACGTGTGCCTTCCCATCAAATCTCGTAAAACACTGTCACATTTACTACTAATTTTGTTAAATCACCATTTCACCTTAATGAAATATTTCACTACTTCTCTCTGACGAGTGAAGCCAATCGTTTCGCCTGCAGCACGTGGTTTAGTGATGGCTTTTTATCAGCGTTGGCTTGATGGTTGGCCGAGATGATCTGAAAGGTCCCATCCAACCCGGACAATTCTATGGTTGCCTCGCAGCGGGGTTGGAGCCAGGGTTTGAGCCATACCCTGAGGACTGAGCCGTACCCTGGGCGAGTCCTCAGCCAGTCAGCTGCATTTCTTAATCTGTCCGTTTTTCACTCATATTGAAGGAAAGCATCGAAAATGAGAAATACTAGTGGCAGGCAGGATCTAACATTATTAACACTGTTAATCAAATATTTAAACAAAATAGTGTAAAGCCTAGTTTCATTAAAGCTCTGTGGATTTGCTCACCACAGCCTATGTTTGTATGTTAATGTGATGTTAGCTTTTCCCATCTTTTGAAAGCTTTTCTAGGATTCTGGCTCTTACTAGAATGAGCATTAAATGGTCCACATGGCTCCTTGTACTAGCTCTCTTAAAATTCTTGAATCCAAGTTCCCTAGCCTTGATCACCTAAAGATATCTTGCTCTTGTAGTTGCCACTTTGGCGTTGTCTTTAGTTGTTGGATTTGACTTCTTCCTAAATCGAAGCAGCAATATTTGCATCCCATGCAGCACGCCGTTGGGTTCTCTCTTTTCCACGAGAAAAAGCAGGAATCAAAACCTCTAGTTATCCTCCCCTCTGCTGGATGTAGCCTTCTCCTTTTGCAGTATGAGCTTCTGTTGGACCCCAGGTAGGACAATATTTAATCTGAGGGACATCATGTGGTTTTACAAAGTGGGGCAGCATAATTGGACAAAAAGCCAAACAGTTGAGGGTTATGGCGAGACAACTCAGACAAAACATAAACTGAATACGTTACAAAGCACCACGGGACCTGCTGGGGCTCCAGAAAGACTATTTATGATCTTTAACTGATTGAAAATAGCTGACAGGGTAAAAGAGGAGGCTGTCGCTGTTGGTTTGCAATTAGGCACTCGGCTCGCAAGCATCTGTTTTCTAGGAGAGATCACCGCTGGCCATTGTATGGCTCCTGTTTCCTTTGAAGGGACACCAGAGCTGGACCAGAGAACTGGGAAAGGGCTGCTAATGTGATAAGAGAAATGAAGCTCGTGTGTTTGGAGGGAGGTGGAGGAAAGCCTGATCTAATTAAATTAGCAAAACGAAAGCTGAGGAAGATAGCTGCCTATAAATACATGGCTGGAAGATGGGGAGGGAGCATCAGTGAAGGAGAACTATTTATGCCTGAAGACAGTGTTGGCACAAGAACAAGTGTACGTAAACTGGCCCAGAATAAATTCAGCCTGGAAACAGGAAGATCGTTTCTGACAATTAGAGAGCAATCAGGCTGTGGAGCGGCCTCCCCATGGGAATAGAGGGGATAAAACCCTTCCTGCTTTTAGCAGGAGCTTGCGGGAGGGCTAGATCCAATGAAGCAGGGATGCCGTGTAACCCAATGCTCCTTCTCCTTTCCTTATTTTCCTATGATTTCTGCCTCAGCCTCATATATATGCCAATTCTCATCACGTCCCACCTTCCTCCCTGTCCCCTGATATTTATCTCGGTTGCTGGCTTCACTCCCTTCTGATGCAGGTGGCTTTCTTCTAACCGTAATAACTTTCCTGAGTGGTCAGGAGCCTGCAGTATTCTTGGTGCTTTTAAATTTTTTATCTCTCTGCCCAATCCCTCTTTATCCCACTGTCCTCCTTGCATGGAGAAGGAGGCCAGACAGGGGACAGACGGTGTCCTCCAGCCAAGGTGGCCCTGCCAACCCCCACAAAGGTAAGAGACTCCCTGGAGGAGACTCTGTTTCCTGCTTGGTTTAAATAGGTAAAAAATTGTGATTGGAACCTATTTCCAGCCCTTGCACAATACAGTTCTGGGAATAACTTGTACCCCTGGATGGAGAAAGGAGAGCTACCAAGCTGGTGAGGGGTCTGGAGAACAAGTCCTATGAGGAGAGGCTGAGAGAAATGGGCATGTTGAGTTTGCAGAAGAGGAGTTTGAGGGGAGACCTCCTTGCCCTCTCCAGCTCCTTGACAGAAGGGTATAGAGAGGTGGGTGTTAGCCTCTTCTCCCAAGGGAATAATGGCAGGACCAGAGAAAATGGTCTGAAGTTGGGGCCGGGGAGGTTTAGGGTGGATCTTAGGAAGAATGACTTTAGGGCAAGAATGGTCAGGTACTGGAACGGCTTGCCCGGGGAGGTGGTGGAGTTAGGTGGAAGCTAGGGGAGGGGGAAGTGGAAGTTCCTCAGGTGACCGAAATCAAAACCCCTTTCACTGTGATGCGTCACCAAATTTGGCAGAAAAGGACCTGGGGATGCTGGTTGACAAGCGGCTGAACATGAGCCAGCAGTGTGCCCCGGTGGCCAAGAAGGCCAAGGGCATCCTGGCTAGTACAGTATGACCAGCAGAAGTAGGGAGGTGATTGTCCCCCTGTACTCNTTCCTAACCTGTCCAGCCTTTCATCCCCAAAGCATACATTTCTCACCCTGCTAATGCCCATCTTTTATCAAACTCTCCCCCCCTTCCCTGTCATTCTTGCTGGTTTTTGATCAATTCTTATCTATTCTTTTTTCCAGAAGGCAAAATAGAAAAGATATCTGATTGGAATGCATTAAAAAAACCAATCCTAAGCAATACAGTCAACCAAACTAATTTAGTAAAGCAACAGTTTGCACACATGGAGGGGTTTTGTTCTAGTCCCTTAGTGCTTCAATGTATAATTGGGCTGCAGGTTAAGTGGAATAAATCATTTTACTGTTGGAACCATGCTTAGTTTGGAGAGGAGGAGGCTGAGGGGAGACCTCCTTGCCCTCTCCAGCTCCCTGACAGGAGGGTGTAGAGAGGTGGGTGCTGGCCTCTTCTCCCCAGGGAATAATGACAGGACCAGAGGAAATGGTCTGAAGTTGGGGCAGGGGAGGTTTAGACTGGATATTTGGAAGAATGACTTTAGGGCAAGAGTGGTCAGGCTCTGGAAGAACCTGGCCAGGGAGGTAGTGGAGTCACCATCCCTGGAGGGATTTAAGGAACATCTAGATGTGGCACTTCAGGGCATGCTCTAGTGGCCGAGGCTGAAGGGGATTTGTGTGTGTGTGTGGTTGGGCTCAACAATCTCAGAGGTCTTTTCCAGCCCTGAAGATTCTGTGATTCTCTGACTTCTGGAAGGACAAAAAATGCAGACTTTCTCAGCAAAGTGGGAAGCCTCTTCTGACTGGGCTTTGCTGGGCTTCCCTCCATGCTGAGGGACAACCGAGCACCCAAACCTCATGGATGGGTCACTGAGGAAGGACTGCAGGGCCACGTGAGCTGTCTTCCCCCAGCTGAGAGGAGCCAGCCCTGGAGAAGGCTTGGTCTGGCAGCACCAGTGAGAGCTGGGAGCTCCCAAGCCAGGAGGAGTTTCCCATTGCAGATCCCAGAGGAGGGGTGAGAGATGCCATGGGGACAACACTAGGATCAGACTGGTTAAACTTTTCTTTTGATGAGGGAAGACCTTGAAAGGGGGTGAATTGCTAAGAACTTAATTGGCAAAACTTCTGCCTGCTCCTTCAAACTCCTTGCCCCCCATGTTTCTTAGGGTGGACCCATAAGGTATGGCCCTGAGGCAGCTTTTTCATCGTCAGAATGGTACCCGTTCTGATCCTTAACTGGGTCAAACCTTGTACATCAAGTCGGAGGCAGCTGGGCTGTGTCTTGTGCTCTCCCCCAGACTAATCCCCTCTTGTCTCTTCCATCTGTAGGATGATTTTGGAGTGCTACCTATCCCTTTATTTTAATGCTTTTTTTTTTTATATATATATATTTTTTTTCCCCCTCCATTCCTGCCTTTGGTGATTTGGGTCTCAAAGCAGTAAAAAACAATATCGAGGTTCTCCACACCTTCTCTTTATTTATTTAGTGTGACCTTGCCTGTGCTCAGTGAGGGGAGCCTCAACATTAAGATTTTACCAGCGGAGCCCTGCTGGGCGATGCACGGGAGCGGTTCTGCTTGCAGCCCCCTTGAGAGCAGGCAAAGAAGGAATCTGTAATTCTTCAGGAACTGGCACCCAAAGGCAACGCTGTGCTCGAACTCCCCTGCGTGGCTGGTCCGATTCTCCTCTCCTCCTCCCGCTGCATTGCTTCTGAGATGCTGTCCTAAAGACTGGTTTGGGGAGAATATGTTAGATGAGGTGGAAAACCAAGCTGAGCTCCTTGCTGAAGCTCTCAGCTGAGCTGCCCGCCTTCATGCCTCTCCGGTGCATCCATCCGGTTGCGTAAAGGAAAATGTCATTAATTTTCAGCTTAATCCCTACTGAAGTGTTGAGCCTCCTTCTCTGGATGGCCAGCAGCAGTCTAGGAGATGCCAAGACAACTTATGTGCCGGTCAGGGCTGTGGGAAGCGGTCATCCTGGCTGGTGGGTGTCATTTACTTGCAGGTGCTGCAATGCAGCTGCCAGTTCACCCTGGGACCAGACCTTTGAGGCATGTTTTTTGCTGTTGCTTTTATCCCACTTCAGGGGCAGTGCCTTGTCCCCTTCTTCAGTAATAATTACTGACTCTCATCCATGCTCTAGAGGTGGAGCAGTCTCTCTCCATGCCAGCCCCTCTGGGGCTGTTAGGTGACACAGCGGGTGGCTGGGGGGTGGCTTCAGGGCAGGTGGTGGCTGCTGCTCCATGGGTGAAAAGGGAAGGAGAGGAGGAGAATGAAGGAAGAGCAGCTGGAACTCGTGCTGGGTGTGCACACATGGAATGATAGGATGGTTAGAGTTGTAAGGGACCCTAAAGATCATCCAGTTCTGACCCCCCTGCCCTGGGCAGGGACACCTCCCACCAGAGAAGGTTGCTCAGTGTTTATCAGCGACCCCTTCAAACCTTGGCCAGTATCTATTGCTGCCAATGCAGTCCTAGCAGAAGGGTCACTCTTGTCCCTTCCGCAGTCATCCCTGTGACCCGCCGCTATGGCGTGCGTCCAGGAAAGTCATCAGGTACTAAAAATAACCAGGGAATAGCTGATGGTGTGTCTTCTCTCCGCATGTTAGTGCAATTAGCTGGGAGGCTGACTCCAGCTGGGGAACTTGGCTGCTCCCCTGTCCTGCTGGGCAAGGACAGCAGTACGCTGGTCTCCTGAGCGGGACTTGGAGGTCACGGCACCTTGGCGTTGCTCCACAGCTTCCCTGCCCTGCTTGCAAGGCTGTCAGAGGCAGTTTCCCTCTTGTGCTGTGAAATCAGGCATTGACAGGCAAGTCAGCTCTTACAATGCTGGTTGTGTTTATTGCCCTTTGCAGCCAGGGTGTCAAACTTTTGGCACAGCTTTCCTTGAACTTCTGGATGAGTAGAAGCTATGGATGTATCTTCACATCAGAAGGGCTGAAGTCTTCCAGCCTTGTTGCTCTCCTGGCCCTTGGGTGAGAATGAGGAGCTGGTGTCCCAAGTCTAAAGCACAATCCTCCCTCCTTATTGGTGAAGTGATGATGGGTGCAAACACCCTTAACTTTCTCCTATAATGGCAAGAATTTCTGGAGTGCCCCCCCAGGAGAGGACAAACCAAGAGCTTGCTGTGCATGCTGTGGTGGTTTGCTGTCCTTTGCAGGACCGGAGAACTGGGCTTGCAAATCTCTCTGCTGCTTTTCCCTCTCTCCTCCTCTTTATTCACTGCTTGTTGTCCTTCAGGATGTCATTCTCTTTGCCATCCTTTTCTGCTGGATGATGCAAAGCCAAGGGACATGGGGCTCCAAGGAGGATGGGTGAGCTGATGTGGACCTCGTTGATTCAGCTAGGCCTCTTTGGTGATGAGGTCTGGAGGTTCCAGCTGTGGGCTTGCTCTGGCAAGGGTGTGGGTACAAATAAGTAAAAGTTTAATAAAAAGCCTTGGGTGCTTCAGGGCACCTTGCAGCAGGTGGAGGAGGTGGCCTGGACACCCTTCTCTGTTTAAGTAGCTGTTTAGTTCTGGCCTCTATTAATGGGGAGAGGGGGGCATCTCCATCTCTGCTTGTGGAAAAGTGTCTCTTCCCATGTCTGGCTGGCATGGGGGACTGTCAAGGTTGCTCTGTCAGCCAAGCCCTCATCATCTCCTTGCCCGTGTGAAGTCCCCTTTGGCTGGGAAGGCTGAGCGCCGCGTGGCGATGCACGCCAGGTTCAAGGGCTGGTCAAAGGATGGAGCTGGGGCAGGCTGAGATAGATTTGACCGTGCTCAGGCTTCTGCTTTTCTCTGAACCTATCTCTGCTTTTAATTCAGCTCTTGTATTTATGACTCTTGCCCTCTGATTATAGGTGATAGGAGAGCTTGTCTGCCTGCGTGATCAGGCCTGCGCCTCCTCCGTGCCCGCCTCCCTCAGGAAGCAGGATGGGATTCCCTCCTCTCACAGCTTTCCTGGCTGCAGCCCTGATCAAGTGTGGAGGTCACAGAGGGGACAGCAACCAGGATTCAAGAGGAGATGGGTGTCTGCTGTCCTCTCTAACTGCAGTTGCCTCTTTTCTTATTTATAAGTGCAAGCAAACAGGTGCTAAAAGCTTTTTTTAAAAAAAACCAACTTTTTCTCCTTGCCTTGCACAGTCAGGCTCTCTCCTGAGATGTCTCCTCCTACCATGCTCTGCATTTCTTGACATTTCTGGATCTATCTATTTGTCTGCCCATCTCCCCTTCTTTGTTAGAACTGGGGTTTGGGAAGAGGACTGTGTGGAGCCCTCCTTGAGCTGTCTGCTGGGGATGTGGGGCTTGGACATCCCCTACTCGTTTCGGGTATTGCTTTTTGCTTTTTTTCAGCAGGCCACTATCTGTCATCCCAGTTCAGATTGGCATTTTGGACTGGGGAAGTATTGTCCCTGAACAAAGTTAGTGTCTGGGAATCTTTGCTTCAGTGGTCTGAGTTTGCTCCTTCGATCCAGTTGGGTGGGCGGAACCTGTGGGTATTGATTTGCCCTCAGAGAGGCGCTGTGTTGGAAACAGGTTTGCCCATGTCTTCTGTATGCTCTGGTTTCTTAACCTTTCTGCTCCAGAGTAACCCAGAAAGCCTCATAAATCCCTTCAGATGCTAATTCTGGCTGTTCACGGTGTGTTTTTAAGCAGGCAGCTTCTAGATGTGCTCTCTTGAAGTGTTTACTTTAGGGTAAAGCAAAACCCTATCAGTGATGCTGTCACCGGAGAAAAATGTATTCATTCTTCTTATTATTATGGTTATTGTTATTATTTTTAGGAAAGATGCAGTCTCACCTCATGCATAAAATTAGTTTAATGAAACAGCAGGAATGGGAGGGAATGTTCCTGGCTTTCCTGTGCTTGTTTGTGGAGTGAGTGAACAATTTCTTCGCTCCCTCTCAGGCCTCGGATGAACGATACATCATGGAAACTGTACTTTTAGCTGAGGTGCGTCCATGAAGACAGCAGGGAATGAAATAGTAGGTTTCAAAAATCATTTAAAAATAAATAAATTAAAAATGGGCCGGGGGGGGGGCGGAATTTTTGAGCTTCTAAACAGTCCTCAAGCAGCCAGGATGGCTGAGACCTTGGGGACAGCTTAAGGAGAGAGAAAAAGGGTGGCAGTGGGGCAGTGACTGTGTTTATGCTCTCTCTTATAAATCCTCAAACGAAGGGGGATACCTTTCCTCTAGGGTGGGGGGGACAAGTGGCACCACATCAGTGGGCCTGAGACCTTGGCGTGTCCGGTGGTCTTGCCTGAGCTAAGGTTGTACCACGCTTCTCCTGGGGTTATCACTGCTGCTTTTAGCTCTACCAGTGAAGGGCTACGGGCAGTGTGCTGGTAGCACTGTTGAAGTGCACTCATGCTTGCCTGCCCCCTCTAAAAACTTCTTATTTCACTTCACTCTCCGGGCATCGGCAAGGAGACGTGAGGATAAAAGTGACAATGTCATCTCGGGGTGTCCAACCGGTGGTGATGGCAGCGTGCTGCACGAGCTCTCGTCCCTTCCAGCGGTCCCTACGTGCCTTTGTCCTTTGGCTTATTTCCCCTTGGGACTCTGGGTTACCTCAGGGAATTTTTTCGCACTGAAAAGATGAACTGTAAATTAGCATCTCCCCACTCCTGTGGAAGGCAATAACTTTGTAAAAATTGCAAACCAGAAACTGTTCCTTCTTCAGGATCTTCACCCTGTGTTTGGAGGGACATCCTGAGCAAAAAGCTGAGCTGGGTGCTGGCAAGTGGGCTAATTGCAGCTCCTGGCCTTGGGATGTAGGTGGGACCATGCCAAGCCCTTCACTCAAGAAGATGAGAAAAGGAGGGGTGTCTTTTCTTGAGTGAGGCAGGAGGAAGACAGCAAGGTGTGCTGTGGGCAGCAAGAGGGGGAAAGACATAAAAACCCCCTGATTTTCTCCATGTTCCTGTCTCTCTTGTACCCCGTTCCTCTGGTCTGTCTGACCGGGTCCAGCACCTCTAGATGCCCTTCTCACAATATCACAGCTTTGCTTGTGTCCTTGTCCAGATCTGCACTCGTTTGGGTGTCTTTGCTGATGTAGACATAGATTTTTTTCATGAAAGCTGGTAGGTACTGTGTGTCCTGAGGACTTCTATTGTCTTCCCAAGCTTTGGTGGAATAGGTCAACCAGAATCAGGGGCTATTTGAGTGAGAAAGACCAAAGGATGCATTGGGTATAAGTCTGGGAAGGAGGCAATTACAGGCAAACTTAATTTATTTCCATTGATAGACGCTAGTAAAGCTTGGGGTTCTGCATGTCTCTCAATTCCTTCCTTCCCTTGCAGTTATTATGGGATGTTTACACTTTTTTCTCCCTCCTTTTCTCTTTCCTCTTCGGCTGTAGGAGATAGACACTTTTTAAAATGCAAGGTGAGGGTTGGGGTTTTTTTTGTTGGGATATTTTTTCTGCTCATCAAATCCCCTCTGGTGGTGCCAGGGCTTTGAGAAACCCTAGAAGACTTTGAGGCTGGCTGTGGTGCAATCTCACTTCGTTCAGATGCCAACCCCCAGCACTCCCTCCTCCAACAACCTTACTTCGTTGTGATGGCTTTCCAACATCTTGCCCTCGGGCTCCTGCAGGTCCCTCAGCACTGCTTGCTGCTACTTCCTCCAATCCTTTTCCTCCTTCCAAGTTCTCTGTGGTACATCTCCTGGCTTTCCTTCATGACTGTTCTTCCACTCACATTTTCACCTTGCTCCTCTTCAAACGTCTCCTTTCCACCTTTCTCCCCCTCGTAATGGCTCAGGTAGCTCCATGCTGGTGTTTGACCTCTTTCCAGAGGAAGCAATCAGCGTCTTCTTATAACAGCCAGTCTCATGCATGGCAGAGATGTGCTCAAATGAATGCTGCTGGCCTCACTGACCAACACAGAATCATAGCAAACCAGGTTGGAAGGGACCCCAAGGATCATCTGGTCCAACCTTCCATGGCAAAAGCACAGTCTAGGCAAGATGGCCCAGCACCCTGTCCAGCTGAGCCTTAAAAGTGTCCAGTGGTGGGGAATGCACCTCTTCCCTGGGGAGACTATTCCAATGGCTGATTGCTCTCTTTGTGAAGGATGTTCCTCATGTCCAGTCAGAATCTCCCTGGGAGTAACTTGTACCCACTACCCCTTGTCCTTTCCATGTCACTCCTTGTAATAAAGGGACTCTCCATCTTCTTTGTAGCCACTCTTTAAGTACTGGAACATGGTGGTAAGGTCTCCCCTGAGCCTTCTTTTCTCAAGGACAAACCCAGTTCTCTCAGCATTTCCTCATGCGACAGGCTTCCAAGTCCTTTGATCACCTTTGTGGCACTTCTCTGGACCCTCTCCAGCCTGTCCACACCACTTCTGCGTAGCAGTGACCGTTCTCACGTGTATTCTATGTGTAGCCTGACAAGCACCGAGTAGAGTGGAATAATGACTTCTTTTCTCAGCTGCTGCTGCCCTTATTGACTTAACCCAGCGTCCTGGTGGCTTGCTTTGCTCCAGCAGCACACTGTTTCCCTCATATTGAGCTTCTTGCCCACAAGGATCCCCAGGTCCCTTTCCACAGACCTGTTCCCCAGTTGAATAGATCCCAGCCTGTGTTGCCCTCCTGGATTATGTTTTCCCCAGTGCAATACCGGGAAATTCAGTGGTGCCCAGTGAGAGGACAAGAGGAGATGGGCACAAACTTGAACGTAGGACGTTCCATCTAAACAGGAAGAGGAATTTCTTCACTTGGAGGGTGGCAAAGCCTTGGAAGAAGCTGCCCAGAGAGGTGGTGGGGTCTCCATCTCTGTAGGCATTCAAAACCCCTCCTGGACATGCTCCTGTGCAACCTGCTGTGGGTGGACCTGCTTTGGCAGAGAGGGTTGGACTAGATGATCTCCAGAGGTCCCTTCCAACCTCATAGCATTCTGTGATTTTTGTAATACCTTACACTTGTTCTTGTTGAACCTCAAAAGGTTCCTGTTAGTCCACTAATCCAGGCTGGAAGATAACATCTACCGTAACGTTGCAGCGTCAGGGGACAATATCTCACTGAAGCCTGGAAGCAAGTGAAAACACGGCTACGAGTGAGCCTCCTGTGCTCTGGGTGTGAAAGGCATATAATGATTTTTTATTTTTCCTCCCCCTAACCTACTTTTCTTCCTTCCCCCCCTTTGCCATGGCTTGGTCTTGCTGTGGAGAGCCGCTCTGCTGGGAGAGTGTGTTCGTGGCTGCTGGCGTGCGCCGCAGTGCCAGCGTGATGGAGGCATCGATCCGACTGGCTGCGTGTCCCTGTTCGACACAGCGATGTTCTGTGCTGTCAGCGTTAAGATCGTCTCCAGAGCTCTACTAAACCAGGATCAGAGCCCAGATTGAACTGGAGGAAAACCTTACAGCTTGTTTTTGCAGAGCTCCTACTTTCTGGGGCGGGGGGATTCCCAGAGCACACAGGGACTTGTTAGTGACAGAGGATCTTGAGTAGAGCGTGCTTTCCTGGGAGATTTTTATCTATTTTTATAGCTAGTGCAGGTGAATTTTTCTGTGGTAAAAGCTGTAAACACTGAAGAAGCCGGGATGCTTCTTCCTGGCTGGTAATAACCAGCTTCTAGCTCTGAACCACCCCAGTGTAGAAGGACTTGCTGCTAATATGGCAGAGGTCAAGCTCTGTTTGTAGGACGTAAGAGAGTCTAACCTTCAACCAGTTCCTTCAGAGGTGAGGAGAGGGAGCTGGGCAAAAAGGAGGTGCTGGTGGTGTCCCCCTGGCCCCTTAGTACACATCAGAGAATCCACCCATACCAGTCCCTGATTTGTTGGAGACAGTTTTCCTTGCTCCTGTGAAGGTGGACGTTGCTTTGTAAGACCTTTCTGTGTTAGCTGCCTGGTGCTGTTTTACTTGGCAGTAGCACAAGTCTTTTTTTTCTGTTTCTCCTTTCAAGTGGCTTCGGGCAGGGAAATGGTTCCCCCAAACCTTGCCTAAAAAGTTCTCGTCAAAATCGTGACAACCACGGCACTAGGACTTGGTGCATTGATCTCCTAAGGCAGACAAGCCCCACTTAAATCCTGTGCCAACTATAAACTTTATGTTCTTTCACTGGGAAATCGATTTCAAAATCCAAGCCTCTTTAAAAGTCATAGAATCCTAGAATCATTCAGGTTGGAAGAGGCCCTTGGGATCATCGAGTCCAACCATCAGCCCCACTCTACAAAGTTCTCCCCTACACCAGATTCCCCAACACCACATCTAATTGACTCTGAAACACATTCAGGGATGGGGACTCCACCACCTCCCTGGGCAGCCCATTCCAGTGCCTGACCACTCTTATCTGCTGGGAAAAAATCTGTCCTAATGTCCAGCCTAAACCTACTGTGCTGTAGCTGGAAGCCATTCCCTCTCGGGAATAGGTCAAGGGCTAAAGTCCTAACTCCTGTGTTTCCAAGTTGTTGGTTTTTTGTTTTTTTTATAGCACTCACCAGGAGAACAGGTTCACAAGTCTTCACTCAGGACGTGAAGCATCCTGACTTTTTCTCCTTGCTTTGGCCTAGCTGCGGCTGGTTTTGCTCCGGGGAAGAAAAGGAGGTGGGTTTCCTCGCCTCTTCAGCCACCTATAGGTGCAAATGCCTAGATGCCCAACGGTGGGGTGTCTCTCTTTGCAGAGGTGTTTCTCCCCCTCCCTGGTCTGGGTGAGGCATTTCTCCCACAAGGCTAGATGCTGAGGGATTGTGCTACTGACACACTCAGAGGGTTGTGATCAGTGGCACAGAATCTAGGTGGAGGTCCCTAACTAAGTAGTGTTCCCCAGAGTCAGTGCTGGGTCCAGACCTCTTTGATATATTCATCAGTGACCTGGGTGAAGAGATGGAATATACAGTTAGCAAATTTGCTGATGCCACAAACCTGGGAGGGGTGACTGACACACCAGAAGGCTGTGCCACCATCCAGTGAGACCTGGACAGGCTGGAGAGTTGGGCAGAGAGGAATCTGATGAAGTCCAACAACGGCGAGTGTAGGATCTCGCACCTGGGGAGGAATAACCCCCTGCACCAGGACAAGTTGGGAGTGACCTGCTGGAGAGCAGCTCTGAGGAAAAAGGCTTGGGAATCCTGGGGGACAACAGGATGCCCATGAGCCAGCAATGTGCCCTGGTGGCCAAAAGGGCCAATGGCATCCTGGGGGGCATCAGGAAGAGTGTGTTCAGCAGGTGGAGGGAGGTCATCTTCCCTCCTCTGTTCTGCCCTGGTGAGGTCCCATCTGGAGCACTGGGTCCAGTTCTGGGCTCAAGGACAGGAAAATGACAGGGACCTGCTGGAGAGGGTACAGCAGAGGGGTATAAGGATGATGAGGGACCTGGAGCATCTCTCNCGGATGCTGAAGCAGAGGGGTGCCAGCTGGCCTTCTTCCAGCAGTCTCCCTCCCTCCTTCCCTCCCTCCCTTCCCTGCCTGTTACACACCCGCAGCCCCCTCGGCGCCGTGTTTGTTTATAGAAACACTGTCAAGCAAAAAGTCTTTCGGTGGCGCTCCGAGGAGAGGGACGTTTTCAGCTACTCAGTCACCCTCAAACTGTGAAGACGCGACATATCAGCTGCATAAAATTAATTTATTTAGTTAAGGGAGGTGTTAATTAAGAGATCTCATTTATTGTGGCGCCGCAGACAGCTCTCGAGGGCCTTTTGAATTGTCAGCTCTGGTGACAGCAAAAGCTAATGGTGTCAGGAGGTAATAGAGGGTGTGATTCATGCCGAGGGATGGAGTTGGGAGATGGTGGAGGAAGGAGTGAAGGAGCCGGGGCAGGAGCTGGTGGTGGAGGCTGGGGTACACCTTGCTGGAAGCTGGTGAGGTGCTTCGCTCTTCCTCAGTTTCCCCAATGTAAATCCCAGCAGAGGGAAAGGCTGCAGGAAAACCCCGGGGGTTTGAGGGGAGTTGCTGGTGTATCAGCTTAAGTGAGGTCAAGGGTGCTCAGGGCATGTGTGTGTGTGTGTTTGTAGCCAAAAAATGTGTTTTCCTGGATCACCTTAAAACCAACTGAGTGTCTGGGTGATCTGAACTGGAAAGAGGGTCTTCAATTTATTGTGAATCATCAGCTCTGCCTTGCACTCTGAGAGGCTTAATTCTCTTCGGTTAATCAGGACGTGTCAATCTGAGACAAAACGAGTGTAAGGCCTAGCACCACGCTTACAGGTTTTACATTTAACATTTCTTAGGAAATAACAAATTTGCTTTGTCTGAAAGAATTACATGCTCCAGTACAGCTGTTGATGGGCATCTCCTGCAGTAAAAGCTGTGCCAACAGGTTTCCCCCACCACCACCTTTTTTTCATAGAATCATTCAGGTTGGAAGAGACCCTTGGGATCATCGAGTCCAACCATCAGCCCCACTCTACAAAGTTCTCCCCTACACCAGATCCCTCAACACCACATCTCAACCACTCTGAAACAGTCAGGGGTGGGGACTCCACCCCCTCCCTGGGCAGCCCATTCCAGGCTCTGACCACTCTTGCTGGGAAAAACTCTTTCCTAGGGTTAGGTCCAGCCTAACCCTACCCTGCTGCAGCTTGCAGCCATTCCCTCTTGTTCTATCACTAATTGCCCGTGAGAAGAGACCAGCACCAACCTCTCTACAATGCCCTTTCAAGCAGTTGTAGAGAGGGATGAGGTCTCCCCTCAGCCTCCTCTTCCTCAAACTAAACAATCCCAACTCCCTCAATTGATCCTCATAAGATTTATTCTCCAGGCCTCTCACCAGTTTCGTAGCCCTCCTCTGCACTCGCTCCAGCAGAGCTCGTTCCAGCTCGCTTCCTCTTCTCCTGATCTGTGTCACGTTGCTTTTGGAGGGAAATTAAAATCCTCTCGATGCAGAAAATAGGCCAAATGGAGAAAAAAATGGAGAAAAAAAAGATAACAAAAAAAATCCAAGAGAAATGCTAGACTCCCTGAGTAGGTGGTGCTGCCTTTGCCTCCTTGAGGATGTTCTGTGTTCCCAGCTCTCTAAAGTATTGCTTGCTCTTAGCAACTTGCCCGGTCTCTTCTGAACTTTCCTTCTTGTGTGTCCTCAAAGCTGACAAAATAAGCCCTTGTTGCCAAGCCAAACTTTCACTTTCTGCCTCAAAACAAGTGTGAGAGCCGGAGGTCGATGGGTTGCCACGGCCCGTTTTCCAGCTGTTTTCTCGGCTGTGAAGGAAGCACCTCCTGGGCTGCAGCGAGCCGATCAACGAGGTAGGATTCAGGGAGAGAATATGGGGCACCTATAGAAAAATATGGTGGCAGCCAGAAGATTATTTCAACTGGCTCTTGCTGCGCATGTCGAACTAGCAATTTTCTCCAGGTGGCTGATTGGACTTTCTTTAACCCTCTACTAGCAAACATAGAACCACAGAATGGTTAGAGTTGGAAGGGACCTTCAAGATCATGGAGTTTCAACCCCCCTGCCCTGGGCAGGGACATCTCCCACCAGAGCAGGTTGCTCCAAGCCCCATCCAGCCTGGCCTTGAACCCCACCAGGGATGGGGCAGCCACAGCTTCTCTGAGCAACCTGGGACAGGCTCTCACCACCCTCACAGCAAAGAATTTCTTTCTGGTGTTTAATCTAAATTTCCTCTCTTTCAATGTAAAGCCATTACCCCTTGTCCTGTCACTCTGCTTCCTGACAAAGAGTCCCTCCTCATCTTTCCTGTAGCCCCCTTCAGGTAGTGGAAGGCTGCTCTAAGGTCTCCCTGGAGCCTTCTCTTCTCCAGGCTGAGCAACCTCAGTTCCCACAGCCTGCTTTCATAGCAGAGGTGCTCCATCCCTCTGAGCATCTTTGTGTCCCTCCTCTGTTTCAACAGGACCGTTCCAGCAGGTCCATGTCCTTTCTATGTTGAGGACTCCAGAGGTGGAGACAGGACTCCAGGTGGGGTCTCACAAGAACAGAGGGGCAGAATCACCTACCATAACCTGCTGGCCACGCTTCTTGAGATGCAGCCCAGGATGGGGTTGACTTTCTGGGCTGCCAGTACCTAGCTCACCACTGCGGGCTCATATTGAGCTTGTCATCTACCATCACAAGCTACTATGTGGCCTTGTGCCAAAAATTTAGGGAATGGTGTTGCTTCCTCTAATTATACGCCTCTTTATACGAAGTCAGGTCCTCCACTCGTGCCCCAAAGAGGCCTTTGGGAATGGGAAGAAGGCAGCTCATTAGGGCAGTAGACCACTATGGACGAGCAGCCTTCATATCTGGGCCTGCTTTGCCAGTAGAGAAGACATCATGTCGAGCTTCTCATCCAGGAGCATCCCCAAGTCCTTCTCCTCAGGGCTGCTCTCCAGCCATTCTCCCCCTGACCTGTAGTTGGCCTTGGGATTGCTGCCAGTTACTCCTTCCTCTTTTTTAAGTGACTTTCAGTGATTTAAACCAGGGTAAGCACCGGCCTCACGGAGGCCACCTTTACTTTAATCTCTATTTATCTATTAAATTACTTTTAAGCGTGGGTTGGAAGTCAGCAGCCACGCAGCTCAGAGGAGCCCCTGGCCGTGTCCCTCGCTGGGTGAACTCCATGCCCTTGCCAAGGGCGACTGAGCTTTCAGGGCCCATTGCTGGCCACCCCGAGCATTGCACTCAGCCCCTCAGGAGTGATTTGAAAGAGAGACAGAGGTAAAGGCCTTTTTCTTAGCCGGCCCCGCAGTGGTTTAAGTCCAAAAGCATCATCAGGAGCCAACTGCTGTGCGAGCATCTTCTTCCCTGGGGGACATGCTGCATTTTCCCAATGAAAGAAACCTCAGCTTGCCCTTGGCTCCCACCCTGCCTGCAGGACCCTTTTCTCTCTCCTTCTCTGGAGACTTTCAGAACTCACCTGGAGGTGTTCCTGTGTGACCTGCTCTAGGTGTTCCTGTTCCATCAGGGGGATTGGACTAGATGATCTTTCAAGATCCCTTCCAATCCCTGATGTTCTGTGATTCTGTGGCTCTTCCCTTGTGCTACTCTGGTGGAAGGGGAAAATGTGGTACTTGAGGGAGGTTTTTGGTTTCTGATTTAACTCCAAAGCCATGGTGGGGCTTTCCTGCCATGGGAGCTTTAGGGTGAGGAGCTCTGCCCTTTGGGAGAGCTGGATGTTGAAGACATTTCTGCCTCGGGATTGACTCTTGTGAAGCCGTGGCAGGGTCTGACCCAGGCTTTTCTTGTAGCTGCGCAGGGTGGCTTCTCCTCTGCCTACTCTTGTGGTTGTGTCCCCAGGGCTGCCTTGCCCTGCTTGGCTGAAAACTGAACTGCTGCCCCCCGGCGTGACCCCCATCTGGGCAAGAGGAGCAGCAAAGCAGTGGCCCTGATAACGTGAAGGCTGGGAGATGGGCAGAGGGGAGCGCAGAATGTGGCTCCTGAGCCGCTTGGGAAGGATTACCCCTCTGCACAGAGCCCCGAGGAGAGGGTGCTGTGGGAGGGTGCACAGGCAGGAGACAAGATCATCGGGGATTCGTTTAAACTGCAGTGTCAGATCCCATAAATCTGAGGGTTTTTGCATATTTCCATATTTATATATGAAAATTCCAACGGAGTGGCTTAAAGGCAATTGAAATAAAAACAGGGCTGTCAGAGCTTGAAAAAGTAACGGCAAATCTCTAACAGACCATTTAATACAAACGTATGGGCTTGAAAAAAGCTCCAAGCGGGTGGAGGATTTCTGCATGCAAATGCCTGGCCAGCCCCACGTCTGTCCCCACGTGCTACCAGGTCTCCAAAGCTCCCACGGCCGGGAGGGTGCGGAGCGAAGGGGCCTTTCAACTCAGCTTACGTCCCACAAGAAGGGGGCTGGAAGGGACTCGGGGCTGCTGTTGTTTCCCTCGGGTGCTTTCTCACCACCTCCTGTGTGCTGTGATGGTTTGGGGGTGGGTGGGAAGTTGATCTTCGTGGCTCCTTGTTTGCAATATCCCAAAGCAATGAGCTACGGGAGGCCTACAAGAAAGCTGGAGAGGGACTTTTTACAGTGATAGGACCAGGAGAAATGGCTTCAAACTGGAAGAGGATAGATTTAGATTAGAAATTTTTTCATGATGGGGGTGGTGGGACACTGTCCCAGGTTGTCCAGAGAAGCTGTGGCTGCCCCAGCCCCAGAGGGGTTCAAGACCAGGTTAGATGGAGCTTTCAGCAACCTGCTCTGGTGGGAGGTGTCCCTGCCCAGGGCAAGGGGGTGGATCTCGGTGATCTTTAAGGTCCTTCCCAACTAACCATTCTGTGATCACTGTGAAGGATGCCGGTGGGAGTGCTGAGATGCTGGGGTGATGGCAGTTTATGTCCTGCAGAGGCTGCGTCTGGGTTCGGGCTGTTTCCCTTCCTGGTGGAGACCGTCTCCTCCCTCTCCTGTGAGTGTGCCTTTTTGCTTTGGTTTGCTCTGAGCTTTGGTTATCGGTCAAAACAAAAATTCTCCAAACCACTGGTCTGCATCGCCCTTGCTGACCTTCTGCTGGTTGGTGAGTCTCTTCCCATGGATGAATTTGAAGGAGCGGTGCAGACATTTACGCTTCATACCTGGCTTGAGGCCTGAGCACGGGTAGAGTGGCCCCTTCAGGTTTGAAAACACTTCTGATGTTACCCCACAGATTCTTGTGCTTTGATTTTTGGATGCCTTTTAGATGTTGTCCTCCTTGACTGGGTTCAGGTACCTGATCAGTGAACCTTGCCACAGGAGCTCACCTCTTTCTGCTCTCCCCGAGTCAGCCCCATATCTCAGTGCCATGTACTGTAGGGCTGGCTTCTATTTTTTTTTAATATGCACCAAATGCCTCTCAAGAGAAGCTCCTGCTTTCTTGATGCAAGGACAAGAGCGAGACTCCCCTTTCTCCAAGTCCTCTGTCATTCAGGTCTTTTTTTCTCCTCTTCAGCCCCAAGACAGATAGCTAGAGGCCATAGCTGCATCTTGATTTTTTCCCTGAAGTTTCCTTATCAAAAGGAAATAATTAGCAGAGGATGAGAAAGCTTGGATGAAAACAAGCTGTCAACAAGAAGAAGGTGCTAATGTGACTGTCATCCCTCTTCTCTCCTGGCCGGTCCCCAGAGGTGGAAGGCTGGGTGCTCTCTCTGATGGAGGAGAAGATGACCCTGCTGAGTGTCGCTCGCCCGTCAGCCATGACTGTCTCCAAACATCAGCTCTCATCTCTTGAAGACGCATCTTGCTCTCAGGCTGGTTCCTTCTGCTGTCCCCTGCCTCGTGGTTGGGAGGGATTTGCTTCACGGACAGCTTGGATGTCGATGGCTGCAACTTCCTTGGCTCAAGTGCTTTCCGCTCAGGTTTTATCCGCAAATGCAGATGCCTAAAATCGATTTGTATCCTAAAAGTGCCTATTTCTCTTCATTACAGAGAGACAGGCGTGCAGAATGAGTAGCTCAGATGTAGGTGTCTGCAGTTATTAAGTAAAGCAAGACGAATCCTGGTGTCAGCATCTTCCTTGGCTTTGCTTAGGGGTTTGCTCCCTCTCCTGTAGGACTCCTCCTGGTGACTTGGGCACAGGGTGACGTTCTTGGAAGGTTCTTGACTCGCTGGGTGTTTGCTGCCTGAGACATCACTTACCCTGAGGGAGGCTGAACTTCTGCAGCAGTCCCACCCTGTGGCTTCCTGCCAGAAAGTCCTCTGCCACAGGATTTCTTTTTTAGCAGTGATTCGAAAGCGTGCAGGGTATTGGCACACTGGAGTGTTGCTTGTCCTGAGTCTCTGGGGAGGTGACAAACAAGACCTTGCCTGGGTGGCCGTTTTCAGTGACAAAATACACCTCGGTTATTTCATCCCTTGATAATTTAAGGGCTGAAGAGCAAGGTCTGCCTGTCGGTGGGTGTTTTCATGCGGTGTCCTTCCTCTGCCTTGATGAGCAAACAGTGTCACGCGTGATTGCATCTCGAAGGGCTCTCCAGCCAGATGTTCCTACCTGAAATACCTTTAACGCCGCTGTTGGCTGAGGCGCTTTGGGGTGATTCTGCTTTGTCAGGCTGGAAGACGAGACTCTGTGGAGCTCTCCTGTCTCTCTCTCCCTCCATCCCTCATCCCTGCTGTGGTGATACTGCTGTATTGGGACAACCAGGGCCACTTAACCCCATAGGAGAGGTTCCCTTTGTTCCCTGTGTGCTCTGTGGTTCCAGCCATTGCGAAGGTGTGGAGGTTGTTTCCATCTGCACAGAAGAAGAGGGCCATGCTTTGAGGGAAGGTGCCAGGGTGCAAGGGGCCAATGGTCCTGCAGAGCATGACCCACTCAGTTTATTGCTGCTATTGCTGGGTGAGGGGAAGAAATGGGGCTTGGCTGCAAAAATCCAGAGGTGCAAACCTCTGGGGATTTTTGCTCAGAGTTCATGTAAATGTTGGGTATAAATCTCCCCAAAGCTGTCCCTCTCCATTGCCCTGAAAGTCTATCAGGGACTTTCTCCTCCTGTCTGGTGTCACCAGCGATGGGTGTTACAGGAGGCAGGTTTTAAGGCTGGCAGTGAATTTTGGGGGGAGGGGGAGGGTTTGGGAGGCATAGTTTGCCAAGTTTTTACGCATTTCAGCCTTGGACTTCTTGCTGCTGGCAGGCCTTGGCTACGCCGAGGGGTTTGCCTGGCCAAGGCAAAAACAAACATGGATGAACCTACCAGCAGCTGGAGTGGAGGGAGCACCTCCTCAGCCTTCAGCAGGACTTTTGTCCATCAGTTTTGAAGAAGGAGGATGTCTGCTAGTAACCGTGGCCTAAAATACCCCATAAGGGTGCGGAGTGCAGTGGCGCTGGTTTCTCCAGAGAGGTGATTAGTTCCGTGGTCTGTTCTTGGGTTCCATCCGCCAGGTTTATGGTGGCATCTCTCACCTCTTTGTGGTGATTGCTCCCAAGTCCTACTGCCTTTCTCCTGGCAGGCCCTTGCGATGTTCTCCAGCACCCCTCACTTTTTCCTCTACCTGGCATTAGAGGGCAGTCAAAGGAAACCTTCCCTCTCCTCCCGCTCCCCCGGCTCTGCCGTTGGCAGCCAGTGCCGGCACCCATCCCATCCCGGGAGCGGAGGACTGACCCCCAAAGCCACAGCCTTTCACCCTCACTGCCTTGTTTCAGATTTCGGGCTGTGCCTTCGCCAGTCGAAGCCGCTCATGGTTCGGTCTGACATTTGGGAAACAGCATCTGCAGGGCTGATAAATCCCGNCTAGTCTCCTTTTGACAAATCAGGCTACTTATTATAGGTGATGACATGTATAAATATTGCAGGCATTCGTTTTGCGCCTGGATATCCTGATAATAAAAGCTATCAGAATCTCTTCCCCCACCTTGCATAGCAATTACTACCAAAAGGGTTTGCTCCTCCTCCATCACCGGAGCGGGATGTGGAGAGTGAATTGTGTGTGTGACAGCAAGATTTCCCTCTTGCATTGGGAGCAAAGTGGTTTTGGGCAGAAACACGGCTTTTTTTTTAGAGGACTGCAGCAGCAGCACGGTTGAAACGGTGCAAGCTGTGGGCACGGAGCTGGGGGGATCTTGCAGGAGCCCTTTGGCTGGCAGAATTCTGAGTTTGCTGGGCCTTGGTGTATGGGGGGTGGCTTCAGTGGGTGCCATTGCTGGTCGAAGGTGGTGTTTTGCCTCCATGCCTTACTGGAGCTTGCTGGGTGCTGTGGGAGCCCAGAGCCAGTGCCCAGCCGGGCTCTGCTCCCGCATCCTCACCAGCATGCCGGCGGCTCTCCTGGGCTGAGGCTGTCAAATTGCAAGGTATTATTTTTAGCCTGGTTTCCCGGGGAAAAAAGGAGCTTACACGATTGTACTGTCTGTCAGTTGCTTTTCCTCCCACCAGCCTCCTCTTAACAAGTTTTGAACCCCTTGTCAAATTTACCAGGAGGGATAGGGAGCTCCAAGACGTGAAGCTCCTGCATGTTCCCCCATAAATTGGCAGCTGAGGCCAACTTCCCGGAGGAGAGGATGAGGCTGGGTCGCAGCACCTGGGGGCAGAAGGCGATGCTGGGGGAGGCATGAGAGGAGGAGGCTGGGAACGGCCTCTCCACGGAAGGCTCAGTATCTCAAATACAGATATTAAGCGCTCAGGCCTTAATTAAAGTTAATTTCTGGGAGAGGCATTTTATTACAAAAGATTTCTCCAGCTCAGGCGTGTCCACACCATCTGCTCGGAGCTGGCGGTGGCAAAGCCCTCGACCCAGCCGGCAGCGGGGACTGGCTGCGAGGAATGGCCGTTCCCAGCAGCTCAACAAAAGAGCCTCTTAATCCAGGTTATTCTTGACAGTCACTTATTAATTTTAGTTTATTATTGTTTTTTTTCAAAGCCAAGTGCTGCTGCTGGCAAGGCTTAATCTCCTGTGACTCTCCTCGGCGTGGGTTCTCTGATGGCTAATAGCGAGTCGAGTAGGCTGGTCTTCACGGGGCTACCACTGTCTCCTTTCTCCAGCTATTTTATTTATTCATTATTTATGTATGTATTTATTTATTACTTAATTAAATGAAACTTTCAGGAACCTAAGAGTTTTCGATTTCTACCGTATGTCAAAACCAGGTGAAAGTTCCTTGAAGGTGGCTTGACTGAAACGGACTGAAGCGTGTGCCTACATGCATTGGAGCTCCCATTTCTTAGGAAACTGGTCTTAGTGGGAGGCAGCTCCTATAAATGCTTGCTCTCTTTTTCGGTTGAGATTTAGGCTGGAAATGGAATTTTAATGGGAAGTCTGAAATGAAACAGTGATGCTAATAAGCTGTAGTCAAAAACAGGGAGGGAGGGGACCTGCTGCTTCTTTCTCATCCCACAACCCTACCTGAGATGTCAAAAGAGGTGCTTTTTCTACATCAAGATAAAGCCAAGATTTTTTTTTTATACCCCCAAATGAGAGTGCAACTGCCAGGATTGTTTTATGGTTGGGAATGTTGCAGACAGAGAGGTACAAATCCCTCCTTTGAAGGCCTTGAATCGGAGCCATCTGTGTCCCTGGCCAGTACCCAGCATACCAGGTTACTCCTGCTTTGTCAAACTCTTTTTTGTGTGTGTGTTATTTTCTTCTTTCTTGTTTTTTTTTTCATTCATTTAACTGCTGACAGCTCTGTGATGATGCTGAAAAAAATCTCTGGCCCTGGTAAATAAATTTGCCATTTGAAATGCCCTTTCTTCCCCCTCAGTGTGAGATCTTGGGTTTGGCAAGTTGACATCCTCTGACTAAAAACCATTTTATCTCCATTTCTGACCCTCCTTGCTCACAGTGAGTGGGTTTTGCCCACGGAAGATGCCGGGTAAACCTGAGTAATTCTCCTTTGAGAGACCTTTGCTGCTGTCGTCTCCTCCCTTGAATAGGCACTGGAATTTTGAGGCTTATTGTCACGTATTTTTGGTGTAAAACCTGACCTGTCTCCTGATTTACCCAGGAGAGATGAGATCCAAATGTACTCAGAGCAGGCCCAGAATTCCTTGTGATGTGTTCACCCACTTAAAGGCAGCCTTAAATAAATCCCCTTTATTAAGAAGCAAAAAAGAGAAGGAAAAGCCCTTTTTACCCCTTAATGCAGTGATGGATTTTGTGTATGTGTGTGTGTGTGTATGCAAACTTTAGATAAAAGGGGCAGAAGTTCTAATTACATTACCTTGGGAGGCTTAATAATGTTTGCCCAAAGTATCTTGGCGTGAAAACTCACCAGAGCCAATTCAGTGTAATTTCTGCCCAAATCCCTTTGCTTCATCCCTTAGTGCTTTCCAAGGACCTCGCAGGGCTGCCCGAGGATGGAGAAACCACTGATTCAGGTTCTTCCATGGGTGGTCATTGCTTTTTTTGGAGTGGGCTGTGGAGAAGACACGGATTTGGAGATGCTGTGTTGCAGAATCTCCAGGGCTGGAAGGACCTGAGACCTTTGTTTCTCACTGTTTGGATTTTTGAGATTGATAATTGTGTTGTTGTGAAGTCTTCCTAGAGTGAGTGAGAGGTTCTTAGCTCCAGATTAGATTTGGTTGGCTTGGCTGCAGTGAGGACCAGCGCTTCCCAAATGAGCAAGACTTAAATTAATCTGGTTTGGACGTGGGGGAAAAAAAACCCCAAACAACAAAACAAACTCAACCAAAACCCGGGGAGGTTATTTCTGAGCAGCTGTAAAAAACAAAGCCCAGGTGCCCTTAAATGGCATTTGTGGAGAGCACATCAGGCTTGGCAGGGAAGCCCTGCCGTGGGATGAGAAGTGCCTCTTGGAGCTGCAAAGGCACTTGCCCATTTCTGGTGAAGTGGGCAGTGATGTGTCCAGGAACTGTGTGTGCCACCAGAAACTAATTGTAAGCTTAAATCGTGTCATGTCACAGGGATCTGGTGAGTATGTAGATGATGATGGGTGTGGGGCCAGCTGGGGGGTATCGTTGCCTTCCTAATAATTAAGAGGAATGTGAGGCTTGGAGGATCTCTTGGCTTACTGTCTCCAGTCACTGTTATTACAAGGAACTGCTCACCATATCCCTTCTTATAAACTTCACTGGGAGGGCTCTCTATGGCTGATGGGTTTTTGCTCCTGCTGTTCCCATGGAAGCCATCTCAGGCCCTGGCTTGTATCGCAGTGATTACCAAACCTGAATGTGCTGCTGAGTGGTTTATGTCTGCTCTCTCCAACCTCACCACACTACTCAGGATGTGATCTCTTGGGGAGGTTCTTCATTAGCAATTAATGGGTTTTTGTCTCTCTCTCCTGGAAATACTTTGAGTTCACAGAATCCCAGAATGATATGGGCTTGGAAGGAACCTCTGGAGATCATCCAGTTCAACCCTCTTGCTAAAACAGGTTCACCACAGCAGGTTGCACAGGAATGTGTCCAGGTGGGTTTGGAATGTCTCCAGAGATGGAGACTACGCCATCTCTCTGGGCAGCTTCTTCCAGGGCTCTGCCACCCTCACAGTAATGAAATTCCTCCTCGTGTTTAGATGGAGCCTCTTATGTTTGAGCCCATTCCCTTTTATCCTGTCCCTGGGCACCACTGAAAAAAGACTGGCTCCATCCTCCTGACACCCATGCTTGGCGGGGTGTTTATAGGCATTGATCAGATCCCCCCTCAGTCTTGTCGTCTCCAGAGTAAAAAGCCCCAAGTCCCTCAGCTCTTCCTCATCAGCGAGATGTTCTAGGCCCCTAATTTGTTGTAGGCATCAGAGCCCCTGGTCTGTTGTAGGAGGGCTAAACCACACAGGTGGGTCTCCTTGTTTGTCGTCACTGAGTTTCCATCCTTGTCCCTGATCCTTTACACCTGGCCTTGGATTTTGTGCTGTTGAATGTGGTTCTCAAAGTCATCTTTTCCTTCTGAATGCCCAAACTCATTGTTTTGGGTTATTTGGCCTCCTCAGAAGTCAGTTTGGTAAGTGTTGGTCTCCTGTCATTAAGGGAGCATTGAATGTGAGTGGTGATAGAACAGTCTGCTCAGCAAAATCCCTCCAGATTGCTTCCTTTTTCAGTGTTATCTATTGTAATCTTATTTTTGGGTTTTTTGCAAATCTTTTCTTTGATTCATAATTCTTATTGTGACGTTCCCCTCCTACAGTTTAACTAATCGTTTGCTCACGTGGCGGAACATCAAATGTTTATTCGGAAGTCCAGATGGTCAAGCTCTCTCACAAAAGGCAGAGATTGGCTTTTGTCTGAAAAAAATACTAGTATACTTAGGAGGCTTTCCTGGCAGAACCCAGCTGGTGAGATCCAGTTTGCATTTTACCCGTTTTCTTAATTTTTTTGGCCTTTTGAGTTGTTTCTCAAAGGCTGAACGTTTGGAAAACAGTTGGTTTTAGGCTGAACATTAGGAAAGAATTCTTCAAGGAGAGAGTGCTCAGGCCCAGGAATGGGCTGCCCAGGGAGGTGATGGAGTCCCCATCCCTGACTGTGGTTGAGATGTGGTGTTGGGGGGGATCTGGTGTAGGGGTGAACTTTGTAGCATGGGGCTGATGGTTGGACTCCATGATCCCAAGGGTCTCTTCCAACCTGAATGATTCTATGATTCTGGAAGCAGAGGTGCTGCTCAGACCAGCCCGAGCAACCTGTCTCTGACAGAGTCTCGCACCCTCCAGCCCTGCTCTTAAACATTCTCTCTTCTTTAGTCTTATCCCCACCCTTTCCCCTCCCTGCTCCCACCTTCTTAGATCAGGTTAAAATAATCTGTGGTGAAAGAAGTCTGCGAGAAGCGAGGCAGCGCTGCTGAAGTGATTATTTCCACTACAGTAAAGGTCGAAAACCGGTTACAATTATCACTCCTAGTTCGACGCGCTAACGGGCTTCACCTTCTTAGGGGGATTAAGCTAACTGCAGGTGAGTGTTTTGTTTTGCTCCTCTGAACCATCCTTTCTCAGCCTGCCAGGGAGTTGGCAGAGGAATGAATATGAAGGATGCCATCCAGGTCCTGCTTCTTGAAGAAGCTCTGGTTGGGGACATCAATTTTGAAGGTCATTTTAGGTACATCTTTAACACTGGCACCGCCGGAGAGGTGTGGGTCCCTTAAGATAAGAACCAAGGGGCAGCAGGGCGGGGGAATAAACTCTTGACCCTTCAAGAAAACAGAAATAAGGGCTCTCCATCCAGCAGGGCTACAAAGATGATGAAGGGAGTGGAGCATCTCCCATAGGAGGAAAGGATGAGGGAGCTGGATCGCTTTAGCTTGGAGAGGAGGAAACTGAGGGGTGACCTATTAATGTTTATAAATATGCAAAGGGTGAGTGTCAGGAGGATGGAGCCAGGCTCTTCTCAGTGACGTCCAATGATAGGACAAGGGGCAATGGGTGCAAGCTGGAACAGAGGAGGTTCCAGTTAAATATGAGGAAAAACTTCTTTACGGTGAGGGTGAGGGAACACTGGAAGGGGCTGCCCAGGGAGGTTGTGGAGTCTCCTTCTCTGGAGACATTCAAAACCCGCCTGGAGGCGTTCCTGAGTGATCTACTCTGGGTGTTCCTGCTCCAGCAGGGGGATTGGACTAGATGATCTTTCAAGGTCCCTTCCAATCCCTGATGTGATTCTCTGATTCTCTGTGTGGGTATGAGGAAGCTTTCAGGCTGGATTCCAGGCTGAGGATGAAGTGTTGCTCTTAGCCAGGAATTTTTCACCTAATTTTTCTTTATGATGGAAAATAACAGTGCAGTTGACTTTTTCATTGTTTTAGACAGAACTGGGCTCAAACCATTTCAGTGAGTTCGTGTGACTCCTTGCGAATGGGGCCAGTGTCAGCTCCTGCACTGCCCACCTCAAAATCCAGGGCTTTGCTTAAAGGACTATAGAATCATAGAATCACAGAATGGTTAGTGTTAGAAGGGACCTTCAAGATCATCCAGTTCCAACCTCCCTGCCCTGGGCAGGGACATCTCCCACCAGAGCAGGTTGCTCCAAGCCCCATCCAGCCTGGCCTTGAACCCCTCCAGGGATGGGGCAGCCACAGCTTCTCTGGGCTACCTGGGACAAGGTCTCACCACCCTCACAGCAAAGAATTTCTTCCTAATGTCTCATCTCAATCTCCCCTCATCCAATTTAAAGCTGTTACCCCTTGTCCTGTCACTTCACTCCCCAACAAGAGTCCCTCCCCATCTCTCCTGTAGCTCCCTTCAGGTACCAGAAGGCTGCTCTAAGGTCTCCCTGGATCTTTCTCTTCTCCAGGCTGAGCAACCCCAGCTCCCTCAGCCTGTCTTCACAGCAGAGGTGCTCCATACCTCTGATCATCTTCGTGGCCCTCCACTGGACCTGTTCTAACAGGTCCTTGTCTTTTCTTTGTCGAGGACTCCAGAGCTGGACACAGAACTCCAGGTGGGGTCTCATGAGAGCAGTGTAGAGGGGCAGAATCAGCTCCCTTGACCTGCTGGCCACGCTTCTTTTGATGCAGCCCATGATGGGGTTGGCTTTCTGGGCTGCCAGTGCCCGCTGCGGGCTCATGTTGAGCTTCTCATCTACCATCACAACGCTACTATGTGGCCTTGTGCAAAAAATTTAGGTGGTGGAGTTGCTTCCTCCAATTGATGCCTCTTTATACAAAGTCAGGTCCTCCACTCGTGCCCCAAAGAGGGTCAGCCTTTGGTAATGGGAAGAAGGCAGCTCATTAGGGCAGTAGACCACTATGGATGAGCAGCCTTCATATCTGGGCCTGCTTTGCCAGTAGAGAAGACATAAAAAGCTGGATGGGTGTGTTTAAATTTCAAGGTGGCAGCTGGATTTTATTGGACAGAAATGGCCCCAAATGGGCCCCAAACAAGGCCAGACCAGGGTCTTGAAGCAAAAGAGGAGACACCGAGACTTGTGATTTTGTCCAGAAATAACCAGCTTTGCTACAGAAAGGTGATCTAAAGCCTTAGATCTAAGGCTTCAGGTTGAGATAGTGAGCAAGACATTGAATGTCAGAAAGAGGTTTTGTTGCAGAAGGTGGTCCTGCACTGCAAAACTCATATCCATTTCCATGTCTGAATTGGGCAAAATTAGGGGATTTAATTTGTGTATCACTCAAGGTTTCTTGGAGAAGATAAGGACGCTACAGCCCCCCTAAAGGGTTGTATTCTGCAGATGTCCACCCACAGAAGTACAAGTCATCCGTTCTGTCATTCCTGTCTGAGTCAGGATTACTGTGACCAGCCCCATTAACCCTTTACAGCTGGTGCAGGAGAAAAGCAGGACCAGAAATTGGGTTTCTGTTGGCTCGGTGGGGAGAGTGTAGCTTTAGGAGGCGATTGGAACAAAACCAATCCCCAGAGAATTCACTGAAAGGCTCGATGTCCGGAGGTAATCAGTTAAAACTGCCTATAGTTATCCCACTGTGTCTTTCACGTCAGCTAGAAGATGTCTGTGAAGCAGGAGTCATCTCATATGTAAACTGGGTTGGTGGTGGTTTTTTCCCCTCTCCTGGGGCAAGTGTTTTTTCAGTGGACACATAGACAAGTATGTTTTTGACATTTATCCAGCTTTATCTGAGACCTAGTTTTGCCTCTATTCCTCCTTGCTGGTTGTTGGGGTTTTTTTTCCCCCCTCTTTGGTGCTGGTTGGAATAACTTGACTTAATGACACGTTTTCAGCACTGATTTCAGTGGTGACAGTTATTAACGGTTTCACGATAAGAAACAGGTGTTTCCGCATGGTCCATCAGGCAGAAGAAGAACAATGCCTCCCCAATGTCATTGTTCATGATGTATTCAATGACTGCTAGCTTTTTTTTTATGAAGGTTTTCTTCAGCCTCATAGGTAGCACTTACTGTTTAGTATGCAGGCTTTGGGCAAGCTAGTGGAGTGGAAAACCTTTTAATTTCTTTTTAATGCAAACATGGATCTTGCAAGACCTTGTCAAGCAGTTGGAATGGGCACAGGTTCTTGCATACGTCTCTCAGCATCACTTGGTGGTCCCCTGCAAGAAGAATCCTGGGTGCTTCTTGTGGGAGTTGTGGTGCAAGGGACAGGTTCAAGCTCGAAGGGACCGGGGCGATTCTCCTGGCTACCACTCCTTTTGCAATGAGGAGCCACACCTGGGATGGTTTGGGCAGAAAACATCATTAGGATAATAGGGGCATTGCAACAGCTCCTGGGCTTTGCTACCACTGCCCGTGCTTTCCCATGGATGGGCAGGTAAGGAGTGATGTTGCTGATATATTGAATATCCTGGATGTTTTTTTTCAGACAAGGTGTGAACATAGGTCCCTTACCGTCAGGATACACATGGGTATGTTGGTCATTTTGTATAGCCAAGATCTGGCCATTTTTGCTACCCCCCTGCCCTTCCTTTGCTGCTGTTTGCTGTACACGCTCCATCTTGGGTCTCTTTCTGCCTCAAGTTGGATGTAGGGGCTGCACCAGAAGAAGGTGAAGGGGTGGAAGCTCCATCTCTCATCTTTGCATGGCACATGCTGTGGGATTGACTGGAGGGTAGATGGCAGAGCCGTCAACGGATGGATCTCACTGGTACACTGCCCAGGTCGCACGTTCTCTAGCTGTTGCTCTTGGTCCTCAGAGAGAAAGAGGTGAACATGAGGCAGAGAAACCATGCTGGCCCTTTTCCATGTCCTGTGCGAGAAGTGTCCCCAGACAGAGCTGCTTGCTCTGTCATTCAGTGGAGTTGGCTATCTGGCCAGCTAGTAAAATCCAGAGTGGATATCATTGAGTTTCTCTTGATGGAAAACTATCTGCATTCTTCATTTTCCTGTGGGGATACTCCATAGCAGCTGGAAAGGGGCAGAGCCCTCGATGCTTGGACTGCTGCCTGAGGGACATGACAATGGACATCTTCTGCCTCATCCTCTGTGGATGCTGTGGTCCAGCTTGGACTGCAGTGTAGGGCCATGCCCACAATGGCCCTATGAGCCTTGAAAGCAGGATTGGGACACTTGCAACCCCTCCATATCTTTATTTTATATCACAACCTGCAGGTTTGTTCTGCAACTTATGTATTTCCCCTTGATATTGGACATTGCAAAAGGGTGGGTGGATGAGTTCAAAGTTCACTGAAGGTGCTTGATAGGTCCCCTTGGTCTACAAAAGGGTGGATGAGTTCAAAGTTCACTGAAGGTGCTTGATAGCACCTTCTATGGTCTACGGCAAGGCAGTACTGCCTCCCACCCCAATCCTACTGCTTGGGCACCCTAGTGAACAAGGAGCAGGGGGGTGGGGGGAAAGATTAATTGGTGATAAATAATACATTTTGTTCCCATCTAAAGGTTGTTTGATCTCCATGGTCTTCATTTCTCCAGTGACAAGGGAGCTCAGTGTTAATAGCTATTTGTCACCCGTTGCAGTGCTTAAACAGCCTGAGCAGAGCTGTACTCGGCTAATACATCCCTGCCACAGGCAGGGCTTCCCATTATTCCTTTCTTTACAGAAATTTCAAAGAAAAAAAGTTTCTTCTCTCCCGTGGTGACTTTTCACAGCAATTTCTTGAAGTGAAACAATTAATGAACGTTACACATCCCTTTTGTGGGAAAGCAGCAATCAGGAGAACAAGACACAGTCTCCCTCTAAAACCTCCCTGTACGGGTATGTATGTGTGCACACAGAGCCCCTTCAAGGCTGAGCAGAATTGGAAGTGATCGTTAGCAGTATAATATTTAAATGAGCGTTAATTACCACGAGCCATTTGGATTTTAATGTCTTCTTCTGTACAGTATGTAAATCAGGGCTGGAAGGGGCTTGTGAGCGTGCATTAGGCCTCTGGTGGTGTGGGATCATTCCTCCTGGGATATCGCTGCCTGGTTTCCCTGAATGCTAATGGGAGCAATGGGGCCAAACGCTGGCCACTGTGGGCAAGGTTTCTCCTCTCATCTTCAGAGATAGCCCTGTCCCAAGGATGGGCTTGTGTTGGCTTTCCTATCCCAGCTCCCTACCTGGAGAGGCTTCCCAAGGAGGATGCTGGTGAGATGCTGAAACAACTTGGGTTTGGATGTAGGTGGAGGGATGTCTCACTGTCAGCGTGAGGTGGCAGCTTTTATGGGTTTTATTGGGCACTAAAAGTTGGGGGGTTTATGGGATTTTAGCATCCCAGTGAGTTTACTGGGCAGTGCTGTACTTGCATCTGCCCCCTTCATCTCCCATCCTCCCTCCATCCGGCCTGGTGCAGCCCCAAAGAGAGGGGAAGGGACTTCACATGAAGCTGCTGGAGATCAGCAGATCTTCAGGCACCTTGTGATACCTCCGCAGCCCCTGTCTTGTCCTTCCTTTGTCCCCCCTCTCCCTTTGTGGGGACATAGTTTGCCTTGCAAAGTGGCCTCATTATAAATACATCAGCCTCTCCTGGTCTCACATGCACAGCCTTCATTTAGCCCTCCAAGCTCGATTACATCTGAGGATGTCTTGGGGTAATTAAGTAATATTAGGACATTTTTCCTTTCTGTTTGCCCCCCCAAACACCACCCTTCCCTGATGCAGCTTTCAAAATACAAGCCTCAGTTCTCACCCACTGGAGCCCACTTCTCCTGGGCTTCTGAATTCTCCCTTAATGTACCTCGCCATGAATGAAGGCTAATTACATTTCTGAAAGATGTCATTAGTGTCACATTCGTGCTGGGTTTCAGAGAGCTGGCACGCAGCGGGGGGGACGCTCCCTTAGGTGTCTTTCAGCTTCACCAGGCGCAGTTGCCAGGGGCGAGGAGTTAGGGGTTCCAACCGGCTGGGCTTTCTGGACAGCAGAGGGGAGCTCAGCCGGCGAAGAAGAGACGCTTTGGGCTTTGTTGGGAGCGATCTCTTTCCTTGGGTGTTTTGCATCCTTCCTATCTGGAGCTCGTCGTGGTTTACAAATATTAACTAATTAAGCCTCTCAGAGCTCCTGTGAGATAAGTAATTGCTACTCTAATGATTGGCATTATATCCGCTCTCTTCCCCAGGCATTGGACAGGGCTTTGTGCTACAGAGAAATAAGGAGGCGAATCTTAAGTATGGAAAAAGATAAGTGATACTTTTAGATTATCTGGCCATCTAACCTGCTGGCTGGTGGCCAGAAATCTGGAGTTACCATAACAGGTGCCTGTGGTTTTGCTTTTGAAGCCTATGGTCTGTGTTCCACCCAAATGATCTCTACTGACTTCAGTGGAGGGTCCTCAGAAGCTTCCCCAGTGGGAAGAAATTGTCTATTTAGGTAGTTTATTGTCTGCATCACAGATGGGATGTTAGTTCCCAAGGAAACAAAAAAGAGAATGGTGATCATGCATTGTTGGTTTGGTTTTTATCTTTTTTCCCTCTCACTAGATGGTTACAAGGACAAAGTTCTGGTCTTACACTTACCACTGCTCCTCTTCTGTTCAGCCCAGTGTGAGGTGGTCACCAGGCTCCCATGGGTGAATACAGCTTTCAGGGGGTATTAGATGCTCATAAAAAGAAGTAACATGTATTTTAGGGTAAAATTGCTATGAAAGTGTTTGTTCCTGGTGTATTGTGTTGCATTTTGTTGTACTGGAGAGATGTATTAGCTCTGTTAGTGGGGCTGGAGTTGAGGTCAACTCTCCCAAGCCATCTCTACCTTGTATAAGAAATAGTGTGACCAGCAGAAGGAGGGAGGTGATTGTCCTCCTGTATTCAGCACTGGGGAGGCCACTCCTTGAGTCTTGTGTCCAGNTCATCCCTAAATGTGTTCCAGAGTGGTTGAGATGTGGGGTTGTGGGATGTGGTGTAGGGGAGAACTTTGTAGAGTAGGGCTGATGGTTGGACTTGATGATCCCAAGGGGTCTCTTCCAACCTGAATGATTCTATGATTCTACCCCTGTGGGGAGCCCAACGTCCCTTTTGCCCTCCTGGCTATTTTGGGGCACTGCCACAAGCAGGGTAGGGATGGCCCAGGCTCACAGCAGATCAAATCGGGCTAGTAAAGGATGCTGCAGTCCGGTGTCGTGTGTGGACAACAAGTGATGTACTTGGCACTACTTCTTCTCATCTTCCCCTTCGATGACAACCTGATTTCATTCTGCTGTATGACCCTCATATTGATACCTCCCTGGCCCCGTATGGAAGGGTACATTGAAGTCTAAGATAATCCCACAAGCTTTTTTGGTTTTGTTTGACTTTGTTGTTGTTGTAGGGAAACTTGTAAGTAGATTTTTGGCCAAAACAATAAGCAGGAACAAGAAGGAATTAAAACCTGGCTTTATATCACAGAATCTCGCGTAAGGATAGGCTGCCAAACTTTCATAAAGACTTATGGTGGGGAAAAAAAAGCTCAAAGATTGGTCAGAGACACAACTTAGATTCAGCCACTGCAATTTATTTTGGTCAAACTGGACTCTGTAGCACTGTCCAATTTGTGGTCACTGGTGGGTACCTGGCCTTGGAGGCATTACAGCAGAGGCAAATGATGCAGAGCTGTCTTTATCCTTGGGCATCTCTGCTGAAGCCTTCTGGCTTTTAGGAAAACCTGGATCTGAAGACCAGTTGAGGTAGAGGTGAGCCACCTCCTCCTCTGTCCTCTTGAAGGGATCTCTTCCCCCTCTGCCTCTGCTGTGGGTGTTTGCCAGCTCTGGTTAAAGGGTCCCACTTATCCTTCCTCTCTGAACAGGAACATGGTGCCACCAGGAGCCCTGATGATCCCAGATGGGGCTGTATGTGGCTGCGTTTTGCAGGGCTGGATGAGCTGGCTTTTATGTTTTGTGCACTGGTGTGAAATTCAAGGGATTTTGAGGCAAAAAGAAGAGAAAAAAAAAGGCTGCACTAACAAAGCTAAGCTGCCCTGGGAAACGTTATATGGAGAAGATAATTGTCCAAGGTGTGGGAATGCCAGGCTTTCCCACAGACTCTGCCTTTCCAGTCCTGGCCAAGCTACCAGCTCCCCCCTGTCTGCCCCTGAGGGAGATGGGTGTTTAATTGAGATGCTGTGTTTAATTTCAGGAGCAAAGGTAGGATCTGGGCTGCTGGGGAGAATGGCTGCTGCCAGCAGGGATGGACCACAGCAGCAGCCTTGGAGGTGTGGGTCCAGCCTGCACCTCAAAGAGTGGGGAAACACAGCAGGGAGATTACTCCAGATGGAAGGAGGAGTGAGTCACAGACAGAATTTGGGTCAGGGAGAAACCTGGTCTGTACCAGTCTGGTTGGTAGGAGGGTCCTAAACTAGTTCATTTCTGTAGGTTGAGAGTCTGTGCTCAGTCTGGCAGGGCCTGAGCAGGCAGGGTCTTAACGTAGGCCCAAACTGACTTGAAAAACCTCTATTTTCTGCTTATTGCTAGCCATCTGTCTGAGTTCAGAGGACCACAACCTCCAGTAGCTGCTGGGGTCCTGGGGGGACGGTGAGGCTGCCCAGCATGAGAACAAGCGCCTTGTCTCTCTGTGGTCCTCTAAAGTTGAGGCAGGAGAAGTTGAAAGTAAACAAGAAACTTTCCTGAGCATGTTCAGACCACTTGTGGTTGCCCATACTCTACTGACACATTCTGGAGTCTACAGAACCCAGTAATTACTGCTAATGAGTCCAAAATGTGTAATTACCCGGTAAGCACTTGGAGCTAGAAGGCAGCGGGACGCGTGGTCGTTACACACTCGTTAGGTGATCTATTGCTTTCCCCCATTCGCTGTGCAAAATCCAGAAGCTGCAGAAACTATAGCTGCTCCTTTCCTCAGCCTCCATCCTCGTTGGTGGTGGGTGAAGGGTGGAGGCCAGCCCGTTCTCCTGCATCCATTGCTCAGCCAAAACGGCTCCAAAATCCAGTTTTCTTTCCTCAAGGGATGCGATTCATGATCCGATTTTCAGATCTGGAGTGGGAGGCTCTTGAGGGGAGGGCGTGCTTGGCTTTTTCCTTCTCGCTACTTTCCTTTCCTTCCTAATTAAAGTAGCTCTTTTGTCAGTCCTGGAATTTCTTTCCACCTTCCAGTTTTCCCAGAGAGGCTTCTTAACATTTCCTGCCTTTAATCAATACATAATTTATATGGGATAACTTTGTCTGGAGAGTAGGGAAGCAGCTCTGGGGGTTTCTCCTGTAATTCCAGTGCGCTGTGGCCGTTGACTGAAGGTCAACTCAAAGCTTGGCTATGACTGATTTTTACTCTCTTTGGGCGACCTGTCAGCAAAATGCAAGCTTTGTAAAACCTCCCCTCGACGCTGGCCGTGACGGGGAGCGCTGCTCAGCCTGCCAAGCATGCCGTGAAGCTGCCTTCCTCGGCACGGAACGCGTGGCAAAGCTTGGTCTGAACGCTCCTGCAGCCCTCTTGGGTGGGAGGAGGGGGACCCCACGCCTCCGCCGAGCATGATGGATGTCCTGATGGATGCTGTTTCCCCCCGATTACACGGCTGGTGGGTGCTTTGATATCAGGTGAAGCTGGTGCCTGCTCAGCGAGCGAGGAGAAGAGCTCCATTAGCCTCCCCCAGGGGATGGCAAGGCAATTCTGCGGAGAGGACCTCGTGGTGGGGGAGCGGGCACCTCGCTTAACCTGCCTCCCAGCCAGCCTCACGCTCATCTGTCTCCTGTCACTCGAGATCCTGCTGTCACCTCTTCAGCATCCCTCTGGCTGCGGCCGTACCGCGCTGGTTCCCACCGGGAAGGAGACAAAAGGACAGAGGGCAGAAGAAGATATTAACAAGGACCAGAAGAAGTCTCCATATCCTCGTAGATGAAACTTTGGGAGGTGAATGTCGTCCTCTGTGCTCGTGTGTACCCTGACCCTCCCATGGACATTGCCTGGGAGGAATACCTATGTCCAAGAGAGGCCACTCCGCACCATTTTTGGGTGGCCCACGAAGTCTCACAGCAGCGGGATCGCTGGGTACGCTCCGGCTGACATGCTTAACAAGCAGGGAGGCACAGACTCGTGGCCATTTGGCATCTTATTAATCACGTTTAATGTGTAGGTTGCTTTAGTGTTGATCATTTTAAAATTCCCTGTCGCAAAGGTTACCTGTATAATTATAGGTATAAATCTCAGGGACGTTCTTGCCAAAACAAATGGAGCGTCTCATGCTCAGGCCAGGGGTGAAAACGAAGAAGCCATGAAAAAGGTTTGTGATGATGGACCAGGAAATCTGCACCCAGCACAGGGATCAGGGGATTGTCAGAGCTTCAAGGGACCTCCAGAGACCATCCAGTCCAACTCCCCTGCTAAAGCAGGATTGCCCAGAGCACATCACTCAGGGCTGCATCTTGAAGGGCTCCAGAGAAGGAGACTTCACAACCTCCCTGGGCAGCCTCTGTCACCCTCACCCCAAAGAAGTTTCTCCTCATATTCCAATGGGACTTCCTGTGTTCCAGCTTGTGCCCATTGCCCCTCGTCCTGTCACTGGGAACCACTGAGGAGAGTCCAGCTCCACCCTCCTTCAACCTACCCTTCAGATCCTTGTGAGCATGAAGAACATCTCCCCTCAGCCTTCTCTGCTCCAGGCTAAAGAGTCCCAGCTCTCTCAGCCTTTCCTCCTCAGGGAGATGCTCCAATCCCTCCATCATCTCTCTTGCTCTATGCTGGAATCTCTCCACTGCCCAGAATTCCATTGGCCTTTTGGCCACAAGGGCACATTGCTGGCTCATGTGTATCTATCTACCAGGACCCCCAGATGCTTTCCCTCAGAAGTGCTTTCCAACAGGTTCACCCCAAACCTCTCTTGGTGCCCGGCATTCTTCCTCCCCAGGTGCAGGACCCTACACTTGCTTTTGTTGAACCTCATGAGGTTCTTCTCTGCCCAGCTCTCCAGCCTGTCCAGGTCACACTGGATGGTGGCACAGCCTTCTGGAGAAAAGCTGCCTAGCTTAAAATAGATTGAGGTATTTGTGTCCTTGGGAAGAGTTTTCCTGCAGTTGTACAAAAGAAGGAGCTAGTGGTCTTCTGCCTGTGGGCATTAAGCACTGCCCGATAGGCAGAGGTGAGGAAGAAGTTCATTCCCAGCTATGTGGGTGCTGTGCGAGGGATGTAGGGGACCCCACCACCTGCTGGCACCAACCAGCCCTGCAACCTGCTGCCACTGGTTGCTGGGCATTGATGGCAAAACAGAGAGAGGCTCCAAATCTGCCTCACCTGCTGCTGACTGCAGCAATATCCAGGCTTACGTTGTAGTTGGAACTGATGTTGGCAGTGTTTCTCAACAGCATCTTGAGCACCATCAGGAAGGTATGAATGTGGCCTGAAGAGTCCCAGCTAATGGGGCTGGATTGGTTTGGGCTCAGGTGGTGAGGGGTCATGAGGTTCTTCCTCCTTGAAAGGGTGTCAGGTGTGGGTGGTGAAACCTGAGGATAACCTCTTTCCAGATTTTCTGGGAAATGCTGACAAACGCCCTTGGTTAGTGGCAGAAAGCTTCAGTACTTTTATTCAGTGGCTGACAAATGCAGCAGATCTGGATCTGTTAGTGAAGAAAATGGAGTTGGGTCTATGTGCTTGGGTTTCTTTTTTTTACCTTTGAGATGCCCAAGCTGGGTGAAACGTCTATCACAGTGTCCTCAAATTCACCTGTGCCTGTAGAAACCTGGCTGTTGAGAACTGCCTCTCCTCTGCTGCAATACCACGTAAAACCAACCTCATGCCCTTCCTCCTCTTCAAATGGCAGGTGTCTCCTGATCAGAGCAAGTCTTGGATGGATGGAGATATTCACCTGAAGGCCATGCTTGTCTACCTCTGCCCTTTTCCGGAGAGGATGCTTAGGTGAGCAGTTGGAAGGAGAGATGCCGATGGGGGTTTTTTGGTCTGTGCCTGTGCTCAGCACTCAGGAGGATTAGTCGTGGTTCACACTGTCATAATAAATTAAGATGCAAGGACAATGGTACATTAAAAGTGAAATATTCTGTATTAGCAGCAAGAAGAAATATTACAGACTTCAGTGCTCTGGATTGCTAATTGCAGGATGTGTTAATTGCAAAGCCAGCGATACAGGCTCTTACGTAAACACCAGTGCCCCATAGTTTACATTTTGGATAGGAAGGAAGAGCACGTGGGACGTCATCTTGCTGAAACCAAGACAAACATCTAAAACCACTTAAACCCCCCCTCTGAAACCCTCCTCCTGTCTCTGTGGCATCCTGGGTAATCACAGCCCGCTCTAAAAGCACTGCCTGGCTTTTGTCTTTTACGCTTCTGTTAGTTGCTTCCAACTTTCTCATCAGCCTCCTCTATAAATTCAGGCTGTCCTTAAATAAGACCGGTGCCACACAAAACCACTTCTCCCGTCCCCGTGCGCTGCCTAACGATTATTCCCTTATCCCTTTATATAACTGAATCAAGCCTGACACTTAAAGCACTCCCTTAGGGAAGTTATTGAATTTAACAGGGCTGAAACCAACAGGGTTCTGGAGAAATGCTCTCAAAACCCGTGCAAGATAATGGGAAACGATATCCTTTTTATAAGTTTCTGAGCTACCCTATAAAATTCTAGAGCAAGAAGGAAATTCCGTAGGATCTTTTTATTTTGGTTTATTTTTTGCCCATAAAGGCTAATTTTGAGTAAATTGACCCCAGAGTTTTCATTGCTGAGCTCCCCCCCCCCCTCCAAAAACTTTTGGCTCTACTCCTTAGCAATCCATTCTCATTTTCATCCCAGATTTTGTCTAATCCAGGCCTGTGGTAACAAATTCTGCCTTGACTTGCTCCTTGACCAGCTTCTCCCCCTGTGAGTCCTTCCCCTTCCTGCAGCTCCCGTTGTGTTGACTTCTTGGCCATCTCTTTGGTTTTACCCCCTGCTCGCTTGCTTTCTAATGGCTCCTTATCGCCTGCTCTCCGTTCCAGGGAGAGATAGTGGATGGGAGGAGAGAAGAAACAGAGGAAATAAGAGATGCTGTGAGACAGAAACAGGGCAAAGGTAAGGATTCTCCAAGCTTTTCCAATCCTTCTCCAGGCTTCCCAAGCCAGGGAGAAACCCCCCCCCGCTCAGCTCTCGGGAGAAGATGTTTTTCGTTGGACAGGGAGTATTGCGGAGCGTCCAAAGCTTTGAGGCTACAAGGGATTTTGTATTGCTTTGCCTGATAATTCTCCCAGGAAACCTGTGCAAATATTCTCCTGAATGAAAACTACCGAGCTGCTTGGCTGGTATTTGCAATTCCTTTCATTCACATTGGCTTTCCCTTGCCGAGATCGCTCACACAAAGGGCGAATAAATATTCAACGCGCTCGTGCCTGAAACCGTTCCCGCCTTTTTTGTCCTTTTTCTCGGCACATTCGAACAATTTCGGTTGATGAACCCCAAAAGGAACTCCTGTGCAGAAGGGGAAGGTGACTCAATAAGGGAGGAGAAGGGAGATCACGTTTGGGGGTATTAATGCCATTCCCTCCTCACCAAAGGGGAAAACTCCTGGCAGCGAGTAGGGGAGGCCCGGATATTAATCGAGAAGCTGAAACACCTTCATTTTAACACTCCTTGCAGAGACAGGAAGGGTTTCATCCCACTGACTTGTTCATGTCCGTGTTTTATTTGGGGCTCTTTCACCAGAGGAAGGGGGAGAAGAAAAAGATACAGCCCAAAAGCTCACTGAAAATAGTTCAACTGGCTCTGCTCTCCTCTTCAGAGCGGTGGATACGGCGCATGTGTTTGTAGACGTGGTTCAGGCTGTGGCCCCTTCTCTCTGAGAACCTTAAAGTTTTCTTAACCTTAAAGTTAGCGTGCTGCTCAGTGGGATGTGATGATGTGATCAGAGGTGACATCACATTGGTCTTGGGACAGGTGAAAAAGAGATGAAAAGGAACCGTGAAATTCGTGGCTTGGGACAGAGCAAGGCAGGTGTACCACTGATGCAAAGAGCCACTGAAGCATCTCCAGTTTAGTCCTAAGCTTTCTCTCCCAGTACCTTGAACTGGGAAGAGCAGAAATGGCTAAAGAGACCCAGGGAGTTGACCCCGTCTATCACTTTGCATGCTTTTCTGTTGGTGGACCAAAGTCCTGGGCTGCTTAAAGCTTCCCACCTAATTGGTGTCAACTGTTTTGCATTGTCCACCCCATGCAAACGGCACTGGTGGGGACAGCTGCCTAAAGCCATCTCTTATGGCTGGGGACACATTCCCGGAGTGGAAAAAGTGAAGGCTTTTTGGTTTTTTTTATTCCAGTAGGAGAAAGTCAGTTCAGTTTCTGGAATTGTTTTACAGTACCTCTTGGTCAAAGTATCCTTAACCTGAAGGATGTGGGACTGTAAGAGGGGATGGATATGTCTTCTTTTGTCCAGCAAGAGTGAAGGTGCTGATCTTTGCAAGGAAAACCCTTGCTACAGGACAGCCAAAATAAAGCTTCCCTCTCCTGGGCTACACCTTCCCCTCTGGAGCGGGCAGAGGAGGGGAATGCGTGATGTCCTGCACCAAGGCTGAACGTGTCCCAGTCCCTCGATTTGGAAAGGAGGTTCTGGGAGAACTTGTAGAGTAGGGCAGATGGTTGGACTTGATGATCCCAAGGGTCTCTTCTAACCAAAATGATTCTATGATTCTAACACCTTGGCTACAACTGGATCCTGGCTCTGGTAACCAGAGACACCCTGAGTCTCCAGTAAATCTCCATCCTGGGCTGCACCAAGAGGATTGGCAGAGGCGTCTTTTTGGGGGTGAAATAGAGAAGTGGGCCAGCTGGTAGCGAGTAATGTGCAGCTCTTAGCTGGTGTGTCTTTCCCACTGGGACAAGCGGGTCCTACACCATGCCTTGACATTTCTGCTGGCCTTTTAACCGAGTGAGTTCTCCTCTCCTGGCTCAATAAATTATGGCAGCTGGTGGGAGGAATAGGAAAACCAGTAGCCTGGAAAGTGCTAAAGAGACTGAGTAAACTTGGGGTGATCTTCCCAGTGTGACCAGTCCAGCCACGTCTGCACCATTTCCTCGTTACGGTGCCTACAGAGAACTCGGATGTCCACCCTCAACTATCAGTATTTTGTGTTTCCAAGGCAACCCCAGCTTTAACAGCCTTCCTAATGACATCATTTGGTTGAAATGAGCATGCATGATCTTTTGATTACCACTGGAAGTATAAATTAGGTTACTCTCCCCACCCCCAGCCACTTGAAAAATAAATGCATTGGAGGGACGGGGAGGAAAAAAAAAGACCAACTCCTCAGAAGAGGGTAAATGGAAAAATCAATTTTTACATTAATGGAGTCCTCGTTCAGCGTTTCTTCTCTTTATAGATTTAGATAACAGTGATATCTTAGTTTCACAGAGCAAAGAAATTAATTACTTACTAATGGTGCAATTCAGAAATTAATTTATGTTATCCGTTTAAACGCGCCATTATTAATCAATTTAAAGGAAGGGTCTTGTAAGCCAGCGCCTCCTGAGCAGACCTACGTTGCTGGAGGACAGGACTCCCTCTGACCCCTCCTTGTTGGCCAATGTCCCCTTCCTGCCACCTGCACGTTGGTGCACCTTGAAGTGCTCTGATGTGCCTGATGCAAGAAAAGAAAAATTGGGGATTCCTCTGGCCACAGGTCCACCCTGGAGGGGGTTCCCTTGGTAGACACCAGTGCCTGCAAAGATTTTAAGGTTAGTTTGGTTTTTTGGGGGTTTTGGTTTGGGGTTTTTTTGTACCTAAGTTACTTGATTTCTTGATCTGAGGTTCAATCATGGGGTTGGGTTTGTCTCCCCATTTAAAAAAGGTGATGGACATGAAGAGGCTGCGGTCTCCCCAAGGCCGGTGCCTTGAGGAGATGTTTGGCCACTGGCTTCCCAGCAGGTCTTGGCCAAGTTGTGGTGTTTTAGCTCCCTACCAGGGTTGGGAGGTGGCAGTCACCTTAAGAATATCTGCTGAAGGATCCTGCATTCGAAGTCTGTTTAGGCTGCTGGTAGAAGGATGTGATGGCCCTTCCTACCCTGTAGTGATGGATTGGCATGTTAATTTTCATGATACCCAACTGTAAAACCTGCATTTTGGGAGCCTACTGTGGTACCTATCTATCTGTAGCTCCATTTATCCGCAGGTTCTTTCTTTCTTCTCCCTCCCCCTTGTAAAATACTGCTTGCCTTTAACATCTGCTGTGGCGGTAATGCTTCTTTCTTAGGTCTGGAGAAGTTTAGACGTGTGCTGCTGGTAAAGCAAAGCCTTTATCTAGGTAAAAGGGTTTCAGATTAGTTTCCTATTCTTTTCCAGTGTTTTTGTTTTTCATGCCAATGACTGCCCCGCTGCCCACACCAGCCAAATTTCAGCCTGAAACTTCTCTTTGTTGAGCTAAAACGCTTTCTCAATGAAGCACTGAGCAGCGAAGGCTAGAGGCAAGCAAGCAGCAGGTTGCAGAATTAATCAAGAAATCATTTCACACCTGCAAATAAATACTTGTATCCAAAGTCTATCTTTTTTTCCAACCCCCTCACCTCCTCTCTCCCTTTGTTCTGATTAAATCTCTGTCTTGAGAGCAGCAAGACTGGGGAGAAGTGGCTGAGATTTAACAATTTGCTTTGACTTTGTGCTGGAGACGATTATGGAGCATCCTTACCCTATCCTTTGGCCAGCTCTGGCTGGAGGTCCCCAGCTTCTGACGGCAGGGAGGTAACTCAGAGCTGGGAGACCGTGACACTATCCCTCTTACTACCCATTACAAAGTGCTTGAGTGCTTTCCTGATTTCAGCTCATCCTGGCTTGTGCCTTTTTGGAGCCAGAGAAAGCCAAAAGATACCACGCTCTTTGGCCCATTCCTTGAACGTCCTGCACACACAAGTATGTAGGGTTTTTTTTGGGTGATTTCTGCCACACAACAATCCATTTCTCCCTTAGTCCATGCGTCATGAGATAACCTTGGCAGGGGGTTTACTGGCTGGGCTCGGGAGGGTTTGATGGAGGAATCAAGCCTTTATTCATTGCCAAGCAAAAGAAAAGAAAAAAAAGGTATAAAACCTGTCAGAATATATAGCATTCAAAAGCTTTCTGCTTTCTCTGATGTAGAAATTGAGAAGGAAAGATAAACCCAAGTTAAAAACCTGGACTTTCAGATGCTTACTGCTGATTATTTCCACACAATTTTCAGAATCTTTGTCCTTTTTTAGGATGAGAGAAGAGCAGTCTGGGGCACTGGCAGTCTGACTTCTGTTTATTTCCCTCCTTTTTCCTTCCCTTCTTGTCCAAAAGCTGCAGAAAATGGTTTCTTTTCTTCCAGTGCCCCAGGCTTGCATGGAGGCTTGCTCTGATCTTTTTTGTGTGTGCTGATGGCAGCTCCATGAAATTAGGGTCTAGGTTCTTCATTATCCTTATTGCTACCAATGAGTGGCTCCTAACAGCCCTCACGGGGTGACGTGTGCGGATCCAAGTCTATCTTGTCCCCAGACTGTTGTGGCAGAAGGGCTGGATTTTCTGCCAGCCCAGGCATGGGAACGCGGGCCCTTGCTAATCCAAAACCCCCCAGAATTCTTGGGATTCTGCAGATTGCCTCATAAAGCACCCCTTGATAGGTGAGGTGGGGACAGAGCAGGGTGTTTTCTTGGCCTTGCTTCTTTCCAGCTCTGTCCTTTTCACTGGCCTGGTCTAAAGGTTCTTGCCCCAGAGTTTGTGGTGTTGGTGGTGTGTGCCACCAGCAGCCCCTGCTGCGGGGAAGGGAGCAGGGTAGTTTGGAAGATGAATCCCTCCCTCCCTCTAGAAAAGATCCAGAGACTCCTCAGAGCCTTAGGGTCTGGCAGGGATCTTCTCTTCCAGAATGAAGCCTGTGCTACCACCTGCGACAGGGTTTGGCCTCAAGATCCTTGTGTACCCTCAGGGTTGGCAGCTGCCCCTTGCATTGCATGCAGGACTCGTTGCTGATGTCAGTGACGCACAAGGAAGTCAATCACAATGTTAGGTTTGCCCAAAGAATCGTAGAATAGTTTAGGTTGGAATGGACCTTAAAGATTATTCAGCCACTGCACTGGGCAGGGACACCTCCCACCAGACCAGGTTGGTCCAAGCCCCATCCAGCCTGGCCTTGAACCCTTCCAGGGATGGGGCAGCCACAGCTTCTCTGGGCAACCTGGGCCAGTGTCTCACCACCCTCACAGCAAAGAATTTCTTCCTGAGATCTCATCTAAATCTCCCCTCTTTCATAGAATCGTAGAATCATTCAGGTTGGAAGAGACCCTTGGGATCATCGAGTCCCACCATCAGTCCTGCTCTACAAAGTTCTCCCCTACACCATATTCCTCAACACCACATCTAATCGGCTCTGAAACACAGTCAGGGATGGGTAATCCACCATCTCCCTAGGCAGCCCATTCGAGGGTCTGGCCACTCTTTCTGGGAAAAACTCCTTCCTAATGTCCGGCCTAACCCTACCCTGCTGCAGCTTGAAGCCATTCCCTCTCATTCTATTGCTAATTTCCTGTGAGAAGAGACCAGCACCAACCTTTCTACATCATCCTTACAAGTACTTGTAGAGAGGGATGAGGTCTCTTCAGTTTAAGACCATTACATCTCATCCTATTGCTCCACTTCCCAATCAAGAGTCCCTCCCCATCTCTCCTGTAGCCCCCTTTAGGTACTGGAAGGGGCTTTAGGGTCTCCCTGGAACCTTCTCTTCTCCAGGCTGAACAACAACTCTCTCAGCCTGTCCTCACAACAGAAGTGCTCCAGCCCTCTGATATCTCTGTGGCCTCCTCTCCACTGCAAGATGTCCATGTCCTTCTTGTGTTGGAGGACCCAGAGCTGACCACAGGACTCCAGATGGGGTCTCACCAGAGCGGAGTAGAGGGGCAGAATCCCCCTCCCTAGCCCTGCTGGCTAATGGCAGAAAAAGATATTCCTAAAATTGGGGTAGCACGGGGAAAATGCATTGCAGTAAGTGACCCTGCCACTGTTTATAGGCTGCAGGCAGAGTTTTGTAGACAGAGCTGCTCTTCCCGTGTGCATATCCCTGCTGCAGCGTGACTGAGCCCATGGGGGAAGGTGTAAGGTCACCCACTGGCTGTCCTCTCCCATCTTCAGCCAGGTTGCTGCCCTCGGGTGTTTGCTGTCGTGAAGGCTTGAAGTTGTAACGCACGAGGAGATTTGGTATTTGAACCACATGGAACAGTGGGCAGCATGCCCTTCACCTGGCCACCCCGTGGATGGATGGAGGCAGTGGTTGGGTTAGTGCCATGGCCACCCCATCGCTGCCGTGTGCACTCGTGGAAGAGGATGGCACGGGTGTTTCTGCACCATCATCAGTCTCCTGGAGAAGAGGGGGTGTGGGGAAGGGCTGCCCAGCAAGCCCAGTGCTGGTGTTATTTCAGCCCTCTGGCTGAAAGACTCTCGAGGGGCAGGGAAAGATGTATGAAGAGGTGAAAGGGGAAGGAGAAAAGAAACCCGCAGCAAGCCCTGCCTGGGAAGTAGAGAGTGATATGAGGTCGTGACGGCGAATAGAACCTGGGTCAGCAAGAGCGGACACGGCGGCACCTCTTGACTCAACAACTTTTCTGCTGGCGACTGCAGGAGTGGAAGTAGGTTTTACAGCCCTTGTTGTCTGCCCCTCTTTGCCTTTCTGTTAAATCAAGTTCCCCCACAGGGATATGATCTTGCCTGACCAGGAGGCTTTGGACACGCTGCTTATCTCCTGTGGTGGGTGGGTGTCATCGTTGCAGCAAGGAACAGATCTTGACAGGGCTTCATCTCTCTCTAGTCCCATACCGTGTCCCTGGTAAAGAGAGGAGCCCCACAGCGGGAGGGCTTAATTTGCTCCCTCACTGAAGTTAATCCCTAAAGATGGTAACTGGTTTAAGACCAAAAAATATGGTCTTTTTATTACTTGCTAGACATTCCTTTCTCTCCCTCTAGCCTTAACAGTGCAGTCCACAGGGTCTTCGTACCACACACCAGTCTTCTCCACTCCCAAGGCGCAATATTTAACCTAGCAGATGTTATCCAGTGACTGCCTGGGGGGATACCTTGAAAATAAGAACCAAGGCCCATAATTCAGGCTATTAAAATGTGGGAACAAGATTTCCAGTAAGACAGTAAAACATCTCAGCCTGAAAATAGGCTGACGTGGAAAAAAAGGGAGTCTGTTGTGAATAACCCTCAGGAGAGGGCTGTCCCCTCACCCTCTTCTGAGAAGTCACAGAATCACAGAATGGTATGGAAGGGTTGGAAAGGATTTCTGGAGATCATCTAGTCCAACCCCCCTGCCAAAGCAGGGCCACCCACAGCAGGTTGCACAGGAACATGTCCAGGCAATTTTGGAATGTCTCCAGAGACAGAGGCTCCACCACCCTCTCTCTGAGCAGCCCCTGCCAGGGCTCTGCCATCCTTGAAGGAAAGTAGTTCCTCCTCATGTTTAGGTGGAACTTCCTATGTTCAAGTCTGCACCCATTTCCTCTTGTCCTGTCCCTGGGCACCACTGAAAAAATACTGGACCGATCCTCCTGACACCCACCCTTGAAGAATTTAGAGGTGTTCATCAGATTCCCCCTCAGGCTTGTCTTCTCTAGACTAAAAAGACCCAAGTCCCTCAGCCTTTCTTCAGCAGAAGAAAGTTCTAGTCCCCTCATCATCTTTGTGATCCTCTGCTGTACCCTCTCCAGCAGTTCCCTGTCCTTGAACAGGGAAGCCCAGAACTGGACCCAGTGCTCTAGATGGGGCCTCTCCAGGGCAGGGCAGAGCAGAGGGATAGGATGACCTCCCTCCACCTGCTGAACACACTCTTCCGGATCCCCCCAGGATGCCATTGGCCTTCTTGACCACAAGGGCACATTGCTGGCTCATGGGTATCCTGTTGTCCCCCAGGACTCCCAGTTCTTTTTCCTCAGAGCTGCTCTCCAGCAGGTCACCCCCAACCTGTCCTGGTGCAGGGAGTTACTCTTTCCCATGTGCAGGACCTTACACTTGCCCTTCATCAGTTTCCTCTCTGCTCATCTCTCCAGCCTGTCCAGGTCTTGCTGGATGGTGGCATAACCTTCTGGTATGTCAGCCACCCCTCCCAGTCTTGTGTCATCAGGAAACTTGCTGAGGGTACATTCCATCCTTTCATCCAGATCATTGATGAGTATGTTTAACAGGTCTGGACCCAGTACTGACCATGGGGAACACCACTAGTTAGGGACCTCCAACTAGATTCTGTGCCACTAATCATGATCCAATGAACTCTGTCTTTCAGCCAGTTTTCAATCCATCTCACTGTTCATTCATCTATTGTGCACTTCCTGACCTTACCTCTGAGGATGCTGTGGGAGGAGGAGGTCAGAAGTCTTGCTGATGTCAAGGCAGACAATATACACTGCCCTCCCCGCATCTATCCATCCACTCATACCATCGTAGAAGGCTATCAGATTAGTCAGATGTGATTTCCCCTTGGTGAATCCATGTTGACTACTTCTGGCACATTTTTCTTCCACATGCTTTGAGATGACACCCGGAATGAGCTGTTCCATCATCTTCCTAGGGATGAAGGTGAGGCTGACTGGCCTGTAAGTGTCCTGGGTCTTCCTTCTTGCCCTTTTTGAAGACTGGAGTGACATTGGCTTTCCTCCAGTCCTCAGCCACCTTGCCTGTTCTCCAGGACCTTTCAAAGATGATGGAGAGCAGCCCAGCAATGACTTCTGCCAGCTCCCTCAGCACTGGTGGGTGCATCCCATCAGGACCCATGGACTTGTGGCTATCTTTTACTTAACTGATCTCTACCTTGATCCTCCTCAGGCCAGGGGAAGTCTTCCTTCCTCCTCTCACTCATCTTCAGAATGGGTGGGCATAAGACACAACAGAGAGTCACAGCAGCAATTAATGTGCTCTCCTAAGAAATGGTATAGAGATCAGGTGGAGGAGGAGGCTGGAGATAATATCCTGGAAGCACATGACTCTTTCCCCTTCTATAACTTAACTGGGGCCCTTGCAGGCTCTTCTGTCCCAGTGCTGCTCTGGGGTTTTCCATGATCTGCTCCTGCTCCCAAGCAACTCTTTCAGCAGAGCTCAGGCTCCTGAGTGACCGGCAATCAACCTGGCTTAATCAAGACATCTTCACTCGCTGCTGCTGATTGCTCTGAGAAGAGGCATTTTGCCAAGCCAGTCACTTCATTTTTTTCCCCTGGTGGCTTCTAGTGGCAAGGACCCACTACTGTAGTGGTTCAGCAGCACGTGAACTTCATCTGCTAAGAGGCAGTAGATATTTCCAACACTGTTTTGGCCCACGTGGCTAATTATCTTCCATGAAATGAGGGTCCAGTTGGTGCAAGTAGCTGAAGCACAGAGGGTGGCCCAGCACCAAATAAGTGATGGGTTGGTGCGGCGGCTGCCGAAAGCTGAGGTCTGAATGCAACTCATCTTCCTGTGAGTGAACAGGGAAGGGAAAGGGGAGTGGATGGCTGGAGGAGGAAGAAACTTGGAAGATGGTTCAGCTGGAACACGGCCCCTTCAAGTGACAGTGATTAATGTTGCATACTTTGCCACTAAGCCGAGCGAACATGTGGTAGGTGTCTACCAACGCTTCCTCTGAAGGCACTTATCTCATAAAAATGAGTTTCTCAGTGTATTTGACAAATCTTGATTGATTTTCATCCTGCCTACCTTTCTGGTCCCTGCCTCTCACAAAATCACAGCGTACGTGAGAGCTTTCTCCAAGACAAAATCGCCTCTGGAGCAGCATTAGCATCAGCAAGAGCACCTGGGACTCTTAATGTGCATCTTTCTGCCTGGCACACACCCCAGTCTACCTCCAATGCTAATTGTCACTGAATTGTCAGGGTTGGAAGGGACCTCCAGAGACTATCCAGTCCAAATCCCCTGCTCAAGCAGGGTTGCCCAGAGCACATCACTCAGGGCTGCATCTTGAAGGTCTCCAGAAAAGAGGACTCCACACCTTTCTTGGGCAGCCTCTTTCAGGGCTCTGCCACCCTCATCCCAAAGAAGCTCCTCCTCATATTCCAATGGAACTTTCCCTGTTCCAGCTTGTGCCCATTGCCCCTCGTCCTGTCACTGGGAACCGATGAGAAGAGTCCGGCTCCATCCTCCTTCAACCCACCCTTCAGATCCTTGTGAGCATGAAGAATGTCTCCCCTCAGCCTGCTCTGCTCCAGGCTAAAGAGTCCCAGCTCTCTCAGCCTTTCCTCCTCAGGGAGATGCTCCAACCCCTCCATCATCTCTGTTGCCCTACACCGGACTTTCTCCAGCAGTTCCCTGTCTCTCTTGAACTGGGGAGCCCAGAACTGGATGAAGGATGTCCTCCTGGTATCTTCAGCACTCTCTAGCCCTACCTGTCAGCCAGTTAAGTTACATCCTTGCAGAAGTTTTAGTATAAACTCACTTTAGTGCAGCGATTCACCCCTCCAGGAGAATGGAGAGGAGATATGTGGAGGGGTAGAGTTAGAAGGACACAATTGCTGTGGGAACAGCCCTGAAAGCCTCTGAATGACAAAAGAATTTATTAAGCACAAACAGTTTAAGTTCAGAGGCCAAGCAAGCCAGGCTGGGAAGGGAAAAGTCAGAGGAACAGGGTCACCTTCCACAGAGAAGGCATGATGGTGTGACTAGGGAGCCTTGTTCCCACCTCCAAAGAGATGTGTCAGCAGCTCCTCATTAGGAAAGAATGCTTATATTGATGGTAGGTGCTAGATTTTCCTGTATGAAACTCACAATTTATCCATGAGGCCCGTGTTGAATTAATACCAGAGGTGATCAACATATAGAATCAATATAAGGAAAAGCTTCTCTCTAGCACATCTATCTCTTTTCATCTTACCCAAAGCCCATCTACCTCTGAGATATTAACTAGTATCAATAAAGAGGGGGCTCCTTTTTAAACACCAATGATTGAAAATCAGTTATATAGTCTCAAAGTTACAGGATAGGTGCAGGAAAATTGCAAAGCATTCTTCAAGCAATAAGCCATTTAGTAGTAGAGGACCCTCTCTGGGAAGGTAGAGCAGAAGAAGCACCACCTTAAGAAGTTGAAAGGTACACCTGAATCCACTTCAGTGAAACGATCTTGTTAGGGAGGTCTAATTGGGCTGCCTTATTTAGCCCACCTGCGAGCAATTTCGTAGCTGCAAGAACTTATAAAAGCAGGAGTGAGGCACTCCTGGAGTTTTCTGCTTTGTTCTGGAAGCTGGAGTTTGAGGGAACTGAGGAAACTTGAGACGGTAGGTAAGGCACGTGTGGAGATGGCACGGAGATGGGAGCAGGCTTGCGTTAATTGGGCTCTCAAAGGGCTGCTGCTCTCTTGAGGAGTTCTTCTTTTAAAGGTGCATCTGCAAGAGAAGAGATTGAGCTGGCTGCTGTGTTTTTGGAGTCCTTTAGGGCTAGGAGCAGGCTGTCTTCTCCCTCGCAAACAACTACTTTGGGGAATGAGCTTGGCTCTGCTGTGCTGTGTTGCAGGATGCAGATGAAACTGAGTTTACTGCCGTATCTCTAGAAGAAGGTAAACGCAATGTTGAGTAGGAGGTGACACTTCCCAAAGAGCTAAGGCTCTGAAAGTGGCACGACTGCTGTAAAGCTTCTTTAAAGAGGGCTTTATGGTGTGAGCTGGGCTTCTTCTGGGCTATGGGTGTGATTTCAGGGCGCCGCAGCTCTCCTGCTGTTTGCAGTGGTGACACCAAACTTTACATACACTAAACCAAGAACAATTAATTCTTAGAATCATAGAATCATTTAGGTTGGAAGAGACCCTTGGGATCATCAAGTCCAACCATCAGCCCTACTCTACAAGTTCTCCCCTACACCAGATCCCTCAACACCACATCTAATCTACTCTTCAACACAGTCAGGGATGGTGACTCCACCACCTCCCTGGGCAGCCCATTCCACTGACTGACCACTCTCTCTGAAAAACTTTTTCCCAATGTCCAGCCTAACCCTACCCTGCTGCAGCTTGCAGCCATTCCCTCTCCTTCCATTGCTAATTGCCCGTGAGAAGAGACCAGCACCAACCTCTCTACAATGCCCTTTCAAGCAGTTGTAGAGAGTGATGAGGTCTCCCCTCAGCCTCCTCTTCCTCCAACTAAACAATCCCAACTCCCTCAATCGATCCTCATAAGCCTTGTTCTCCAGTCCNGACATCGTCAATGAAGATATTAAAAAGGAAAGGCCCCAGTACTGAGCCCTGAGGAACTACTTGTGACCAGCCACCAGCTCCAGATCCAAGACCTTCCTCTCCACACGTAGGTGCAGTCCTGTGCCTCTGGATCATGGGAAGGAGTGCTTTCTCAGGGTGGCAGAAGCTGGGCCTAGGTAGTGGCAACCAGCAAGCTGAAAATAGGTGGCCACCACTGGAAGATGGCTCTTGGGCAGCTGAATACGGATGCTGAGCAGGTGGCGGCGTTTCACCCATTTAGATCTAGTAGCTATTACAATGTTTGAGAAGATGTTTTTACATCTCTGGGATCTAAGGCAGACTCCTGAAGCTTTTAATTGTTGGTCCTTGTTAAAACTAATTTTATACAGACTCCCATCCTTGCTCCAGACTCCTCTGACGATAACGGGGCTGCCTGTGCTGTTGAAGCTATCACAGCCCTGCCATGAGCAGGCCAGACTGTTTGCAGCTGTGTGGTGGTTTTTTTTGTTTTCTTTTTTTTTTTTTTTTTTTTTTAAAGAAAACCCCTAAACCTCTTTTTTTTGGGGGTGTGTGTGTGTGCAGCATTGTGCTACCAATGCCAAGCCTGTCTTGCTTTGCCGGTGACAGACTAATAAATTGAGTTTTCCCATGGGAGCAGGGGTGCCCTCTCAGCCATGAATATCTGTGTGATACCAGCCACGAAAAGTGGGGTTGGAAATCAAATATAATGAATTTTTTTCATTTAAAAAAAACCACCAAACCCCCTCAAAAACCCCAAATTGGACTGGCTATTGCTATCTCTTCTCTGTTTCCCCCCTCCCTGCCTCCGAGAGTGCTCTGTGAATTCCCCTCTGAGCAGATCTGTCAGTTTGCGGTACTTGGGGCAGCACTTGTGATAATTTATCTTCTGTTATTTTATTTCTGCTGGTTTCTAAGCTAATAACAAGAGATGAGGGCTCGTCTCCCGCTCTGGGCACCTTCCCATTACTTAACTAACAATTAATAACCCAGATAATGGAGTGTTTCTCCCACACAGGAATAAATACTCACTCTATTAAACTGCGGCAATGCAGCATCTCCAATCTGTTCAGAAACTGCTGCCGGTGCACAATTCAGTGGCCCTCTTTATAAAGAGGTATTTCTCCCAGTTTGCAATGTGAAAATTATGCTTAGTTTAGTGGTGTCCAGCCTGGCTTGGGTAGAGCTTCTTATTCCCTGAGTTTCCTTGGGCTACAGGCTCCTGGGAATGGCATTGTCCTGGGAAACCTGCTGCCCAAGCCTGTTTGCTGTGCCCTTCCGTCTCTGAGGGATGTTTTTTGGGTCACCTGTAGACATGGGGAGAAGGAGAAGGGTAGGTTTTGTGGACTGGCTCCTTGTAGCCGCTGTGTGCGAGCCCCTGTCTGTGGGAGGTGGTGGTGGTGGGGGTCTGTTTGTTTGCAGTACTGCAGTGTGTATACAACAGAGCAAATACATTAACTCCATATCAACATTTAGTTGTCGAAAAACATCTAATTAAGAGTTCTCGCCAGCAGGCATCCAATTACTTCTGTTGGCAGCCTCTCCTGTCGCCCTCCTCTTCACCCACTCTCCGTGTGCCCTGGGACGGGGCTGGTACTTGCGGCATGCTCTGCAAAGTGAGGAGGAGGGTGGTTTGAGGGGTGGGATGACACAGAGAAAACCTGTTCTCCCGTGACCCAGCTGCCTTGTGTGCTTTCTGTGATGCTGTGAACAGGAGGTTCCGTGTCCCTCTTGCATGAGCCACTGCGGGAGACTGGGAGGAGGCCTGGGAGGTTAATGCACCGTACTGGTGCAACTGTCACACCCGGGAACCTCTGAGACCCCGCTGTGCTGTCAGCCCTGTGCTCCAGCATCACATAAGCCAGACTGCAGAGTCCCTCTGAATGCAATTGTCCTTATAAATATCCTTTTTCCCTCCCTGTTCTCCCCCTGCTACTGAATCTTTTGATTGTTTCACCTCAATCTGTCCTTTCAAAGGCTAACCCCTGCAGAATATTGCTGGTGGCAATGCATACTTTTTTGACATCCAGAAGTGTGCTAGACCACTGAGCTGCCATTTGGAGAGATCAAATGATTCCCGTGGCTTGAAAATTATGACACTAGCCTTGAGGGCTGGAAGGAGGGGATAGTCATGAGCTGAAAGCTGCCCCTTTGAAGTTTGGGATTTCTGGAGATGTCATCTTTCATATATATCACCAGCCAGGTTGCTTTTCATTTTGTTTGAGTGTTATTCTTGTCTAGATTCTTAGAGAGCAAGACCTTACTTCAAGGCAGAAGGGATGATGAGAAAGATAGATGAGCCCAGACGCTTATGCATTACGTACCCCTTTGAAATATAATAGTTTGAGGTTTTTTTTCCTAAATAACAATATGCTAACGCCCTGTGCATTTGTACACAGCATTGCTCCCCTGGAGGAATGTAAATCAGAAGATCCCTGATCTGTGGGGGGACGAAAAAAAACTGTGCTTGATCTGGTTTGGTTTGTGCCAGAGCTGAGCCTGGTGCCAAGCCAGAGGTACCTTCCTGAAGTTCTGGAGTGGATCAGCATCAAAGCCTGTGCTCTTTGTCAAGGGGCTGCCTTGCCATCCCTATTTAATGGGGACAATCACTGGTGGCAGTGGTGGTGCGATAGCAGGTGCTGACGTGGACCAAGGAAACTTCTCTGTGGCATTTCTGGTGTGCACCCAGCATCACTTCTTCCTAGGGTTGAGGGAAGGACCAGCAAAAGCACAATCACTTAAGGAAACTGAATGGCAGAGATTGAAAGGACTGTGTTGTTTTCTCAGCTGCTGGGGGCTGTCTCATCCCCCCAGGCCATTGCTCACATTGAAAGTTGGGGAACCAACTGAGGGGTGACGTGCCATCAGGTTGGGACTGTGACTTGACAGGTACAGGTTGGGCAGGAAAATCCATCCTTAGAAGAAAATAAATAAATAAATTCCCGTGCTTTTATCACTTTGCTTGCCTGTCCTCAAAAGATCCAGAAATAGTGTAGATTGTCCAAAGCATTTTGTGAAAACCCACCAGTGGTTTGCTGCATCTTGGCCATGGTGCCAATATCCCTATATCTTCTTCTGGCACTGAGCTGTCGAGGGGCCTGCTTCCTGCCTTGCTATTTTTTCCCCTCCCCATCTTTCACCTTTTCTTATGCTAGTTCACTTTTACAGGAGTATTTATCTGTATTTTCATGGCTAATACCTGCTCCAGGGGGAGAGGAGCTGCTCTGCCTCTGCTGCATCCGTCCTTCCTGTCCACTGGGTCATCAGCCGTGGGCTTGTAGGATGTGGCTGTGGGGATGGAGCCTCATGTCGATCTAGTGCAAGTCCTTCTTGGCCAGAAAGACCCATTTGAAGGCGGTGTGGCTTGACAACGAGCCACCTCCCGCTTCTCAAAATCTTTGCCTGATCAAGAAGCTGTCCTCAACAGGACGCTGCCACCAAGCAGTAGGCTCTGCCTGCGTGGCTACGGGCTTAAGAATGTCCTTTAGCCAAACAGGACTAAGTAAATTCAATTTTTCCTGTCTGGCTGTGACCTAGATACTGTGTCCGAAGAGACCTCTGTGGCCACGGTCCTTGCTTAGCGGAGGCAGCAGCTCTGGGAAGTGGGAAGGCGGAACGAGCTGCGGCAGCCAGAGCCGCGCGGAGACTCTCTTGTCAGGCTCCCACATCCATCAATGTCTGGTGCCCGTGAGGAACTCGTGGACGAAGAAGGAAAAGAAAAAAGAAAAAAATTAAAAGAAAAATACCAAAAAAAAATCCCCTCACACACAGAGCAGTGACAGATCTGGATTGTCTGCAGAAGATGAAATAATTTATAAGCTTCGGTTTAATGTTCCTGTTTCTTTTTTTTGTTTGTTTTTGGTGTTCTTTTTCTTTTTTTTTTTCTTCCTACAGCTGCCACCTCCCCACCTTCTGTCACTGTCGTCTGAATGAATTTACAAGGGAAAGAAAATAGTTCTCGCTAATGTTCTTGCACAAATGAAACCTTAGCCAGAGAGACAAAAAAGAAAATAATTGATTGTGAAAGCAAACCCCCTCCGAGACAGGCTGAGCATTATCAGGAGCAGCATTCCTGGGAGAGGAACTGGGGGGAAAAGCAGAGGGGAGGAGGAGAACAGAGCGGGCTGGAACAACAAATGTAGCGGTTATGATAATTATCCAGGTTTTAATCCCCGTTTCCAACCAAGCATTCACTCCCTTTTAATTAGTTCTCGATTAGAAGGGAGATTATCTAATAAAATGTACAAATAAAAAGAGCGGGTTGTCTTCGCCGGGCTCCTGCGTGCGACAGTCGGGAGGGATGGGGACGCCGGGACGGGGATTGAGAGGGGCCAGGGCACAGAAAACCTTGCTTTGCTTTTCCTTCCTTCCCTTGGCTGCAAATATTGGCTGTCACTGGCATTAGCAATGTGGCCAGTCAAGTAAATCCATAATTAAACTGAATTAGCATGGACTTGGAAGTTTTACATGCACAGACACAAAGAAGGTTCCTGCTTGGACTGTTTCCAGCATGACTTAGGGGGTGGAACCGGGGTGGTGGTGGGGAACCAAATAAAATCTGATACTTTAGATGAAAAAATACTCTGCTGAAGTTGGTTCTGAATTTTTATCATGCTGCATGCTTGGAGAATGTAATTTGACATCTCTGGATGGCTGGTTGGACAGGACCTCCCCAGCTGACCAGGTCACCTTCGGAAATGGTGTGTTGAAAGTCACCCCTCAGTTGGCACGTGTGTGTCATCCCGATGTTGCTGTGCTGAGGTTCTCTGGGTGCTGTACACATAAATTAGGCAGGTGAAGTCAACATAGGCAGCTTAAAGCACCTCAAGCTTCAGCAGAATCCCTTGGCCTGCCTGGTGGAGAGGACTTTAAGAGTCATAGAATCATTCAGGTTGGAAGAGACCCTTGGGATCATTGAGTCCATCAGCCCCACTCTACAAAGTTCTCCCCTACACCAGATCCCCCAACACCACATCTNTCACACTCAAGACACACTCAAGGGGTGGCCTCACCAGTGCTGAGTACAGGGGGAGAATCACCTCCCTACTTCTGCTGGTCACACTATTCTTTATGCAAGCCAGGATGCCATTGGCCTTCTTGGCCACCTGGGCACACTGCTGGCTCATGTTCAGTTGCCGGTCAACCACACTCATCTTGTGGTGCTGCTCATTAGCTTCTCTTGGCAACTCTGATAATGACTTGCCTGCCACTGTTCCATGAGCTTTTTGGTGTCAGTGGGTGACGTGTTGTGGTGGGGACACGTATTGTGTTATGTTTGCCCCCTGCATGACTTTTAGGTGCCCCTCTAAGGCGCACAGGAGTGCCATGGCTGTTCAGATGCGACTTGAGGCATGCTCCATCAGGTCTAATGCCTCCTGCCATCTGAGTCCTGCTGCTTGGAGTTGCTTTTCAAAGGCTCCGTGTGACCCCTCCTTGCTGAGGCAGCAGAACGCTGGATTTTGACTGTAGCCACCACCACCACCAAGTAGAGCCAGATACTGAGCTCTTAAGCTTCTCGGAAAATGTCTTCATTTCTTTGGGCAGCAAGCACTATCCAGAATGGTGTCTGAGTTATGGCTGGTGTCAGCGTTTGTGAGGAGGCTGAGCATCTTGATGCACTTACTATTAAATACAGCTGGGTGGGTTTGAAGGTGAAATCCAGCGCATTTGTGATGAGGAGGCTCTGGGATGCCTTCGTTGGCAAGGGATGCAGGTTGTGGAGTCACGCTGCGGTCTGGCTCCACCCTTTCTAATGATTTTTCTAGACCCGTGGTGGAGCAGTCGATAAGTTGCGTTGTCTGGTTTCAATCTAACTTGACAGGGGAGTAGAGAGCTTGGAGATACTGAGTTTGTGCATGCTCCTGCCAGCAGAGATAAATCAGTCTGTAGCACCCTCTGACATTCATTGCTATTGCCTCTTAAACATAGACGACCTGGTGATGGTTGGGTGGTGTCCTCCACGGTGATGTTGTAGGACTGGAGGATTTTGTCAGCATCTTACGGTGTCTCCCCCAGATACCAAGCTAGGACCAGGTTTGTCCAAACTGAAAATAAAGGTGGGGTGGGTGGGGGTGTGGAGGGGATGGTGGACTTGGCAGAAGCAGGAGGTTGGACAAGTGTCTCTTGCTGGGTTTTCAGTGTGTGTATTTCAGTCAAGGACGTGTCCTGCTCGCGTCTCTGCCCAAAGTGACCTCCCTATTGATCCAGGCAGTCAATAGGCAGCTACTTAAGAATAAAGTTCCATTTTCTTTTCTTATTTCTTCTTCTTCACTTTAATTATCTAAGATAGATAAGCAGCTGCAGGCCAATTAGAAAACAATTAGCTGCTGTAATCAATGCTGGCTTGGAGAAAGGGGGAGGCTTGAGCCTAAAAGCTGAAGAAATGTCTTAAACCAGCACTGAGGTAACACTATATGCAACTCCATCCTTGAAAGGTCTCTGGCTTAACTTTTCTGAGGGAAAGAGTCAGAACTGCCTGAGCATCAAGGGGTTTCAGACAGAAATGACACAAACCAGTTGAAAAGAGTATGGAAACCAATTCCACCATTCTCTGCGCTCCCCCCATTTCGAAAGGGGCAGAGTTAAGGACTTCAGGATAGCCCAGGGAGAGAAGACGCCCTGACTTTTAGTAAGTCCCTCCATTTTCCTGCGCTGCCTTCATCTGGGAGAAGACAATCCTGATTTTATGTAGGCAGGAATGGGCCAGCACTGGCTGTTGCTGCTCGCCAATGAGGTCTTGTGGTTTTAATAAACAACTGGATGAAACCAGCAGCTCGGCTCTCAGTCAAAAGAAGCAAACTGAATGATAGGGATGATTGGAAAAACAGAGAACAAAACAGCAAGCGGTATTGAGCTGGGATAGTGGGTGCCGTCTGCATTGCGAAAGCCACGCTGGCTGGAGAGGGGAAGGGTGGGGAAAGGTTGAGGGGAGAGCAAGAAAGATGGTTGTGGTGTGGAAATGCAATTTGGACAGACCAGCTAAATAAGACAGGATTTGGAGTTCAGGAGTAGAAATGATTGCAGGCTGATTTTTCCAATAGAAAGGTTTGTGGGTATCAAGTAAAACTAGAAGGCCAACAGCATCCTGGCCTGGATCAGGAATAGCGTGGGGAGTAGGACTCGGGAGATGATTGTCCCCCTCTACTGGGCACTGGGGAGGCCCCAACTTGAGTGTTGTGTCCAGTTTGGGGCCCCTTCCCACAAAAAAAATAAGACATTGAGGGGCTGGAGCGGGCCCAGAGAAGGTCAATGGAACTGGTGAGGGGTCTGGAGAACAAGTCTCATGAGGAGAGGCTGAGGGAGATGGGGTGTTCAGCCTGGAGAAAAGGAGTCTGAGAGACCTTCTCGCTCTCTCCAACTCCCTGAAAGGAGGGAGTAGCCGGGGGGGGGTCAGTCTCTTCTCCCAAGTCACAGGCCATGGGACAAGAGGAAACGGCCTCCAATTGCGCCAGGGGAGGCTCAGGTTGGAGATCAGGAACAGTCTTGACAGGGAAAGGGTTGTGAAGGCTTGGACTGGGCTGCCCAGGGCAGGGGTTGAGGCCCCATCCCTGGAGGGATTGAAAAGCCAGGTTGCCCTACTGCTTAGAGACATGGGTTAGTGCTGGGTTTTATCAGAGGGAGGTTGGTGGTTGGACTGGATGATCTTAAAGGTCCCTTCCAACCTGGACAATCCTATGATTCTAGAGATAGCACATCCGAGGTGGACTGAAGAAGAATGGCTTGTTTGTTGAATATGGTGAGTGGCTAAGCTGTAAGCCTTTCTGGATGTTAAATTTCAGATCTGCTCACCATGCAATTGGAGGGCTCCATGGGGCCCTTCATACTGCATCATGGTGTCCCTGACCTCTGCCTTTTCTGCCCACATCGTAGAATCTTTTAGGTTGGAAGAGAGACCCTTGGAATCATCGAGTCCAACCATCAGCCCCACTCTACACAGTTCTTCCCTACACCACATCCCCCAACACCACATCTCAACCACTCTGAAACACAGTCAGGGATGGGGACTCCACCACCTCCCTGGGCAGCCCATTCCAGGGTTTGACCACTCCTTCTGGGAAAAACTCTTTCCTAATGTCCAGCCTAACTGTACCCTGCTGCATCTGGAAGCCATTCCCTCTCCTTCTATCACTAATTCCCTGTGAGAAGAGACCAGCACCAACCTCTCTACAGTGTTCTTCCAAGCAGCTGTAAAGAAGGATGAGGTCTCCCCTCAGCCTCCTCTTCCTCCAACTAAACAGTCCCAAGGCCATCACAAGGCATACCAGTGTGGCCGAGCCCTGCTTTTGGGTAGAAACTTTACCTGCTATTAAAGCAAATTAGACTTCAGTTCACTAGAAGGGCTTTCATTCCTTCACAGCCCCGCTCCAAGCAAGGCTGTGCTGCTGTTTTGCTGACATCGTTGTCTGCTGCCATGGCGATGACTGGAATGCCACCATCTTGGCATTAATGACCTCACTGCCGGTGCCCAAAGAGGAAAAAAAATCACATCAAACGAGAGAGGGCTAAAGTTGGTTTAAAACAGCAATTAACATAGTTTTATTCCATTACCTTCGATTATCGGTCTCCTCGTGGCAGGAAAATTTGCACGCCAGCGCTCTTCAGGAGTGTGGGGTGTTTAATCCTCTAAACTGCAATTAGAAAGGGAGAAAAAAAACACCCAAAATTCTTGCCAGCCCAGCTTCCAGGTTGCTTGTGCTTAAGATGTTTTCTGTCCTCAACCCTGCCTTCTTCTCACGGCAGATGGCCGACTCTAAGGTTTTGGCATTAAATCCATTGCCGATGTCTGTGAAACGTGGTGACTGAAACGGAGGATGGAGTGACCAGTTATTAGCACTAAAGCAACACTTATAGTCCCACAGCCCCTACCTCGCGTGATAAAATCCGGCAAAGACATGGGAATGATCTCAGCGTCTTCCTATTCACAGAATCTCAGGGATTGGAAGGGACCTTGAAAGCTCATCCAGTCCAATCCCCCTGCCAGAGCAGGAGCACCCAGAGCAGGTCACACAGGAACGCCTCCAGGCGAGTTTGGAATGTCTCCAGAGAAGGAGACTCCACAACCTCCCTGGGCAGCCCCTGCCAGTGTTCCTCACCCTCACTGTGAAGAAGTTTTTTCTCACATTTAAGTGGAACCTCCTCTGTTCCAGCTTGTACCCATTGCCCCTTTTCCTATCTTTGGACGTCACTGAGAAGAGCCTGGCTCCATCCTCCCGACACTCACCCTTTACGTATTTATAAACATTAATGAGGTCCCCCCTCAGTCTCCTCTTCTCCAAGCTCAAGAGACCCAGCTCCCTCAGCCTTTCCTCCTATGGGAGATGCTTCACTCCCTTCATCATGTCTGTAGCCCTGCCCTGGACTCTCCAGCAGTTCCCTGTCCCTCTTGAACTGAGAGGCCCAGAACTGGACACAATATTCCAGATGGGGTCTCACCAGGGCGGAGTAGAGGGGGAGGAGAATCTCTCTCGACCTACTAAACCCCCCCCCTTCTAATACACCCCAGGATGCCATTGGCCATGAGGGCACAGTGCTGGCTCATGGTCATCCTGCTGTCCACCAGGTCCCTTTCCCCTGCACTGCTCTCCAACAGGTTGTTTCCCAACCTAATGTCTCTCTGATTGCCTCTGACGGGCGCCAATGTTTCTGCTTTGTTACAAAATGACGTGCAATAACAAAAGTCAGGGCTTTTTTGGGGTGTGTGTGTGTGTGTGTGAAGTATGAACTGCGTGTAAGTGGTTCGGTCGTAATGAACCGTCGACGCAGAGATCGCTAACTACCATGTAATTATCAGACCTCGGTGAATAATTCATAGCGAATCATTTAATCATTTTAAGGCCTTTCTACCTAAATCAGACGGTGAGTCATGATTTCCGAGAATTATTCTTAGAACGCTTTAATGGCACCTATTTCGCTTGGTGAGGTCAATCAGAAGTATTTGAAGTTTGACTGTGGCGGGCAGAAAATGTTCCTTGACCAGACAAGGAACAGGCTTTTGTTACAAAGATAAAAATGATTCTCTTTTGTTCAAACTTGCTGCTCTGAGCTCTGCTCTTCTCAACCGGCTCTGCCGGTGAAATGGGAGTGCTGGGATGCTAGTGGTGAGAGACCCAACGTGTGGGAGCGAATAACGTAGCTGCCCCAAAGTATTGTTTACGTCATTTATCCAGTCCTAATAACCACAAGCCCAGCAAACTCTGGGAGTGCAGAGGAGGGCAACGGAGCTGGGGAAGGGCCTGGGGCATAAATCTGATGAGGAGCCATTGAGGGAGCTGGGACTGTTTAGTTGGAGGAAGAGGAGGCTGAGGGGAGACCTCATCCCTCTCTACAACTGCTTGAAAGGACATTGTAGAGAGGTTGGTGCTGGTCTCTTCCCACAGGGAATTAGCGATAGAAGGAGAGGGAATGGCTTCAAGCTCCAGCAGGGTAGGGTTAGGCTGGACATTAGGACAGAGTTTTTCCCAGCAAGAGTGGTCAGAGCCTGGAATGGGCTGCCCAGGGAGGTGGTGGAGTCCCCATCCCTGACTGTGTTTCAGAGTAGATGAGATGTGGTGTTGGGGGATCTGTTGTAGGGGAGAACTGTGTAGAGTGGGGCTGATGTTTGGACTCGATGATCCCCAGGGTTTTTTCCCACCTGAATGATTCTATGATTCCATGAAACGATGGACTTTAAGCTCATCCCCAGCGCAGGTGTGCGTGCAGAGCCTGCGGGTTCAAAGAGCTGTACGGATAAGAGGGCAAGAAGAGGTTTCCTTCTCCCGTGGAGCTGAAAGACACCGGCTCCAAGGCGAGAAGAAAAAGCAGGATGTGAATGTGTCTCCCAGGCCTTTTGCTCAGAGAGCTTTCTGATCTGCTCCTCAACTGGCTTTTTTCTTTTTAGCCCCAAGAGACTGTGTGCTGCCTTCGCTTCCCAAAAACATACACGATCCGTCACAATTTATAACCTCCAGTTCAGCGAGGAAGGGGCAGAGAAATTCATCTCTACAAAAGCTTTTCCTTTTTCTTTTTGTGTTACAGTTAATACACACCTTTTGCCTTGTGTAATGGAGCTTACCTTTGGAAAAATAAAAGAAACAAAAGCAAAACAAAAAAACACCAATGACCAGTTTGAGGTCTTCCTATTTTATATCTTCTTTCTCTTTTGCTGTGTGCAGCATCCCGCTCTGTTCGTGATAACTGGGCAGGGGAACAGGGGCAGCCTGTGCAGCTTTTTCTACATCTCCCTTTCGGTGATGTGGGAGTGTTGGTCTGCATGAGAGCAGGGATGTTCTGCAGAGGGACTTGGATAGATTGGATCCATGGGCCAATGTTAATGGCATGGGCTTCAACAAGGCCAAGTGGCAGGTCGTGCACTTGGGCCACACCAACCCCATGGATGGCTACAGGCTTGGGGCAGTGTGGCTGGAGCTGCCTGGCAGAAGAGGACCTGGGGGTGCTGGTTGACAAACAGCTGGACATGAGGCAGCAGTGTGCCCAGGTGGCCAAGAAGGCCAAGGGCATCCTGGGGGACATCAGAAATGGTGTGACAAGCAGACGTAGGGAGGTGATTGTCCCCCTGTACTCAGCACTGGTGAGTCCACCCCTTGAGTCTTGTGTCCAGTGCTGGGCACCTCAACACAAGAGAGATCTGGAGGGGCTGGAGCGAGTGCAGAGGAGGGACACGGAGCTGGGGAAGGGCCTGGAGAATAAATCTTATGAGGATCGATTGAGGGAGCTGTGACTGTTTAGTTTGAGGAAGAGGAGGCTGAGGGGAGACCTCATTTCTCTCTACAACTGCTTGAAAGGACCTTGTAGAGAGGTTGGTGCTGGTCTCTTCCCACAGGGAATTAGCGAAAGAAGGAGAGGGAATGACTTCAAGCTGCAGCAGGGTAGGGTTAGGCTGGACATTAGGACAGAGTTTTTCCCAGCAAGAGTGGTCAGAGCCTGGAATGGGCTGCCCAGGGAGGTGGTGGAGTCCTCATCCCTGACTGTTTCAGAGAGGTTGAGATGTGGTGTTGGGGGATGTGGTGTGGGAGAGAACTTTGTAGAGTGGGGCTGATGGTTGGACTTGATGATCCCAAGGATCTTTTCCAACCCGAATGATTCTATGATTCTATACCCCAGCTATCCAGACTTCCTTATTTCCTTCCCTTCTTTCTTATCTGAGAGGTCAGCGCTTCACATTGTTGTAGGGTCATTGCATGACTTCAAGTTTTTTGGGCTCCTTTTGCTGGTGAGAAGCATTCTGTAGATGATGCGTTGTCTCTTTTTTGAGGGGGCAGTGAAGGGGTAAATCATGCAACTCTTATGCTGACTTGCTTCTAAACCAGGTCCCATTGGTCCTTTGGTGAATATAGCCTAGTGTTCTAGGGGAAGGAATGTTGGCGTGTGATGCTGCTGAGAGGCACCCATGGGGATGGGTCCCTGCCTTGGGCATGGGATGGGACCAGCTCATCCCACTCAGCAAGGTGCCTTGCTCTTCAGAATCACTGCATCCTTCTCCCTCTGCCATCTCCCCTCCTTTCCCTGTGCTTTCCTCCATCCACTTCCAACCCTTTTATTCCTGAAGGGGCTGCAGAGCCTCCCTCCAGCTGGGCTCCTGCGGCGAAGGGACGGTCTCCTTTGACTTTGGCGTGTTAGAGTGTAAAAGAGCTGACCCTGCGGGGTATCAGGCTTGACCCCAAACTGTTATGGAAAAATGCAGACAATTCTGTAGCCCCATCCTCCCTCCCCGCATGCCCTTTCTCTTCCTTCACAGGACCCAGGAATGCCACCGCTGACTCTGTCAGCCCTTGGTCCTGCCTGCCTGTAGGGGAGATGTAAGATGTATTGTATGAAAAGAAGGTACGAAGAGCTCAAGGGACACACAGAAGGATTTTGAGAAGAGTTTCTAGGAAAGGAGCATTGCCGTCACTAATACAGCAAGCTTTGCTTTCAAAGGATTTTTTGTTGTTTTGCTCCTAAAAATACCCAAAACGTAAGGGGGTGGGAAAATAAAGGGAAACATCAGGGGCCCCATCTGCTTTGGTTTTCTTCTCCTCCGCTTGTGCTGTTTCCTACAGCTGTAGGGAAGGCACAACACATCATCCCTACCTGTCTTCTCTCTGATGCTGAGGGAAACGGGCTGCCAATGCTGGGGTTTCAAATGGGTCCTGGAGACCTTCTCCCAGCCCCTCTACCGTGAGTCTGGAGGAACGTTATTGTCCAGGAGATCCAGCAAGTCCTGGCTTAGGAGCTGAGGCTTTGTGTTGTGAATAAGGTGTCCCTCAGGGCTGAATCCGGAGGGAAACGGGTTTTGTTTTCCAGGTAGCTTTGGGAATTCCTGGCTTAAATAAAATGAGCTGCTCTGTAGGGTTTGCTGGGATGCTTTTAGTCTTGAGAATGTGACTTGCACTGTGCCTGTTTGAGAGCTCAGCTGGAGCTTCAGCAAGCCAAGTTTAGAGAGATGGGGGGGGAAGACCCATCCTTGCTAAAAATATGAGCTTTATCTTATTGTATTGCTTGATGTGGGGAAAAAATGTGGTATGTTGGCACCTCCTGAGGTCCCCACGGTGCTGCTGAAGCATGAGATCCACTTTGAAGGGGAGTGGATGGGAGCTAGGGAGAAGGTTGCGAGCTGGGCACACCCGGAGCATCGTGAAATACCTGCTGCATCTGACAGCTCCCTGGCCCACAGCCATGAAGGGGTTAAAGTAATGCCTTTCTCTTTGCTGTGTTCAAAAAATCCTTGAAAATTAGGCTTTTTTGTTTTTTTGGAAATGGTCACCTGTGAGCCCTTCTCTCCTTTGCCAGTGTAGAAATCTCTGGGGAGGGGTAGACCTGAGGCATCAGGTACCCTGAAAAAGAGTTGGGATGCAATGCCTGTATGAGCAAGGAATTTGCAGCTCTTCTCCAGGAAAATCCCATCCCAGGGAAAAAGCTGAGTTTCTAGAGGAAAAATGAGGGCAGGGGTCGCTGGGGAGGTGGGTTAGGACAGCAGCCTGGGCACGAGAAAGTAACTGTAAGAAACTCCTGTAACTTGGGAGATTTTCTTCTGTTTGAAAGAAGCAACCCGAGAGCCACTGCCCAAGTTATGAGGGGAAATGGAGAAGTTGGACTTTCTCTTTTTTCTTTGAGAAATAGATGTGAAATTCCATCAAAAAGTGAGGAAATTGATGGCAGCTCCATATGATCAAGGAGCCTTTGGTAAGACCAGCTTAAGTCTATGTAGAGAAGCTGGTTTGTGCCATTAACTGGTGGTTTCTTTTCTCTTCCCCTTGCATGCTGTCCCACTAAACAATCCCCTCAAAAGTGGTACATCCCAGCTCTTTCGAGTTTTCATCCAATGTATCCTAATATTCAGGCTTGAGAGAAGTGAGCTATATCTCCTGGACATCTCTGTAATAGAGCACCATCAGTAAGTTTGCAGGTGGCACTAAGTGAGGTGGGAGTGTTGGTCTGCATGAGGGCAGGAAAGCTCTGCAGAGGCACTTTGATAGATTGGATCCATGGGCCAATGTTAATGGCATGGGCTTCAACAAGGCCAAGTGCCAGGTCCTGCACTTGGGCCACAGCAACCCCATGGATGGCTACAGGCTTGGGGAAGTGTGACTGGAGCTGCCTGGCAGAAAAGGACCTGGGGGTGCTGGTTGACAAGCGGCTGAACAGGAGCCAGCAGTGTGCCCAGGTGGCCAAGAAGGCCAATTAGTGATAGAATGAGAGGAAATGGCTTCAAGCTGCAGCAGGGTAGGGTTAGGCTGGACATCAGGAAAAAAACCTTCCCAGCAAGAGTGATCAGACTCTGGAATGGGCTGCCCAGGGAGGTGGTAAACTCCCCATCCCTGACTGTGTTTCAGAGTGGTTGAGATGTGGTGTTGGGGGATGTGGTGTAGGGGAGAACTTTGTAGAGTGAGGCTGATGGTTGGACTCAATGATCCCAAGGGTCTCTTCCAACCTGAATGATTCTGTGATTCTATTAGAGGGATCTTTCTCTCCAGTCAAGTGAAATAGGGCCCCCATCTCACTTCACATGAAGTGCAGATTCTCTGGACACTAAAGTTACCACCTGGGTAACTTTAAAAGGCAACTTTCTTTTCTGAGTAGTAAGAAGTTGGATGGGTGCATTCGTAGGCTACTCTGGATTTGGATCGTTGTGGAAGGGATACAAAGTGGAGGGTATCTGGTGTACTGGTGTGTAAACACTGTAATTACTGCAGTCTGGTTGCTGATAACTTATGTCTGGTGCTGCCAGAGCACCTGGATACTGTAGAGACCCAGAGTTTACTCAGGTGAGGTGAGCAACTGGGGGCTTGTAGCTGCAGCTGGCACAGCTGGTCAGTATATGGACAATACCTGACCTGAGGGGAAAAAAGGGTGGCAATGATTTTGATGCTGTAACAGTAGAATCATAGAATTGTCCAGGTTGGAAGGGACCTTTAAGATCATCCAGTCCAACCATCAATCTTCCTCTGATAAAACCCAGCACTAACCCATGTCTCTAAGCACTAGGGCAACCCCGCTTTTCAATCCCTCCAGGGATGGGGCCTCAACCCCTGCCCTGGGCAGCCCAGTCCAAGCCTTCACAACCCTTTCCCTCTCAAAACTGTTCCTGATCTCCAATGTGAACCTCCCCTGGGGCAACTGGAGGATGTTTCCTCTTGTCCCATGGCCTGGGACCTGGGAGAAGAGACTGATCCCCCCGCCCTGGCTACCCCCTCCTTTCAGGGAGTTGTAGAGAGCGAGAAGGTCTCCCCTCAGCCTCCTTTTCTCCAGGCTGAATGCTCCCAGCTCCCTCAGCCTCTCCTCATGAGACTTGTTCTCCAGACCCCTCACCAACTCTGACCTCTGGACCTGCTCCAGAATATCAGTGTCTACCCCCTGAAGTTTTGAAGACTGCTCTTAAGAAGTGGAGCACTGGGCTGACCCTCTCCGGGCCGCTGCCTGCTTTCCTTGTGCTGCAGGCAGAGCGTTTCCATGCCAGATATTGACTCGAGCCTCGTGCAGATGTCCCACACATACTCCTAGTCCCCTGTATGGCTTGCTCCCTGCCACCTTGCCAGGAGGTGGGAAGCCCCCAGCCATGCCGAGGGCTTTGCCTCCTCATTATCTCATGGATCTCTTCCGTCTGCACCCTGGGCTTTTCACAGACTCCCATTATTTCCAATCCCCTTCACTTGTCAGAAGTAATTTGGCGGCTTATTATCAGTTCAGACAAAACAGCTCAGGGCTCCAGTGGCCCCGCTGAGGGGCCCAGGTCCTTTCAAACTTTTATCCTCGCTCCTCCATGTGGGCTCGGCTCTCTCCGGGCAGAGCTGCTGAGCGAGCACGCAGCAGATAGATCCCAGCCCCAATTAGTAGCCTTTGCAAAAGGACAGGAATTTTAATTAGTCGAACAGCCAATTATATCAATGGACACCTTTTGCCCCCTCTCCCCTTGCTCCCCTCTCTCCCGCCCCGCAGCTCTCTCCCTGCTGCCTTGCTCTCCCTGAGCAAAGCTGCTCACCCCTGCTCTGAGTCCAGGTCCTTGGGGACCTGGTTGTCCCCAAGCCTTGTGCTGGCTGGTGGGTTTGTCTCATCCAGGGCATGGCCACATCCCTGACCTCTGCTTGAACCAGGGCTTCGCGCCCTCCCAGACCTGCTCTGGTCTGAAAAAAAGAGGGAAATGGAGTAGAAAAGCACTTCAGATTAGTGCGGCTGGAGGCTCAGGCTCAGTTTTCTTGATTGGATGTCGAGGAGAGGAATGGGATGGGGAGGTTTTGAGAGATGAGCCTTTCCTCCTCTGCATCTGTGGCTCTGGGTACTGATTTGACTGTCAGGTGTCTTCTGAGGCAGCTTTAGAAGTTAGGGCACCAGGGAAACTTCCAGGCTGTTAATACTGTCAGTTGCCTATCAGGAGTAATCCCTTCAGATCAGATCTGCTATTTCTGCTTTATTTGCTTCCTAAAATTGTCTTCTCTCACATACCTGCACTATGCGGCCAGCAGCGCCTGGGGCTTTGCTGCATCCCCAGCATAGCTGAAGGGCACTTCTACCCACCAGATAGAGCGGTCAGTCAGTGGAATCAGCTGCCCAGGGAAGTGGTGGAGTCATCATCCCTGGCTGTGTTTAAGCGTAGATTGGATGTGGTGTTGAGGGATTTGGTGTAGGGCAGAACTTGTAGAGTAGGGCAGATGGTTGGACTCGATGATCCCAAGGGTCTCTTTCAACCTGAATGATTCTGTGATTCTAGATGAGGCCCCGAATTTTGATCATAGAAGCTGTCCCAGTTGTCTTCTGCACAGCAAAGGCCTCTTTCCAGGTTATGAAGAAGGTTAGTTGTCCATCCTTTGGTTGTCCACTGCCTTTGCCGTGCGATGGGATCTAACTACAACTTAAGAAGTACATTAAAAAGACTCGGCCCCTGTAAAGCCAAAGCCCTGACCTTGTGGTGCCGAGGTGTTGAGTGGTGGTAGCTGGGTTGTACTGACATGTGCTGGTTATCTACCATAATAATTACCAGGCGGCTACCAGCATCTCGGGAGGGGAAATCTTCTCCCACAGGTTGCACCTTCTGGGTTTTGCAAGAGGAAACGTGTAGCGGTGCCGCACGGGGACGTGTGCGCAGATGTTTTGGTTGCACGTAGGCAGTTGCCATGGGCACCTGGTTCCCCTCTACGGGGGCTATTATATATCAAGCGGTGGCAGGAGGATGATCAGGAGCTGATGATACAGGATGGGGAAGAGATTCTGAAGCCATCTGTCTGTAGTGAGCGCGATGCGGGTAACATCTGGTGGGCACGTGTAAAAATAGGATTATGATCCAAAAAAAAAAGTGACTGTGGGAACAACATCTTGCCATTCTGCCTTAATCTCCCTCCTCCCCTTATTCACTGTGCTATCAGATGTTCTCAAGTTGTGAGTCAAAGGGTTTCTCCTCTGTGCATCAATATGTACCATTTAATAACTGGGTTATTTTAATACGCTCCAAGCACAGGAAAGATAACACTGTCTGTTTCCACTTAAGAGAGGGAAAAGTGGCGAGGGGGAAAAGGTTGGACGAGAAACCAGAGGCTGTGAAGGAGATAGTGATTTACTGGTGGTCGTTTGGCGCCTTACTGGGAAAGGGAGAACTGCCATGCCATGACTCTACTCTTGCTCTCCTGGAAGATGAGGCATACACTTGGCCAAGGGACTGATAGAGCCTCCTGGTTTCAAACCAGCCTGATGTGAAGTGGATAAAATGCTATGCAGAAACTTGGATGACGTTTCCAACCGTGAAAAAATGAAGTGAACAAGGTGGAGAGGAGAAGTCTGTCCCCAGACTAGGCAAAAACAGCTGATCCCGTACTTCCCTGTCAAGCGTCTCTCTTGTTTTGATTGATCTCGGTGAGGAAGAAAGGCTTCCCAGGCTGCCAAATGTCTTGTATTCCTTGTTGGTCTGGTTTGAGTTCCTCCATCTATCGTGAGTGCAAGATCTGAGATGGATGTGTCTTGCTCGAGATTTAGCTGCCTTCTTTCTGTTTCCATCCTCTCGAGCTGTAAATATCTCAGGCTTACACCAAACCTGCAATCCTGTTACTCATGGATGACGCGGAGCTGGGACAGGCTTTTGACTCTGAGGGGCCGGTAACAGTCAATTGTCAGTTCTCTCATTAAATCAAGTAGATGTGATTCATGGGGATGAGAGATGGGCAGCGCATTAACCACCCCCGTAGAAGGATGGACAATGTTCAAACCACAAGAGAACCACCCTCCTTCACCCCGTGCCCTGCCTTTTATCCCATGCTGTTGGGAAAAGACCTTCAGATGTTGTTAAGTGCTTTGATTTCTGCTTTGAGAGCTGAAATGAAGGAGGAGAGACACGTTCGGCTGCTGCCTGAGCTGTCGTGCCTGGTGTTTGCTGCCTTCTGAAGCACCTGGCAGAGGCAGGCAGAGATACTGCTCCTTGTGGGGATGAAGGGGGGGAATAAAAGCCCAGGAGCGAATAAAAGAGTGGTCAGACCCTGGAATAGGCTGCCCAGGGAGGTGGTGGAGTCCCCATCCCTGACTGCGTTTCAGAGTGGTTGAGATGTGGCGTTGGGGGATGTGGTGTAGGAGAGAACTTTGTAGAGTGTGGCTGATGGTTGGACTCCGTGATCCCAAGGGTCTCTTTCAACCTGAATGATTCTATGATCCTAATAAAAGTGTGCAAAGTGGCTTATTTCATGGCTGTAGAAGAGGAGCCAATGGTATGCATCCCTTCTACCCTCCCCGCTTCCTTCTTCAGGGCAGGGATTCCTGTAAATGCCCGTGATGCGAGATTAGGATCTGCTTTTTCACAACAGTTCAGCCTTCACTTTAGGACCCTGAATTACAGCCAAGTTCTTTCGTAAGAACACTGCATCCAGCAGCTCTGAGTATCGCTGGGCTCACTTGAAAATACTGGCCGTAATGGCTGCAATTATGAATTGATGGCCTGAAATTCACCATCAGACCTAATGCCTGGTTTTTCTCTCTGGTCCTTGTTTCCATTCTGCCTTTCCGTTGGTTTTCCACAGCCACAATTATTTGTCATTAGTCATTAATCTTGAAAGCATCAGCTTTTTTTTTTATTTTTTTCTTTTCTTTTTTCTTCCTTTTCCCCAGGAACTGTTTCCCTCTCCCTGGTTTTTATGGTTCACCATTTTTCCATCGCTCTTTCCCTTGCCTTGGTCTAATCACTTTTGTACTGCTCGAAAAAGTTGGGGGTTTGGTTGGGTTTTGGGTTGGTTTTGGATGTTTTGGGTTTTTTTCCCAGTAAGGGAATAAAGCAATGCAGCAAACGTGCCCAGGAGACGTGCACAGCTGGTGCTGCTGACACCTCCAGGATGTTGATGCCCTGACACCACTGGGGATGGACAACATCGAAGCAGTTTTATGGTTTGGTTTTTTGTTTTTCATTAGAGCTGTGATGATCCTGGATTTCTCTGCCTTGTATGGAGCCTGATTCCAAGCATACATGATACCTGCAAGCAGCAGGTTCTGGCCAGGGGATGGGCATGACCCGTCCCTGTGCCCCAGACCTCCCACTGCAGCAGGAGAACCTCTGCAGGGTCTTTCATGGAGGTCCCTGCCCGCTGCTGGTGTGGAGTTGGTGTTTCCCCTGTGGAGCCCGGATCTCATTAAAAGGCTGGTGCAGGTGACTCTTGGCCAGGATGCTGCTGGAATACGATTGAAATAATAGGTGGAGGCAAATCTGTCGGACCTTTGACTGGCATCAGAGACGAGAGCAAAGGTGTCAAAGACCTCAAAAAACACGTGAGGGTGTTAAATTCAGCACTGCTCTCTTTTCTGGGGAGAGCTGAAAGAGCTGCCTTGCCAGAGACAGGTTCTGATGAGTCCTCACTGGCGATGCAAGCCGCTATTAAGGCAACACACAGACATGCACTTCTCATGGCATAAGTTAAACACTTTACCAATTGTTTGAATACTTTGGCTAAAAAACAAAGTTAAGTCATCCTGGGAGGTTATTTTGGTTTCTATTTTAACCCTGCTCTGGCAGTGGATGGGAAGAGGTGCGAGTAAAGCTGTTGTACTTAACGTGTAAAGGGGTTTGGCGTCCTGGGTGTGCCCATTTGTAGATGCTGAGTGAGGCCTAGTAATCGGTAGGCGGGTAGTTGCACCTTGGAGCTGAATGAACCCTCTGCAGCAAAACATCTCCCAGCTCTTCATCCCGGGGTGGGGAGGGGGGGTAGTTCTGAGTGGGAGAGATGGGAACAGGGTCCACTGCTTGTGATGGTTCACATCTCCTTTGCCTTCAGTCATCCAGACAGTGTCTTGGGTCCCTCAGTAGAAAGAGGTGCTCCTAAGGATTGCTTCCTACTTTGAGGTCTCCATCTTCTTCCCTTCACACTCTCTGAGACTGACTGTTAACAACTGGTTTCAACAATTTCTGAAGTTCTTATCTTCCTTACTGTTGCCAGGTTTCATAGAATCCTAGAATGGTTAGAGTTGAAGATCATGGAGTTCCAACCCCCCCTGCCCTGGGCAGGGACACCTCCCACCAGAGCAGGTTGCTCCAAGCCCAATCCAGCCTGGCCTTGAAACCCTCCAGGGATGGGGCAGCCACAGCTTCTCTGGGCAACCTGGGCCAGGCTCTCACCACCCTCACAGCAAAGAATTTCTTGCTGAGATCTCAACTGAATCTCCCCTCTTTCACTTTAAAACTCTTACCCCTCATCCTATGGCTCCACTCTCTGACAACGAGTCCCTCCCCATCTCTCCTGTAGCCCCCTTCAGATACTGGAAGGCTGCTCTAAGGTCTCCCTGGAGCTTTCTCTTCTCCAGGGTGACCAACCCCAGTTCTCTCAGCCTGTCTTCACAGCAGAGGTGTTCCAGCCCTCTGATCATCTTTGTGGCCTTCCTGGACCCCTTCCAACAGTTCCAGCTCCTTTCTATGTTGAGGACTCAAGAGCTGGACACAGGACTCCAGGNGGAGGACTCTGGAGCTGGACACAGGACTTCAGGTGG
>VZTM01028744.1:0-46112 GCA_013400555.1 Jacana jacana
TTCCCTGTCTTTCCTGAACTGGGGAACGCTGTACTGGCCCCAGTGCTCCAGCTGGGGCCTCCCCAGGGCAAAGCAGAGCAGAGAGGGAGGATGACCTCCCTCCACCTACTGGTCCATCACACTCATCCTGATGCCCCCCAGGATGCCATTGCCCTTCTTGGCCACAGGGGCACGTTGCTGGCTGATGGGCATCCTGGTGTCCACCAGGGCGCTCAGATCTTCTTCCTCAGACCTGATATATCTATATATCTGATTGCAATTTGTCTTTCAGCTCAGCCCACGGCTCAAAACCAGCCATCAACTATTTCCAGCACCATCATAAACACCCATCAGGAGTTCAAACTCATGAAGAATTCCTCGCTGGAAAGACATGATGCCACATAAATATACGATCCCGGGTTTGGGAGCAAATAAATCACAAGGCAATAACTAACTAACTAACTAAATAAATAAATAAATTTAATCTAATGTGAGCTAATATTTTAGAGGAAAAAGCTGTTATTATTATTATTGTTGTTATTTCACCTGGCAAACAGGAGGGACACAAACCCATTTAATTTGTTCCTCAGGGCTCAGTGCTGGAGCCTTCCCTTTTTAATATCTTCATTGATGATCTCAACAAGGATCTAGAGAGCACCATCAGTGAGTTTGCAGATGACACCAAGTTGGGTGGGAGTGTTGATCTGCATGAGGACAGGGATGCTCTGCAGAGGGACTGGGATAGACTGGATGGATGGGCCAATGTTAATGGCATGGGCTTCAACGAGGCCAAGTGCCAGGTCCTGCCCTTGGGCCACCCCAACCCCATGGCTGGCTCCAGGCTTGGGGCAGTGTGGCTGGAGCTGCCTGGCAGAAAAGGCCCTGGGGGTGCTGGGTGACAAGGGGCTGAACATGAGCCAGCAGTGTGCCCAGGTGGCCAAGAAGGCCAAGGGCATCCTGGCTTGTATAAGAACGACTCAGAAACACAGTCAGGGATGGGGACTCAACCCCTTCCCTGGGCAGCCCATTCCAGGCTCTGACCAAACCCCCAACCTGTCCTGGTGTGTGTGTGGGGGGGTTCTTCCTCCCAAGGAGCAGCACCCTACACTCACCCTGGTTGAATTTCATCAGGTTCCTCTCCACCCATCTCTGCAGCCTGCCCAGGTCTCTCTGGACGGTGGCACAACCTTCTGGTGTGTCACCCACCTCTCCCCAGCTTTGGACAATATTAAACCTGTTTGTTTCCAGGGGGTTTATGGTTTATGTGCTGGAGCCTGCACTTGATTGCAGCACAAACACTGAATACTGCAGATCTGCCCTGTGATAACACACAAAATTAATCAAACCATGCTTTAGAGGCACAGAAGGACCTCCCAACCCAACCTCCAACCCAACATCTGCTTGGGCTCCCTTGGTGGGAGGGAATCCCTGGGGTTCTGGTGATGAAAGGCAGGAGCTGAGACGGAGGATGGGGGTTCGGGGACGGCGGCGTGGGTTTTGCATGAAGCCAAGGCACGACTGCATCTCATTTCAGCACGACAGCAGGGGTGGAAGGAAGAGAAAAGCCCTGCATTAGTTTCCTTTAACGAGGAAATCCTGAAGGCAAAGAAAAAAAGGCAAAGGAAAAGGAAAAGCACTGGGCTTTAATCATCCTCTGCCTAAAAGAAATCACTTCTCAGCAGAACACAAAGGGTGGTGGGTTCGCCGAAGGAAGAGGAGTCTCGCTGGGGTGACCATTATTGCCTGGGACAGCCGGAGCTCCATGGGTTATCACACCACAAAGGCACCTGGAAACCACACAATGGGAAGGAAAAAATCCACACTGACAGGTGGGGAGGAGCAGATTAGGTGACCAGAAGACCCTTCTCTATCTCCAATCTTTATTATTCAAGGAAAGGGTGGTTTTTTTCTCGGGCACAGTTCATATTCCTGCCCCCACAAAGGCTGGGTTTTCCTTGGTAAAAGGAAAAAGGCAAAGCCTCTGGTTTTTATTATCCCCAGAGCTCCTGCAGACACAGCTCCTCGGGTGGTGATGCCAAGAGAGTATTGAAAAGCAGGAGAAGAAAGGTGGGCTGGGGCCAGGATGGTGGGGAAACAAGAGTGGAAAAGGAGACACCCTATTTTTGGACATTTCTCTTCTCGGCTCTGCCCTGGGGAGGACCCAGCTGGAGCACTGGGGCCAGTTCTGGGCTCCCCAGTTCAAGGAGGACAGGGAACTGCTGGAGGGGGTACAGCAGAGGGCTGCAAAAAATGGTGAGGGGCCTGGAGCATCTCTCTGGTGAGGAAAGGCTGAGGGACTTGCGTCTGTTGAGTCTGGAGAAGAGAAGGCTGAGGGGGGATCTGATCAACACCTAGAAATCCTTCAAGGGTGGGTGTCAGGAGGATGGGGGCCAGGCTTTTTCCAGTGGTGCCCAGGGACAGGACAAGAGGAACGGGCACAAACTGGAAGATTAGAAGTTCCATCTCAACCTGAGGAGGAACTTTTTCCCTTGGAGGGTGACAGAGCCCTGGCAGAGGCTGCCCAGAGAGGTGATGGAGTCTCGTTCTCTGGAGACATTCAAAGCCCACCTGGCCATGTTCCTGTGGGACCTGCTGTGGGTGGCCCTGCTTTGGCAGGGGGTTGGAGGAGATGATCTCCAGAGGTCCCTTCCAACCCCAGAGCATCCTGTGACTCTGTGACCTGTTAAAACCCAGCAGAGAAACAAACCAAATCTTTCCACCACCGAGATTGCACCGGATGCTCTTCACAGGGTTCAGCCTCAGGAAGCAGAGAAGGTTTTTCCGACTTAGACACAGGTAGGCAGGGACAGAAGCAGTTTGGAACAGGAGATTCCGAAGGGTCCAGTATAGAAAAGCAACTGGTCTGTGGGCAGAGGCAATTTTTGGAGCAGCAATTTTCTTAGTGAGAAGGGTAAGCAGGTTAGCAGATTGCAGCAAAGACTTAAAAAGCCTCAAAACGACGCTGCTTGACACTAAGATGCCAACAACAAAAGTCACAGAGTCCTTTTTCCGAGCTCAGCTGGGAGAGGAGTGGGTGGGATGAGCTGGATCTGTCTACCAAACAGCGGGAAAACCGGTCCCAGTTGCAGAGGCAAAGCCGAGCTGGGGTGGGAGAGAACAGATATGAAGCATCTCTGCAAAGTCTGGGGGGGGAAGTTTGATGTTGGCCACCCATTATTCATGATAATTAGTGGTTGGGGTAGATATGGGTATATAGATATGGATGTATATGGATACACAGGGTCCATGGTTCTGCTTGCACCAGCTCTATGGGTGCTGATACCTCCTTGTTATGGAAACTGGTAGAATGTTCATTCAATGAAGCTAAAATTGAGGAAGATCAAAGGGTTTGAAGCCTCATGGGCTTTCAAAAAAGTCTTCTTCTGGATGTGCTGTGGGCCTTGAAGAAATGAGGGGGTTTACTTTTTGGTTTTCTCTCTTCTGATTCAATAACCTCAAAGGGCTCCAGTAGAGGGCCACAAAGATGCTCAGATAGATGGAGCACCTCTCCTCTGAAGACAGGCTGAGAGAGCTGGGCTTATTCACCCTGGAGAAGAGAAGGCTCTGGGGAGACCTTAGAGCAGCCTTCCAGGATCTGAAGGGAGCAACAGGAGAGCTGGGGAGGGACTCAGGGAGTGGAGTGACAGGGCAAGGGGTAACAGCTTTAAATTGAAAGAGGGGAGATTGAGATGAGATGTGGAGAAGAACTTCTTTGCTGTGAGGGGGGTGAGACCCTGGCCCAGGTTGCCCAGAGAAGCTGTGGCTGCCCCGTCCCTGGAGGGGTTCAAGGCCAGGTTGGAGGGGGCTTGGAGCAACCTGGTCTGGTGGGAGGTGTCTTTGCCCATGGAACTTGATGATCTTTGAGGTCCCTTCCAACTCTAACCCTTCTATGATTTTATGATTCTTAATAAGCAGAGCAGAAATTAGATTAGAGTAAAACAGGACAGGAGAAGAGTTTACAGAGAACTGAGGAACCCCTTTTCTATTGCTCTGCATGTGTTCCACCAGGGGCAGGGTATCTTCTGGCTGACAGTGCACTCTACTCCCTCACCCAAGACGTTAATGACTATATTGAACAGTACTGGTCCCTGAGGGACTCCACTAGATACAGGCCTCCAAGTAGATTCTGTCCCACTGACCACCACCCTCTGGCTTCTCTCCTTCAGCCAGTTCACAATCCACCTCACTACCCTGCTGGTTTATGGGCATCTTGCTGTCCACCAGGACCCCCAGGTCTTGTTCCCCAGAGCTGCTCTCCAGCAGGTCACCCCCCACCCGTCCTCCCCAAGTGCAGGACCCTCCACTTGCCCGTTTTTGAACCTCATGAGGTTCTTCTCCACCCAGTTCTCCAGCCTGCCCAGGACACGCCGGTTGGTGGCACACCCTTCTGGAGTGTCAGCCAGCCCTCCCAGTTTGGTATCATCAACGAACTTGCTGAGACTACACTCTGTCCCCTCATCCACACCAGTAATTAATATGTTGACCAGGACTGGGACAATTACTGACCCCTGAGGAACACCCTTCCCTGAGCTACTCCAAGGGTTCTGCTGGGGGTATTCTGCACCCCAGACCTTGAAGTGTTCCATGAGAGGCTGCCTGAGATGGCACCATGGATACCATCCTCACATAGAACGGGGACTTCTATGACTTTTCTTTGCCTGTGCAAATAATAAAAATCCCAGTATGCCCAATGCTTGGCTCGTCTGAATACAAAGACCCAGAGGAGGAACTGAACCAGTGACCTTTTCATGATGCACAAATGTTTCCTCCAGCCTATTTTGCTTTTCTTCTCTTTTCCTTTGAGAAACAGAGAGATGAGCGTCTCTGCTCAACGGGCAGCAACCAGCTCCATTACTCGGAGGTGACCGGGGGTCCCACCGAGCTCTCAGAAGAGGAGGGGACCAGTGAGGAGCACAAGAGATGAAAAGACCCAAAAGAGACTTCATGGAGGGAGGGAGGGAGGGAGGAAGGAAGGGAGGGAGGAAGATGGAAACAAAAAAGGAAAGAAAGAGAGAGACAAGAAAGAAAGAAAGAAGGAGAGAAAGAAAGGAGAGAGGGGGAAAGAGAGAAGGAAATAAANATGAATAAATAAATAGAGAAAGAACAAAAGAAGGAAGGGAAAGAAAGGAAGGAAGGAGGGGAGGGAAGGAGGAAGGAATTGAGGAAGGAAGGAAGGAGGGAAGGAAGGAAGGAGGGAAGAAAGGAGCCAAACAACTAAAGCCAAAGCTTCTGATGAACATTTTTCTGACAAAACCGTGCAAGTCTGGCCAGGAAAAGCAAGGGGGGAGGGAAGGAACAAAAAAGACTCTTTCCAGCATCTTAGACAGCAAAGACTCCCAAGGCCCTGCCAAATCCATCTTCTTTAGTAGCCTCCACCACCACCTTGATAACTTCATCTCCTCTGGTTGCGGCTCTACTGGAAATCTCTTCAGAAGAAAGATGTTTGTTTTTTTTTTTTCCCAGAGAAAACACTACAGAAAAGGTGATGAAGATGGACTTTCTTCTGCCTGTCAATATTACACGCCCTTAAAGATCTCGTGAACTTCAAGGTAGGCAAGGCTGGAATTTAAATGCCAAATGCTGTCTGGGATGTACAGCCCCAGCAAACAAAGAAGAAAAATACTTTTGGCAAGGGTGTCCAGAGCTGTCTAGTTAAATAAGCACCTCAGGAAAAGAATTAATAAGATGGAATAATTTTGAGATGGGACCAGCAAAGAAAAGTAACCTTTCAGAGGTCAAAAAGTGGAGGGACTAACACTGGAGCTAAAAAAACAACCCCAATGAGTGAGATGTCTGAGAAGAAACCAGAAGTGGTTTTAGAGATAAAGAAAACCTGCCAGGTTACAGACACTTCTTTTTATTGCTATTTAACTATTTATAGACTTGGGAGCTCATCAAAGGAGATGGAGAGATCTCAGCCAGGTTAGCAATTAGGACATTCCTGCAGCAAGAGGGAGACGTGTCCTCACACCCTCCTCTGCAGCAGGAGAAGGAAGGTGAACGTTGCACTGAAGCAGCCAAAGCAAACAGTCTACCAAGATACCGGGTAAAGAGGTAATGATCTTCCTCCAGCAGTTTTGCTGCCCTTTAATTGCTGGGATTTTCATCAAATATTTCATTTTGAAGCCCCTTGGAACGTTGTCCATGGACTTAAACAAAACTCTGGACACTGTCCATTCTAAGGACTGGAAAATTGTTGGAATGAACCAGTGAGAGGACAAGAGGGAATGGGCACAAACTTGAACATAAGAAGTTCCATCTAAACCTGAGGAGGAACTTCTTCCCTTGGAGGCTGCCCAGAGAGGTAGTGGCATCTCCATCAGGGAAACCTCCCACCAGACCAGGTTGCTCCAAGCCCCCTCCAACCTGGCCTTGAACCCCTCCAGGGATGGGGCAGCCACAGCTTCTCTGGGCAACCTGGGCCAGGGTCCCACCACCCTCACAGCAAAGAAGTTCTTCCCCAGATCTCATCTCCAGCTCCCCTCTTTCAGTGTCAAACCCTTCTCCCTCATCCTATTGCTACTAATTCTTGGAACTTTCTCCAAAAAAAGAAAAAAGGAAGTAATCAAAGACAAAACAAGCAAAGAAGGTGCTGTGGCACCGAGGACATTGGCTGGCCCTAATATCCCTGGCCATGGGGGGGACCCCAGTTTAACCCATCATGGGAGTCTCACTCCTCGCCCCAGAGGTGGCAGAATGACATGATATGGGGGTTGGAAGGGACCTCTGGAGATCATCTAGTCCAACCCTCTGCCAAAGCAGATCCACCCACAGCATGTCCAGGTAGGGTTTGAACGTCTCCAGAGATGAAGACTCCACCACCACACTGGGTAGCTTCCTCCAGGCCTCTGCCACCCTCCAAGTGGAGAAGTTCCTCCTCAGGTTGAGATGGAATGGATGTGCCAAACAAAACACACAATGCCACACACAGCTGTGGGGTAAAGCCAGGGGGAGAACCACACACAACCTTTTTCCACCCAGGCTGCCACCTGAAACAAACTACCTGGGGACTCAGATCCAACACCAGCTCACCAGCACCTGAGGCTGCAGGTCCATCCCTTGCTGAGACAACCAGGTTTACAGGGAAAAAAAAAAAACCATTAAAGGAATAAAGAAAAATACCCCCCAAAAAAAAAGATAAATTTTAAATTCAGGTCTAGATCAGTTTGTGTGTTCTGGCATCGCTGATACATATGAAACAAAAACCCCGAGGCCAAAATCCTGGCAGCTGTGAAAAACAGAAGAAAAGGGTAAAAGGGCCTGGAGAAAAATGACAGAGCTCAGCAATCTCCTCGCACGGTTGGGGACGGCACTGGTTCTCCTCTCTTTAAGCTGGACAGACAAAACCAGGGACCAACCAGAAGATATAAGAGAAATGAGTAATAAACTACTCGTGGTAACTACTTCACAACTACCAGCTTGTAGTTCTTTGACTAAACCTGTTGCAGGAGTTGATCTGACGGAAAGCAGCTCTGCAGAGAGGGACCAGAGAGTCCTGGTGGGCAACAAGTTGCCCATTAGGCAGCAAGGTGCCCAAGAAGGCCAATGGGGGGCAGCAGGAAGAGTGTGACCAGCAGGTGGAGGGAGGTCATCCTCCCCCTCTGCTCTGCTCTGCCCTGGGGAGGCTCCAGCTGGAGCACTGGGACCAGTTCTGGGCTCCCCAGTTCAGGAAGGACAGGGAACTGGTGGGAAGGGTACAGCAGAGGAGCACCAAGATGATGAGAGGCCTGGAGCATCTCTCTGGTGAGGAAAGGCTGAGGGACTTGGTCTTTTATGGTCCGCAGAAAAGAAGGCTATGGGGGGATCTAAACAATGCTGAGCAATGTCTAAAGGGTGGGTGTCACGAGCATCAGGCCAGACTCTTCTCAGTGGTGCCCAGTGAGTGGACAAGGGGCAACAGGCACAAACTGGAACTAGAGAAGTTCCATCTCAAGATGAGAAGGAACTTCTTCCCTTGGAGGGTGTCAGAGCCCTGGAACCGGCTGCCTAGAGAGGTGATGGAGTCTCCTTCTCTGGAGACATTCAAACCCCACCTAGATGTGTTCCTCTCTAACCTGCTCTGGGTGACCCTGCTTTAGCAGGGGGTTGGACTGGATGATCTCCAAAGCTCCTTTCCCACCCCTCCCAGTCTGTGATCCTGAGGCATGGAACAAGTTTTGTCCCTTTTACTCACAGCCACGTCCCCATGCACTTGCAGCAGGGCTGTAGCATCACCAACCAGTTACTCACATGGTTCCAATGACTCCCTTAGGAGCCCTGTCAGTGTGACCCCAGACTCAAGACATCATCATGCCCCTGTACTGGGCACTGGTGAGGCCCCACCTCGAGTGCTGTGTCCAGTTTTGGGCACCTGACCAGAAAAAAAGACATTGAGATGCAGGAGTGGGTCCAGAGAAGGGCAACGGAGCTGGTGAGGTCCCTTCCAACCCAGACAATTCTATGATTCCTTGCTTTCAGAAGAGCTGAGGAGGCATCTCCAGCAGCAATACCTGCCTTGGACATCTCTGAGGGTAAGTGCAATGAATCCTGCCTGTGTCAGGAACCCAAAGTGAGGAGCAAGGTCCATGTTCCTACCAGAAGAGAAAACTCCTCCTGGCTGCTGTCCCACAACACCCCCACCAGCAAAGCAGTCTCCACGTGGCTTCTCCAAGATTTTCCCAACAGCAAAGACTGTTCTGACGTGAAAAAAGACCAAATTTGGCCCATGACACACTTTAGCCCCCAAATGCTTTCCCTCCTGCTACAGATTTAACCTAAAGATCTCACACCTCAAGCCTGGTGTCCTACTCCGCCGCCCATTGCAGAGCTGGAAACCAGACAGAGTGAAATGAGATTCATTCTTTCATTTTCTCATGTAAGAAAATCAATGCCCTTGGCCCAAAGAAAATAACAGCCTGGAAAAGAGTTCAATAAGAAGCCCTCGTTTCGATGAAAGCACCAATAAACCAAGATCAGAAAGTGCAGAAGGAAAGGAACCAGAATGAGAAGAAATTGTCCAATTTTGGCACCTACAGGAGTTATAAAACTAAAAAGTTGTGTCATTTCCCTATAGAAATGACCAGAAAAAGAATTCTAAAATAAAATGGATCTTTACCACCACTGTTTGATCTCCTTCCCACTGAAGAACTGCTGTAACAATGCCAAAGGTCCCAGCAGCTGATAGAAACCCAAAACCACATCTAAGGTTCTGGTGGAGCCCAGAGGGGAAGGAGCTAGCGGGAGCCATGGAATCATGGACTGGTTTGGGTTGGGAGAGATCTCAAAGGTCGTCTAGTTCCATCCCCCTGCCTTGAGGGACGTTGGCTGGGACACCTCCCACCAGAGCAGGTTGCTCCAAGCCCCCTCCAACCTGGCCTGAGAATCATTCAGGTTGGAAGAGACCCTTGGGGTCATCCAGTCCAACCATCAGCCCTACTCTACAAAGTTCTCCCCTACACCAGATCCCTCAACACCACATCCAATCTACTCTTACACACAGTCAGGGATGGGGATTCCACCACCTCCCTGGGCAGCCCATTCCACCTTGAACCCCTCCCTCCAGGGATGGGGCAGCCACAGCTTCTCTGGGCAACTTGGGCCAGGGTCTCACCACCCTCACACCAAAGAAGTTCTTCCCCAGATCTCATCTCCATCTCCTCTCAGCACCAAACCAGTTCATCCTCATCCTATGGCTCCTCTCCTCAACAAAGGAGGACAACCAGCACATTTGGCTCTTCTGCTCTGAACCAACTTCTTAAGAACCCCCTCGTCCTCCACCACCCACAGGGGAGGAGACCCTTAATGCCTGAGATTGTAGCCTTTATTTCTGAGAAGCAGTTGGGGAATGTGGGAAACCAACACTCCATAACCTGCTGGGAGGATATTTATAACACTCTGGGTCCTTCATGTACTCTTTCTGGTTTTATTGATCATAATAAAGAAATAAAATAAAATAGGAAAAAAAAAATCAATCCATAAACTACATATGGATACGGATATAACTGCCCTTCCCTAAGGGAATTCCACTACAAATTTCAACTAAAATGCCCTAAAACGGATCCCATTTCATACCTGAAGGTCTGGAGGGGCTTCCCTGGTTGCTGAGACCTCGGCAGCTGGAGGAACCGTCCCCACTGAGGGTCAAAGCTCAAGGTAATGAGGTGAAGGAGTCAACTGGTGTCTATCTAGATATAAATATATATCTCAAAGCCTCTGGAAACGTCACTACTTGATCCTAAAGGAGCGAAAAAGAAGTTGCAACCTCAGTTGTAACCACTTAAAGTGGAAGTGGACACAACATGGACAGAAGAGCCGCAAGGTAAAGAAGATGGACCTGGGAATCCTGCTGGAAGCAAAGCCAAAAGAGGCCATGGAGATGCTGGAAGCCCCTCTGGTGTAAGGACAGGCTGGGAGAGTTGGGGGGGTTCAGCCTGGAGAAGAGAAGGCTCCAGGGAGATCTTGGAGCCCCTTCCAGTCCCTAAAAGGGCTCCGGGAAAGCTGGGGAGGGACTCTTGGTCAGGGAGGGGAGCCAAAAGATGAACGGGAAGGGTTTGACCCTGAAAGAGGGGAGATGGAGATGAGATCTGGGGAAGAACTTCTTTGCTGTGAGAGTAGTGGGACCCTGGCCCAGGTTGCCCAGAGAAGCTGTGGATATTCCATCCCTGGAGGGGTTCAAGGCCAGGTTGGAGGGGGCTTGGAGCAACCTGGTCTGGTGGGAGGTGTCCCTGCCCAGGGCAGGGGCTTGGAACTGGATGATCTTTAAGGCCCCTTCCAACTCAAACCATTCTGGGACTCTACAACTCTAAAGGAGTCTTTTCCATAGGTTAAAGCTGCAAAAGACCTTACAAAGCACTTCCTTGGGGTGGGATAACCCAAGTCCCCGCTCCAGCTCCAGCAGCCATCCCAGGATACCCAGTTTCCTTTCACAGACCATCCACAGCCGGGCCCATCCCTCATCCTTCCCACTCATTACCTATTCCCAACAGCATCGCTCACGAGACGAACATCAAGCTGTTACAGGAGGGGTTTTTTCTTTGCCTTTTCCCTGTTTTTTTTCCCTCTTTCTTCCCCATCTCTCCATCCCAGAACGTGGCTCAGATGGAACCATCCCACCAACCCCCAGGAGCAGGGAATTTATGAGACAGAAAATAGCACTGTTTCAATAACCATTCCAGGTTTGGGGTGGGTTTTTCTTCTCCCTCATTTCCCATCAGGTGGCTAATATCGCTTGTTTATTTACTTACACGGACCCACTCCAGGTATATTTTCTCCTGGTCTCAACCAGTAGAGAAACCAATTTTGTTTTCTCCTCTGAAACCTAAGAGGAAAATATGACTTGACTAAAAACGACACATTTAGGAGGTTTTAACAGTAAAGGCTCCGCAAATGTAAAGGGAATAAATCTACGCCGTGGGAGGAGAAAGAGTTAATTCCTTAGATTAAGTCTGGATTTTGATGCTTATCTGGGAACAGTTTAAGCCAAATAGGTTGAATTGGGCAATTCTTGGAAAAAATCTATGCATGTATGGAGCAAACACTAGGATATTCTTTTAGAACCCCCAAATCATTGAATCATTCAAGTTGGAAGAGACCCTTGGGCTCATCCAGTCCAACCATCAGCCCCACTCTACAAGTTCTCCCCTACACCAGATCCCTCAACACCACATCTCAACCACTCTGAAACACAGTCAGGAACGGGGACTCCACCACCTCCCTGGGCAGCCCATTCCAGGCTCTGACCACTCTTGCTGGGAAGAATTCTTTCCTCATGGCCAGGTTGGAAAAGACCCTGAAGATCACCAAGTCAAACCATTAACCCACACTGCCAAGTCCAGCACTAAACCATGGCCTGCAGCACCACGTCTACACCTCAAGATGGGCACCTGGATCAGTGCAATCACAAGCACAAATCCAGTCTGGGCACAAAACGGATGAGGAGCAGCCCTGAGGAGAAGGATCTGGGGTGTGCTGGTGAAGGAGAAGCTCTACATGACCAAACAATGTGCACTAACAGCCCAGCATCCTGGGCTGTGTCCCCAGCATGGCAAGGAGGGGATTCTGCCCCTCTGCTCTGCTCTGGGGAGACACTCCCCCCCTCCAAGTGCTGCCTCCAGCTCTGGGGCCACCAACAGCAGAAGAAAAGGGAGATGTTGGAGTGGGGCCAAAAGAGGACCACAGAGATGCTCCAAAGGCTGGAGCCTCTCTGCTGTAAGGACAGCCTGGGAGAGTTGGGGATGTTCATCCTGGAAAAGAGAAGCTTTACTCCTAAGGGTATGGGAAGCCATTCCTGATCCAAGTCCCCTTTCCTGATCCTTCTTTACAAAGCCACCACCAGACCAGTAAAGAGCTCCCACAACCTCTCCATTAGCCCAGACTGCCAAGAACTAGCCAACCTGAAAGATTTGGGGCCACCAACATCCAGTTCTGGGTCCCCCAGCATCAGAAGAACAGGGAGCTGTTGGGAGTGGGGCCAAAAGAGGGCCACAGAGATGCTCCAAGGGCTGGAGCTCCTCTGCTGTGAGGACAGGCTGAGAGAGCTGGGGGGTGGAGGGGTTCAGCCTGGAGAAGAGAAGGCTCCAGGGAGACCTTAGAGCCCCTAAAGGGGCTCCAGGAAAGCTGGGGAGAGACTCTTGATCAGGGAGAGGAGCCATAGGACGAGGGAGAAGGGTTTGACACTGGAAGAGGAGAGATGGAGATGAGATCTCAGGAAGGAATTGTGAGGGTGGTGAGACCCTGGCCCAGGTTGCCCAGAGAAGCTGTGGCTGCCCCATCCCTGGAGGGGTTCAAGGCCAGGTTGGAGGGGGCTTGGAGCAACCTGGTCTGGTGGGAGGTGTCCCTGCTCAGGGCAGGGGGTTGGAACAAGATGAGTTTTAAGATCCCTTCCAATCCAAACCATTCAATGACTCTCTGAACACTTTGTATTTAAGGGAAGGTCAAGCTTTCAAAGTCCCTTCCAACTCGAATTCTACAAAGTCCAAAAGCCATGCTGGCTACCTACAGCTGAGTCTTCACCCATGATCTCCATGGGGCAGCAGAGGGAGAGATGCTTCTCAGCAGACAATCCTCTGGGTGAGAACTTCATTCAAAAGGACAGAAAGCGCCACAAAGAAATCTCTTTGGTGCTGAACCTTCATTATTCCTTCTTGTGATGATGCAGTCCATATGCAGCACGCCATCAAACACCATCTGTCCCGGAAAGGAGAGGACAGGGTGCCACATGGTGTCCTGAGACAGCTGGGGCATATTTTAACAGCAGGGGACAAGGGTAAGCCAGCGTGCACTGCGGTGTCTTCTTATCAATTTTTAACTTTTTGGGTCTTTTTTTTTTTTCCCCATTTTTCTTTGATGTTGTTTAAAAAAGGCCAAGCGGCGATATCAAAGAGAGCAGACCTTTCAAAAGGGTTTGATAACAGCAGCCTGCTGAGTCCTTTTTAAAGGCAATTATTTTATGTGGGACTAATTCCCAGATAAAAGTCAGCTCCCTGAATAGAGTTGAAATCCGTTCCTCGCAGAACAGGCCCTTAAATTACTCCCAGTTTGAATAAACTGGCTGATGGGACGCATTCAACCCAGATGGGGTGGAATGACCCATCGTAAACTCCACCGCCACCGACTTCCCAGGGGGGGGGGAAATAAGCCAGTAATGGCTTGATGTGTTTTATGGTGAGACACTGGTCCAGGTTGCCTAAAGAAGCCACATCCAGCCAATATCCAGCTCAGGGTCCCCCCAGTATCAGAAGAACATGGAGCTGTTGGAGTGGGGCCAAAAGAGGGCCATGGAGATGCTCCAAGGGCTGGAGCCCCTCTGCTGTAAGGACAGGCTGAGGGAGTTGGGGGGTTCAACCTGCAGAAGACAAGGCTCCAGGGAGACCTTAGAGCCCCTTCCAGTCCCCTAAAGGGGCTCCAGGAAAGCTGGGGAGGGACTCTGCATCAGGGAGAGGAGCCAAAGGACAAAGGGGAAGGGTTTGACCCTTAAAGAGGGGAGATGGAGATGACATCTGGGGAAGAACTTCTGTGCTGTGAGAGTGGTGAGACCTTGGCCCAAGTTGCCCAGAGAAGCTGTGGTTGCCCCATCCCTGGAGGGGTTCAAGGCCAGGTTGGATGGGGCTTGGAGCAACCTGGTCTGGTGGGAGGTGTCCCTGCCCAGGGCAGGGGAGTTAGAACTGGATGATCTTGAAGGTCCCTTCCAACTCCAACCATACTAGGACTCTAACCTTGCTTGAAATGGGGTAAAACAGAGGGGAGAGGATCCCCCTTGGCCACAGGACTGGTTTTTCAGAACAAGGGGATCCAGGCAACCCCGTGGGTATTTGATCCCTGACCACAGTCATATTTAGGGCTTAAATTTAGTGCTACTCTCCGTTTCTCATGGTGAGACAATACAAATGGGTCGCTTCTGAGAGCACTTGTTACGTTCTAGTGCTCATACATTCGAGGATCTCCCAACACTTAGAATCACAGAACGGTTGGAGTTGGAAGGGACCTTAAAGATCATCCAGTTCCAACCCCCCTGCCCTGGGCAGGGACACCTCCCACCAGACCAAGTTGTCACTTCTTAATCTACTCTTCAGGTCCAGTTGAAATCCTGTTCCATCAGGCAGGTTCACTGTGTAAAAACCCAGTTTGTACCCATTTGTTATAAATGGTTTAACGGACTTGGCACTGGGGATGTGAACTCATGTCTTGACCCAAATGGTACTTTTAAACCCCTTTTTTTTTTCAGCTACTTTTAGAAGCCACCAACCCTGGTTTCCACCAGTTTGCACTGCAGTGCTAGTATCACTCTATGGGGTCTTAAGTACAGGAAGATCCTCCTCTAAAGAAATCTCATGACTATCATGACTGGACAGGCTGGAGAGCTGGGCAGAGAAGAACCTCATGAGGTTCCACAAAAGCAAGTGTAGGGTTCTGCACCTGGGGAGGAAGAAGCCCAGGCTCCAGTAGAGGTTAGGGGTGGACCTGTTGGAAAGCACTTCTGAGGAGAAGGATTGAGGGTCCTGGTAGACAGTCAACTACCCATGAGCCAGCAATGTGCCCTTGTGGCCAAGGGGGCCAAGGGAATCCTGGGCTGCGTAGGGAAGAGTGTGGCCAGTTGGTGGAGGGAGGTCATACTCCACCTCTACTCTGCGCTGGTGAGGCCACAGCTGGGGCACTGGACACTGTGCCCAGTTCTGGGCTCCCCAGTTCAAGAGAGACAGGGAACTACTTGAGAGAGTACAGGGAACTACTTGAGAGAGTCCAGCGCAGGGATACAAAGATGATGGAGACATTGGAGCATCTCCCTGATGAGGAAAGGCTGAGAGAGCTGGGAGACTGGAGAAAGGGGAGACCTTCATGCTTACAAGGATCTAAAGGTTGGGTTGAAGGAGGATGGAGCCAGACTCTTCTCAGTGGTTCCCAGTGACAGGACAAGGAGCAATGAGCACAAGGTGGAACATGGGAAGTTCCATTCCAATATGAGGAGGAACTTGTTTGGGGTGAGGGTGGCAGAGCCCTGGCAGAGGCTGCCCAGGGAGGGTGTGGAGTCCCCCCTTCTCTGGAGACCTTCAAGCCCCACCTGGATGCAGCCCTGAGTGATGTGCTCTGGGCAACCCTTGTTTAGCAGAGGGGTTGGACTGGATGATCTCGAGAGGTCCCTTCCAAGTCTACTAATTCCATGATTTTAAAACTAGAGGTGGGTTTTTATAACTCTAAACCCTCCCAGGTTAGGAATTACTACCTGCTGCCACCCAAACTACCCGGGCACCCACCTGTCCACACTAAGGATGAGCTCTGGTAGATAAAAAACCAACCCTAATAAATTCCCTGGTAGCAGAAGGGAAAAGTCAACGCGTGGGACGTGATTGCCATTGTCTGTGAAGTACTTCAGCAAGAGCATTTTAATTAAAGTAAACAATTTCATTAGAGCTAAATGAAAACAATTTAAAAAAAAAAGGGGTGTTTTGTGGTTTTGGCAAAAGCTACTGATGAGTTTTGATCTGCTTTCCTTTCTTCTCAGGTAAACATCTTAATCCCTCGCTGGTGTAAATATGAGATATACTCCTACCATCATCTCCAACTGCAAAGAAACATCCGTCACGCTTCGCTCTTTTTGTTCATTCTAATTTTAGGTTTGTTCTAGCAAAGCTTTCCTCTCCCCACGGAGAAGACAAGCTCTCCCAGAGCTAGGACATCTGCCCACCACAGTGGTCACCAGCCTTTGCAGGGGATGGCTCCATCACCAGAAGAGCCTGTGCTATGACAAGTCCCCTCTGACTCACACCAAACAACATGAGATGTAGAGGATGCCAACCAAGCCAAGCCAACCATTGTACACCCCAGCACCCACAACAGTTGGATGAGTTATGGTAGATGTTACAACCCACCGAGTCCCCCCAACCTTCTTCTGGACCTGCCACCATCCATGAATCATAGAATCATGGAATCCTTTGGTTGGAAGAGACCCTTGGGATCATCCAGTCCAACCATCAGGCCTATTCTACAAAGTTCTCTCCTACACCAGATCCCTCAACACCACATCTCAACAACTCTGAAACACAGTCAGGGATGGGGACTCCACCACCTCCCTGGGCAGCTGATTCTAAACAAAAATGGGTCTAAACCCATTTTCCCCCCCAAATAACATCTGTCTCCCCAACACCACCAGCAACTATGGCCACAAACTCCTTCCCTGCAGCACCAAGAAGCACTTCCTTATCTCCATTTGTAACTCAAACCATTCATTTCTTCTCCCAGTCATACAAACCAGTAAGGAACCAACTACTGGACCAAAGATGAGGAATGACAGACACCACCAAACCCAAGTAATGAAGGTGATCTGACCCTGTGGTGCTTCCCTGGGGCTCACATCAGCCACCCTGGACTCTCCTCCTGAATTAGGGGACTCCACCTCCCACTTTTTACCATCCCAAAGCCCATCACCACCTGCAGCAGGAACAGTGAAGAGATGAGGAATGGGGAAGTACGCTCTACATCAGCAACAGGAGCTGGCAGCCCAGAAAGCCAACCCCATCCTGGGCTGCATCCCCAGCAGCGTGGCCAGTAGGATTCTGCCTCCAGCTCTGGGGCCACCAACAACAGGACATGGACCTGGTGGAGCAGGGCCAGAGGAGGCCACTGAGATGCTCCAAGGGCTGGAGCCCCTCTGCTCTGAGGGCAGGCTGAGAGAGCTGGGGGGAGTTCAGTCTGGAGAAGGCTCCAGGAGACCTTAGAGCCCCTTCCAGTCTCCAAAGGGGTTCCAGGAAAACTGGGGAGGGACTCTTGATCAAGGAGGGGAGTGATAGGATGAGGGGGAAGGGTGTGACACTGAAAAGAGGGGAGATTGAGATGAGATCTGGTGATGAACTTCTTTGCTGTGAGGGTGGTGAGACCCTGGCCCTGGTTGCCCATGGAACCTGTGGCTGTCCCATCCCTGGAAGGGTTCAAGGCCACGCCTTTGAGCAACCTGCTCTGGTGGGAGGTGTCCATGCCTAGGCCATGGGGTGGAATTAGATGGTCTTCAAGCTCCCTTCCAACCCAAAGCATGATTTGGATTCTAGGAAGGTCCCAGCAAGACTATGGGACATCGCCCATTTTTAGGCCACGGCCATTCCTTTCTGTACAGAGACAGAGCAGGACAGAGCCTCAACACCATCCCACCACCAGAAAAAGCCCAGAATAAATCACAAGATACATCTGCTACCCATCTGCCTCCACGGTTTTTCCCAGCCTTCAGCAATATCTGGCATATCGTAGGGGTATCCGCAGCAGTTATCGTAAGAAAGGGGCTATAATTTTTAAGACAGTCTCATTAAGGAAAAGCTGGAAAAGAGACAAGTCAAAATAGAGCCCATAAAATACCCAATAGCTAATTTACCATCTTTTTATGTCTGGGATCTTAGATGCATTCGCTTTATAACGAGAATATATTCTCTGCTCTTCTCTTTCCCCCCCGTTTTCAATTTCCTGGGTTACTAAAGTTGAAAAATTCATTAATGGAAGCTCTTGGTATCCATAACTCAGGGCATGGAGCTGCTCTTCAAAGCCTGGCACTAAAACCTCATTTATAGGTGGGAAAGAGTTAGGGCTGGTTAGATCAAATACCAACCTCATCCCACCGAAAGAGACAACGTGGCAAAAGTAATTGCTAATGAGTAATTGCACACACACTTGCTCCACCAACCAACTCCACCGCTGCCTTTGAGGAACCCAACGTGATGGCAAAGGAGATGTGCTTAGGAAAAAGAAGAGGAATCAATTTGGGCTTAAAAACTGGAATCCACCATAGGAACCTGCAGGAAGAAAATCTGCCCATAGAATGATCCAGGATGGAAAGGACCTCCAAAGGTCACCTAGTCCAACCTCCCCACAGTCAACAGGGACATCCCCAACTGGACCGGGTTGCCCAGGGCCTCGCCGAGCATGATAAGATAGAATCATAGAACTGTCTAGGTTGGAAGGGACCTTTGAGATCATCTAGTCCAACCATCAAGATATTGAAGGAACCCTGGACTTGGGTCAGTCAAGGATACAAAAGACACCTCAACGATTTCTTCAACCTGGACAGGAAACAGGTTAAGAGACCGAGATTTGGGATGTATATTAGGAAAAATTTCTTCCCAGTAAGGGTTATCAAGCCTTGAAAGAGGCTGCCCAGGGAAGTGGTGGAGCCACCTCTCATCCATGCCTGGATGTATTTCAACACCAGGCAGATATGGTGCTGAGGGACATGGGTTAGTGGTGGTTTTGTCAGTGTTGAGTTGATGGTTGGACTCCATGATCTGAAAGGTCCCTTCCAACCTGGACAATTCTGTGATTCTATTATTTACTCCAGCTCTAGTTGAAAGGAATGAGTTTATATCCAACAGGAAGAGAGTATCCAAGTTGTAGCAGATACCTTCACCTACTTTCCCACCATCCAACTCTTGTCCAGGCCACTCACTTCCCACTGGGCAGAGATAATCCAGCCTGACCTGGTGTCTGTTCTCATGCCTCCATCCCACCAGCCACAGCCTTTCAAGAATAAGCAGGACTTGAGGAAAAATGACTATTTTTAGCTTCCAAAATATGGTATAAATCACCACGTGGGTCACTGCTTGCTGATTACCCATGACTAAGTCCCAATTTAATGTGTACTGACATTAAAGGGGCCTTCTTTTTGGAGAGCAGGTGCTGAGATGACAGAAGAGATGACTTCAGAGATGAGAAAAAGGCACTTCTGGGGTGTGAAACACGTTATCGAATCAGCAGCGAATGCATCGCTTTGGCCTGAGGTACGTGTCGAACGTCTAAGAAGAACGAAGCTCCACCAGGTCCCTCTCCTCACCCTCTCAGCCCATCTGAGGCCCCAGCTAGAGAACTGGGGCCATTTCTGGGCTCCCTGGTTCAAGGATGACAGGGAACTGCTGGAGAGGGTCCAGCAGAGGAGCACCAAGATGATGAGGGGCCTGGAGCATCTCTCTGGTGAGGAAAGGCTGAGGGACTTGGGTCTGTTGAGTCTGGAGAAGAGAAGGCTGAGGGGAATCTGTTCAACATCTAGAAATGCTTCAAGGGTGGGTGTCAGGAGGAGGTGGCCAGGCTTTTTCCAGTGGTGCCCAGGGACAGGACAAGAGGGAACGGGCACAAACTGGAACATAGGAAGTTCCACCTCAACCTGAAGAGGAACTTCATCCCTGTGAGGGTGGCAGAGCCCTGGCAGAGGCTGCCCAGAGAGGTGGTGGAGTCTCCTTCTCTGGAGACATTCAAGCCCTGCCTGGACACGTTCCTGTGGGACCTGCTGTGGGTGGCCCTGCTTTGGCAGAGGTTTGGATTAGATGTTCTCCAGCTGTCTTTCCCAACCCCACAGCATTCTGGGATTCTGTGATGTTGTATACAGGGAGATGGTGAAACTCTCAGGCTGTGGATCCCCAATGCCCACCTTGCAGCAAAGTCTGAGAGACCAAATCTGTCCCCAACTCGATGGGCGACCTCAGGCATCTTAATTTACTAGAACAAGGAGAGTATTATCCTTCATAAAATCCAGGCCTCCCCCCAAAAAAAGCCATTTAGAAAGAGAAACCCCAACTTTTCAAGCAACACCAGCGTCTATCGCTTCATCTGGAAACCCCAAGCAGCTAAAGGCAGGGAAATGAATAGTTAATGATACCATAAATCTTAGGCTGCCACATAAACATAAACACATTCTTTCTTGTCATCTAGGAAAGAAGAAATGTTTTATCACTCCTTAAACTCTGTCCTGCCACATTGAATTATTTCCCCATTATTAGTACTACTTTAAGGCAAATCTGGATTTCCTCCAAGGAGGCCCCGGTAGGAACCAGTTTCATTCATATCTGATTGGACAACGCACCTTTGGCCAAGTCCTTCTGCGGAGATTTAGACATGGCCAATATCAGACTAAACAGAGTCTTATCTGGCAACAGCGACTGGAAGCCCCAGTAGAGACTCCCAGGCCATTTAGGAGGTGAGATGAGAGGGAATAACATAGGTCCATGGATTGGCACTTCTTGCCTGTCTTGGAGAAGAAGAGGAGATGACAACTGACATGGAAGGAAAGAGCTCTAGGGTTTCTCTATTGAAATACAGCCCAGAGAGCTCAGCAGTAAAAAAGTGCTCATGGACTGGAATTTGGCCTCTGGAACTGGGGAAAACCACATTTATTTATTTATTAGGATGACCTCAACAAAAGTGAGCAGCTTTTGGAGCCCTCCTGAGTAGGAGCACCTTCTTGCTCTAGCCCGGAGATGAGAGGTACCCAGAAGGCTGCACATGGAGAAAGGATCAAAGAATCCCACAATGCTATGGGGTTGGAAGGGACCTCTGGAGATCATCTAGTCCCAACCCCCTGCCAAAGCAGGTTCACCCACAGCAGGTCCCACAGGAACATCTCCAGGTGGGTTTGGAATGTCTCCAGGGATGGAGACTCCACCACATCTCTGGGCAGCCTCTGCCAGGGCTCTGCCACCCTCCAAGGGAAGAAGTTCCTCCTCATGTTAGATGGAATTTCCCCTGATCCAGTTTGTGCCTGTTACCCCTTGTCCTCTTAATGGGAGCCACTGAGAAGATTCTGGCTCCATCCTCCTCCCCAGTTGCAGAAGGACAGGGAACTGCTGGAGAGGGTACAGCAGAGGACCACCAAGATGATGAGGGGCCTGGAGCATCCCTCTGGTGAGGAAAGGCTGAGGGACTTGGGTGTTTTGAGTCTGGAGAAGATTGAAGGGTGGGATCTGATCAACACCTCAAAGTCCATCAAGGGTGGGTGTCAAGAGGATGGGGCCAGGTTTTTTTCAGTGGTGCCCAGGGACAGGACAAGAGGGAATGGGCACAAACTGGAACATAAGAAGTTCCACCTAAACAGGAGGAAGAATTTCTTCCCTTTAGAGTAACAACCTGAGCCTTGCAGGTCCGGATCATAGTATTTTCCAGCATCTGGAAGGTTTGCACAATCAGCATCACGTTGTGAACAGTCCCTGCTGCATCTCCACAATTAATCCACTCCAAGCCTTTCCCTCCCTCTAATCAGGTCAATTCCACTTCAATATTGAGACAGATAATTACTATTTAAGTGCTTTTTCTCCACCATTCCCTACAGGTTTGGAACACGTGAACTTCCTTCCAACCCCCCCCCCCACCAGAACCTCACGCAGGTTGTAGCGAAAATTCCCCCAGGATCTCTCAGGAGAAGAGTTGCTTTTTCCAACCATATCCCTCCTCTCTTTTTGGGATGCTTTGCCCTTTCCTGAGGCTTCTGAGGACAACCACATGAGGCTGTAACACCCCTGATGAACTCCAACCCTTGAAGACCAACCTCCTACCTTGTGGGATATGAGGTTCCCTTGACTACGCCGGCCTATTGATTAGTTTGTCCAACAATGTTGCCTCATTAATTACTGTTTGATTTAAGCAGATAAGAGAACAGCAGAAAGGTCACTCATTTTTATCCATCCCTGGTAAACACCACCTCCTCACCACCACCACCACTACCCCTGATTCCATTACTACTCCAAGCCAAGACAGGCAGAAGGCTAAGAAATGGTGAATTTAACAATTTAAACCACCATATTTCACCCCAACCCAGTGCTTGGCTCTCGGGGAGAAGCTCAACAGGAGCTGGGAGTGCGGCAGAAAGCCAACCCCATCCTGGGCTGCATCAACAGAAGGGTGGCCAGCAGGTTCAGGGAGGGGATTCTACCCCTCTGCTCTGCTCTGGTGAGACCCCACCTGGAGTCCTGTGTCCAGCTCTGGAGTCCTCAGCACAGGAAGGACATGGACCTGTTGGAATGGGTCCAGTAGAGGGCCAGGAAGATGATGGGAAGGCTGGAGCACCTATGCTATGAGGACAGGCTGAGAGAGCTGGGCTTGTTCAGCCTAGAGAAGAAGGGCAGGGAAGGAAAGGGAGAAGGGAANAAAGGGTTGTTCCTCTACGTTTTAAGGATGCATTGTGTTACCAGCAAGTCACCCTGACCAATATACACAGAACGGGGACCCACCTCACTGCATGGGTCTTCTACAGGGGCTTTGAGTCCAGGAAATTTAGCAGGAGAACCAAGCGGTCTCCTCTGATACTCAGCCACAAATGTTCAAACCTTTCTCAAGTTTTCAGCCTTTCTCCCCAAGCACTACCTGAATTCCCACGTCCACCTCTGGACTGGTAGGAGTTACGTGCCCATCAGCAGGCTGGGGAGCCACCAGGCAGGTTGGTGGCACAGCCCCAGGGAGATGTGCAGGTCCATGCCCAACCACAGCTTTGTGTCCCACCACCGCTGAGACCTGAAACCTTTGAGAAGGGTTTTGGCTGCCCTGGTAGCTCTTCAGTGAGGGATGAGATGACATCTATCACCACGGACATCCATCCCTCATGACAGCCATGAGCCCTGTGTGTCTCCTAGCCCTTCCCATGCAGGACATGGGGGTTTTTCAATGGCCAAAGCTCTCTGCAGCACCTTCCCCATCCCACAGCTCAGCTTCTTCAGCCCTGCCTGAGGTTTGAAGTGAAAAGAAAGCCCAGCTTAGGGGTTCCACGTGCTATTTAAAAATAATTAGGGCCCCTTTCCTGGCTTTTCAAATTAGCACCTTGGTTGCAGGCACCTGGCAAAGGTTCTGAGGGCCAACTGCACTCGGTGGTTTTTTAATTGATCTCAGCGTGGTCCCTTTAAGGGGAGGTTTCTCATCCATTCTCTTCCTTGAAGGATGAGCACAAAAAGCCTATTCAGTCCTAGTAGAGGGCGGAGGGGAGGGAGAAAAGCCTTTAGTTCTCCCCTGTGTCTCTCTCCTTGTTTTGGGTTTTACACACACACACACCCTTCCTTACAAACCCCCTGCCACCACCCCCCCCAGCACATCTGTAGCCTCCTCTCCGTGCCCTAATCCCAACATCTGGCTGTCCCAACATCTGGCTGCTGCCACCGCTGCTAAATAAGGGGGGGCATTTGGTTCACGGAGCAACGGGATGGGAATTGGGATTCTCTGACAGAAAACAGGGGAGGGAGGGAGATATCCCGAGGATTTTACCCTCGGGGAAGAGTCCTCCATCATCCACCATGGTCTTGCTTCCCCAAGCAAGAGAAGGGGGAGAGCCAAGAGCACATCCCAGTGTTCCCAGTATCCTTTGGCCAGCCAAGCAGGTCAATCTCTCCTCCCTGGGGAAGCACCTACCTACTCCCCCAGTATTTTCTTTCCACTCTGCTCCCTTTTCACTCCTCCTCCCCCTCTACCTCCTTTTCCCATCTCTCTCAGCCCCTCACCTCCCCCAACGTTCTTCTGGGTCTATTCTCCTCCCAGTATCTAACTCCCATTAATGTCAATTGGAGTTATGCAGGCGTGTGAAGGGGGAGAATGGACCTCTTGGAGCGGAGCTAATTAAGCTCTTCTTTAGAAGTCAGAGCCTGTAATCTCGAAGCCATCAGTAGCCCCATGTCAATCAAGGCTCATCCTGGGCTGCCACAGACCCCCCCCATCCCTACCTGTTCGCTTCAGGGTTGTTGAGAATTCGCCGACTGGGAGGGTGGCACCACACTGGGTGCCCACCCCCCTGGACAGCCCCTGCCAGGGTTCCCTCACCCTCACCATGAAGAAGTTTTTCCTCATATTTAACTGGAACCTCCTCTGGTCCAGCTTGCACCCAGTGCCCCTTGTCCTGTCACTGGACGTCACTGAGAAGAGCCTGGCTCCATCCTCCTCACACTCACTCTTTAAACAGTTATAACCATTCCTGAGGTCACCCCTCAGTCTCCTCTTCTCCAAGCTCAAGAGACCCAGCTCCCTCAGCCTTTCCTCCTCTGGGAGATGCTCCACTCCCTTCATCATCTTGGTAGCCCTGCCCTGGACTCTCTCCAGCAGTTCCCTCTCCTTCTGGAACTGAGGGGCCCAGAACTGGACACCATATTCCATTGATGGGGTCTCACCAGGGCAGAGGAGAGGGGCAGGAGAACCTCTCTCCACCTACTGACCACCCCCCTTCTAATCCACCCCAGGATGCCCTTGGCCTTCTTGGCCATGAGGGCACAGTGCTGGCTCATGGGCATCCTGCTGCCCACCAGGACCCCCAGCTCCCTTTCCCCTATGCTGCTCTTCACATCAGCAGAAGCAAGAAAGGCACTACCCAAGGTATTTACTACTCAATTCAAGCTCAATTTCTTTCTTTGCATTCTGCACCACCACCACCACCACTCATCATTGCTTCTACCCACACTGGGCTGGGACACCAATGGGACACTTCCTTCTGCCACCACATGTGGTACCTGAACCTTATGATGTTCTCCATCAGTCACAAGTGAGCAGACTGGGCACAGCCCGAGAGCCCTGACACAGACAGACCTGGTAAAGCATCAGAGATGTTCAACAGCCCCTCTCCAGCACCATCAGAGGCATGAACCACCCTGGACCAATGCACCAAGGCAGGTGGTCTGGCCACCACCAGCACCACAGAATGGGTTGGGTTGGGTTGGGTTGGGTTGGGTTGGGTTGGAAGGGACGTTAAAGATCATCCATTCCCACCACCCTGACCTTGACAGAGGAATCTCCCACCAGACCAGGTTGCTCAAACCCCCATCCAACCTGGCCTTGAAACTCTCCAGAGATGGGGCAGCCATAGCTTCTCAGGGAAACCTGGGCCAGGGCCATGGCAGTTACCTCCCATTTAATTTTATGGCCCAATTTACTAGCAAAAACCCAGTTTCTATGCATTTTTTTTTCCACTTGACCTGAGGTGTACATGGGAGATGGATACTGGGGAACTCCAGGCACCCAGCTCCTCAAATGCTCAGTCCCAGGCACAAGGAAAAAGACAAGGAAAGAAGCCATGAGGAGAAGGACTTGGAAGTGATGGTGGATAAGATGGGAGTGATGGTGAATGAGAAGCTCAACAGGAGTTGGAACCATGTGCTGGCAGCCCAGAAAGCCAACCCCATCCTGGGCTGCATCAAAAGAACCGTGGCCAGTAGGGCCAGGGAGGTGATTCTACCCCTCTGCTCTACTCTGGTGAGATCCCACCTGGAGTCCTGTGTCCAGCTCTGGAGTCCTCAGCACAGGAAGAACATGGACCTGTTGGAATGGGTCCAGCAGAGAGCCAGGAAGGTGATCACAGGGCTGGAGCCCCTCTCCTATGAAGACAGGCTGAGAGAGTTGGGCTTGTTCAGCCTGGAGAAGAAAAGAGAAGGCTCCAGGGGGACCTTAGAGCAGCCTTCCAGTATCTGAAGGGAGCTCCAAAAGAGCTGGGGAGGGCCTGCTGATCAGGGAGGGGAGCCATGGGATGATGGGATAACAGCTTTAAATTAGAAGAGGAAAGATTTAGATGCGATCTCAGGAAGAACTTCTTTGCTGTGAGGGTGGTGAGACCCTGGCCCAGGTTGCCCAGAGAAGCTGTGGCTGCCCCATCCCTGGAGGGGTTCAAGACCAGGTTGGAGGGGGCTTGGGGCATCCTGGTGTGGTGGGAGGTGTCCCTGCCAAGGGCAGGGGGGTTGGAACTTGATGATCTTTAAGATCCCTTCCAACTCAACCCGTTCTATGATTCTATGAAAAGGGCAAATCAGAGCAGGTCTTTCTCCCAGGGCTTTATTCACTTGTCAAGTTCTCAGCTAAAACTCTCCAAGCTCTTCTCCAAAATCTTACCCAGGTTGCCCCAGGCTACAGTTCTGAAAACAGCAGGAGCAACTGTGCTTTTTCTTTTACAGTGATGCTGTGAAATTAATTTCATGACAAAGGGCTTTGTTATCCCAGGACTCAAGGCAACAGGCAAGTACCAGGCAAATAAATATCATTTCTTGAAAATTGCCAGGATTTAATCTGCAGTTATTAACCAAAGAGTCTTCATTTCACTGTTACTCACTGAGGTCTATTTTTGGGTTGTTTGCCTCTTTTATGTTGGTATTTTTTTCTTTCAATTCACTGCCTGGTGCTTAACAAAAGGCATCTGGGTACCCAACTCCTGGGATCCTGGTAAGGATCTCAAAGAGCACAGAAAATCACAGAGTGATGAGATGGGGCTGGAAGGGACCTCTGGAGATCATCTCCTCCAACCCCCTGCCAAAGCAGGGCCACCCACAGCAGGCCCCACAGGAATGTGTCCAGGTGGGGTTGGAATGTCTCCAGAGATGGACACTCCACCATCTCTGAGAAGTCTCTGCCAGGGCTCTGCTACCCTCAAAGTTCCTCCTCATGTTGTGATGGAACTTCTTTTGTTCCAGTTTGTGACCGTTCCCTCTTGTCCTGTCCCTGGGCACCACCGAAAACAGACTGGCCCCATCCTCCTGACACCCACTCTTGAAGGATTTCTAGGTGTTGATCAGATCCCCCCCCTCAGCCTTCTCTTCTCCAGACAACAGACCCAGGTCCCTCAGCCTTTCCTCACCAGAGAGATGCTCCAGGCCCCTCAGCATCTCTGTGGTCCTGACGCTCAAAAGCCAATTAACTTCTGCTTTTAGATCAATTAAGAAACCTGTTACCCAGGATGTGTTTGTAGACACATTCCTGGGTGGCCCAGGAACCCCAGGGATGATGCTCCCGCATTGTTGGGCACCAGAGGCAGGATGTGGTCCCTCACCACACTTTCATAGAATCATATAGGTTTGAAGAGGCCCCATCAAGTCCAACCATCAGCCCTACTCTACAAGTTCTCCCCTACACCAGATCCCTCAACACCACATCTAATCTACTCTGAAACACACTCTTTGACCACCCATGGTGGGGCTCTCTGTGGGGGGATGGCCAAGAGCTACTGGGGCGGTGGGCTCACTGGGACAGTAGAGACCCAGTAAAACCATCCGCACGTCCATCCCCCTTAACAGAGGGAGCAGCTCTTCAAGAGCAGCAGGGAGAGGGAAGCAGAGCCCATGGGAATGAGGATACTCATCCACTTCATTTATCAATGTCAGTTACACCTGGAGGATTTAATAGAGACGTCACTACACGGAGCTGTACAAACTAGCTCCTACCTAATATTAATATCTCTTATTAGGATCCCTCACAGAATCCCAGTGATTGAATCAGCATCTCTCTACCTACCAGCACAATCCTCCCTCTTCCCGTTCAGCAACGGGAGCCAAAGACAGCAAAAACCCCAAGGTTGAGTTAAAAATCACAAACCTGAAAGTTTTAACGGGTTTGGGCTCTTTTTTTCTGCAGAATTTCAAGCCCTATCATCCCCTCAAAACACACGTCAGGAAGTGGGTTCCCTTGAAAGAATAACCCCGTGTAGGATACAAGAGCCTTGTGTCCAGGGTGAATAATACTCAAGATGTGGAATTATTTACTCAATAATTAAAAAAATCTTCATTCTAGGATCGGATATAAAGTCAGAGCTCTGGCAGCAAAACCCTCTCCAAGAAAAAAAATTCCATTAAAACTGTATTTCATATTTTTAAGCCCAAGATATGGAGATGGTCACTGCATGCTTGTTCCTTTAATACAATGCTTGAAGATGAGATGACAGAAAGGCTGTAGCTAATGAAGTAATAGGAGCCAAATTCAAGGCCTCCATCAGAGCCAAATTCAAGGCCTCCATCAGAGCCAAATTCAAGGCCTCCACCACAGAGAATCCCAGAATGCTATGGGGCTGGAAGGGACCTCTGGAGAACATCTACTCCAACCCCCTGCCAAAGCAGGGCCTCCAAGAGCAGGTCCCACAGGAACATCTCCAGGCAGGGTTTGAATGTCTCTAGAGAAGCAGCCTCCACCACCTCTCTGGGCAGCCTCTGCCAGGGCTCTGACACCCTCACAGGGAAGAAGTTCCTCCTCAGGTTGAGATGGAACTTCTCATGTTCCTGTTTGTGCCTGTTCCCTCTTGTCCTCTCACTGGGCACCACTGGAAAAAGCCTGGCCCCATCCTCCTGACACCCACCCTTGAAGGATTTTAGGTGTTGATCAGATCCCCCCTCAGCCTTCTCTTCTCCAGACTCAACAGACCCAAGTCCCTCAGCCTTTCCTCACCAGAGAGATGCTCCAGGCCCCTCATCATCTTGGTGCTCCTCTGCTGTTCCCTCTCCAGCAGTTCCCTGTCCTTCTTGAACTGGGGAGCCCAGAACTGGACCCAGTGCTCCAGCTGTGGAGTCTCAATCTGGGGTCTCCTCCTGTTGCCCAGGAGGGAAACAGAACTGCACCCAGTGCTCCAGATGGGGCCTCACCAAAACCAAGTGCCTGGAGCACACGGGTCCCAGATGGGATTTATCCCGGGCTTCTCCGCTGCCGGTTTTACTGGGGGGAATGGAGTTGTGGGATTTCTCTGGAGCAAAATTCAAACCTCCTTCTCCCCTGTCCTCAAGTGAAGCTTTTCAAGCTGAGACAAAGCAAAAGAGAAGGACAAAGGTACCCAAGAGAACCGAAAGCTTCCAATAATGACCAGAACTAGCGCACCTCGGCCGTGGAGTAAATAGGTTTTCCCTCCCCGAGACCACACGTGGGAAGGAGAAACCTTCAGCCACAAGAAGCTGATGTATTATCTAACTATTGCTAATAAAATTGGACCCAAAGCTTATTCATAAATCACCTGGAAAGCACTTATGATAATTTTAAGGGTCATATCCTGCCGCTCTTCTCAGGAAATATGTCTTCTTGAAGCCACGTGAGCTCTGAGGGAGCGAACCCTGCAGATCTCAGGCTCCACTGCCTGCAAACTAATGATTCCTGTCTGAATCTATCCCAGTTATTGATTTCCAGTCTCCACACCCGCTTGTCCATCACCTCAATCAAGGTCCTGCTTAGGGGAGAGCCAATTTATCGCTCAACCCTCGTAAGACAAGCGGCACAAACGTAGGAACCTCACCATACTTCCCCCATCACTCACTGCATTGGTTTTGCTAGGTTTTCTTCTATCATCCTCAGGTTTAGGTTGGAAGGGACCTCAAAGACCATCCACCCACCTTCCAACCTGGCCTTGAACCCCTCCAGAGATAGGGCAGCCACAGCTTCTCGGGGAAACCTGGCCCAGGGTCTCACCACCCTCACAGCAAAGAAGTTCTTCCCCAGGTCTCCCCTCCATCTCCCCTCTTTCAGTGCATTTAGGGTGCAGACATTCTCTAATCCTTACCAGTAATTCACAGAGTAATTCACATCTTCTCTCTTGGCCATGATTCCCTGTCCAGTTCCATTAAACAGCCTGTGAGATGTTTCACCGTGACCTTACGGTTCCCTCACCACTGGGCACCAGTGGAGATACTGGCTCACCAGCTCCTCTGCTGCTAATGGATCACTAGCAAGTCCTGCTGGGCTCCCCCTTCCTTCACCAACCACTGAAGAGGCAGAAGAGGGTCTGCTGGGGAAATCCAGTCCCTCTAATCTGGTTTCTGGCACACGTCTGAATGTTGGTGCCTACTGAAGCGGTCAACAGCTTGAAGCCTTTTCCAGACCCCCCCAGGGCCAGCCTGTCTGCATAGAACCAGGCACTAACTTGACAGGATTTTCCTCTGGAGCTCTTTAAAGTCACCTCATCTTCTCCAGTGACTAAAGAGGGAGCTTAGGCATTTCTTTTAGTAGAATCGGGACTACTGTGTCCAGCTCCGGAGCCCGCAGCACAGGAAGGATATGGACCAGTTAGAGCTGGGCCAGAAGAGGCCACTGAGATGCTCCATGAATGGAGACCCTCTGCTGTGAGGACAGGCAGGGAGAGTTGGGAGGGTTCAGCCTGGAGAAGAGAAGGCTCTGGGGAGATCTCAGAGCTCCTTCCAGTCCCTCAAGGAGCTCCAGTAAAGCTGGGGAGGGACTCTTGACCAGGGAGGGGAGCCATGGGATGAGGGGGAAGGATTTAACACTGCAAGAGGGGAGATGGAGATGAGATATGGGGAAGAACTTCTTTGGTGTGAGGGTGGTGAGACCCTGACCCAGGTTGTCCAGAGAAGCTGTGCCTGCCTAGAACTGACCTCAGTGCTCCAGCTGGGGCCTCCCCAGGACAGAGCAGAGCAGAGGGGGAGGATGACCTCCCTCCACCTGCTGGTCACACTCTTCCTGCTGCCCCCCAGGATGCCATTGCCCTTCTTGGCCACAAGGCGGAGCAATTGCTGGCTCCTGGCCATCATGGTGTCCACCAGGACTCCCAGGTCTTGTTCCTCAGAGCTGCTCTCCAGCAGGTCCCCCCCAACCTGTCCTGGTGCAGGGGGTTCTTCCTCCCCAGGTGCAAGACCCAACACTTGCCCTCATTGAACTTCATGACATTCCTCTCCAGACTGTCCAAGCCTCACTGAGCAGTGGCACAACCTTCTGGTGTGTCACCCACTCCTTCCACTCTTGTGTCACCACCAAACTCGCTGAGGGTGCCCTGATTTTCATCTGCAACATCTACTGCTCCTCAAGAGATCCTTTCCCCCAATGGACAAACACCACTTGGATGTCCATCAGTCTGAGATTTCAATTGATTTAAGCAGCACAAGGAACTGGTCATCAACTACCTCCCCACCATCCCCAACAATCCTATGGGATTGCTCAACTCCCAAAAGTCCTAACTCCACGCTTTTTCCTCTCCAGTTTGTTATTTGGCATCGCTTATTTGGAGGAGCATCCATCCAACTTTTGATCTCTGAGCTCGGAGTCCCAGCACAGCCCTGAGCTCATCTATCACCGGCCGCCCAGGACGCACAACGCTCGGAGATTCAAAACAAATCCCTTACAAAAACCATCCTGTTTTGGCTTTTTTTTTTGCAGATGGGTGATTAATTTTAAGAGCAAAATTTGCATCAAATCTTTTTCAATCTATTTGCAATTACCAGAAATGGAGACCAGAGACAAACAATCTTGGAGTGCCTGTTTTCAACCGGGTCTTAACGGGAAAACACCAACCTCAAAATCAACCCTTCGACTAATTGAAACCTTAAGTTTCAAGCTACAAAGTTGAAATGTGACTTCCAAGTCCTCAAGTTGGGTAAGAATCCAACTTCTTCTACAGGAAAGAGATACGTGAGGGTTAGGGAGTGCACACACCCACGGGTGGGCTGGAGGAGAGAAAGGCTCCACCATTGAGATCCATCAAAGATGTGCAGAGGAATGTATCTAGGCTGGGTTTGAATGTCTCCAGAGATGGAGGCTCCACCACCTCTCTGGGCAGCCTCTGCCAGGGCTCTGACACCCTCCAAGGGTGTCCTCCTCATGTTGAGATGGAACTTCTTATGCTCCAGTCTGTGCCTGTTCCCTCTTGTCCTCTCACTGGGCGCCACTGGAAAAAGCCTGGCCCCATCCTCCTGACACCCACCCTTGAAGGATTTCTAGGTGTTGATCAGATCCCCCCTCAGTCTTTTCTTCTCCAGACTCAACAGACCCAAGTCCCTCAGCCTTTCCTCACCAGAGAGATGTTCCAGGTCCCTCATCCTTTGGTGCTCCTCTGCTGCACCCTCTCCAGCAGTTCCCTGTCCTTCTGCAACTGGGGAGCCCAGAACTGGACCCAGTGCTCCAGCTGGGGAGTCTCAATCTGGGGTCTCCTCCTGTTGCCCAGGAGGAGAAAGACACTGCTGCCTTGCCTTGATGGGCTCTTCATCACCATCTACAGCTCTGAAACACCCCGTGTTTCCCTGGCAATTTAACCCCTCAGTCAAATACGATCAAAAAGATGAAACCCATCCAGACAATGTGGTCTACACTTCGCTTGAGAGCTCCTTCCAAGAAAGTTTGCCAAAGGAGTTCTCGTCATTCCTGGAAAGATCCCAGCCCGTTGATGGGGCTTCATGCCAAGAGAGAACAGTTTCTAGAAGGTCTGGTCCCGGCAGACCTTCAACCATGGTTTTTCCCCATCTTTTGACTTCACAAAATGACAAAATAAAGGAAGAGAAGTCCACAGTTCCAGAAGGTGATGTCATGTACCTTTCCTCCCATATTGATTGCCCACTTACAAGACTTCACTTTAAAATAATGAGCAACCCAAAAATAGAAGCATCACCAATCAATTCTTCTGTCCTTCTAATTACTCAGAGCTAAACCTGGCGGCAACACAGACTTTCTACAGGACAAGGAAGCCCCTCTGGATCCTTATGATGACATGAAGGCTCCTTACATGAGCTGGCAGTGAGCGCTGCCAGCCCAGAAAGCCAACCCCATCCTGGGCTGCATCAACAGAAGGGTGGCCAGCAGGTCCAGGGAGGTGTTTCTACCCCTCTGCTCTGCTCTGGTGAGACCCCACCTGGAGTCCTGTGTCCAGCTCTGGAGTCCTCAGCACAGGAATGATATGGAGCTGTTGGAATGGGTCCAGCGGAGGGGCAGGAAGATGATCAGAGGGGCTGGAGCACCTCTGCTGTGAGGACAGGCTGAGGAAGCTGGGGTTGTTCAGCCTGGAGGCTCCAGGGAGACCTTAGAGCCCCTTCCAGTATCTGAAGGGAGCTCCAGAAGAGCTGGGAAGGGACTCCTGATCAGAGAGGGGAGCCACAGAACTAGGGGGAAGAGTTTGATACTCAAAGAGGGGAGATGGAGATGATATCTTAGGAAGAGCTTCTTTGGTGTGAGGGTGGTGAGACGCTGGAACAGGTTGCCCAGAGAAGCTGTGATGCCCCATCCCTGAAGGGGTTCAAGGCCGGGTTGGAGGGGGCTTGGAGCAACCTGGTCTGGTGGGAGGTGTCCCTGCCCAGCACAGGGAGGTTGGAACTGGATGGCCTTTGGGGTCCCTTCCAACCCAAACCATTCTATGATTCTACAACTATGAAGAAGTGGGAAGATGCAGCACTGCCAACATGACTGCAGAACTTAAACTTTCTGAAGCAGTTGGAGAATCTGAAGTTTAATTCATTTTTTTAATCCTTCATTAAAAAAACATGTTAATTGTAACTAAAACACGTCGTTTATCGCTGCTGGGAAGTGAGAATAGAAAACCCCAGGAGGGGCCCAAAAAGTTGGCATGAAGTCTGACTTTGGGTTTATCCCACTAAAATCTGTCCCTGGGACAGATAATAATTATAACTTACAGGAGAAAACGCTGCATTTCAACTTATAAAATGTTTTTTACTGAATCCACGATGGATAGAGAATATTTTAATGAAGTGCCAGAACTTTCAGGAAAAAGGAGGATTTGGTTCTATCGGTCATCCAGTCCAACCATCAGCCCCACTCTACAAAGTTCTCCCCTACACCAGATCCCTCAACACCACATCTAATCTGCTCTGAAACACAGTCAGGGATGGAGACTCCACCCCCTCCCTGGGCAGCCCAGTCCAGGCTCTGACCACTCTTGCTGGGAAGAATTCTTGCCTCATGGCCAGCCTAACCCTACCCTGCTGCAGCTTGAAGCCATTCCCTCTCCTTCTATCGCTGATTCCCTGTGAGAAGAGACCAGCACCAACCTCTCTACAATGGCCTTTCAAGCAGTTGTAGAGAGGGATGAGGTCTCCCCTCAGCCTCCTCTTCCTCCAACTCTACACTCCCAGCTCCCTCAATGGTTCCTGAGAAGATTTATTCTCCAGGCCCTTCCCCAGCTCCGTGTCCCTCCTCTGCACTCGCTCCAGCCCCTCCAGATCTCTCTTGGGTTGAGGTGCCCAGAACTCCAGACTCAAGGGGTGGCCTTAACAGGGTGTTTGAGATTAAAACCTTTCATTCACCTTCTTCAACATTCCATACTCGGTTCCCAAAAAAACCCCCATTTGCAACGAAGCGCCGGCACCAAGGGATTTGGGTGGCTCCAAGCCAGGGTGGAGCCGTTCTAGGAGGACACCTCCCCTCCAGCAGGATGGGAAAATGCCCTCATTAAGGAGACTCACAGCAACTGCCCCCATTTGTCACCGGTTGGTTGAGCAGGAAGCACGACTCAGAACCTCCAGTGCCCACTGTCCTTTGCCATCGATCGTAACTGAGTTCTATTAACACCGTAATTCAATTAGACGTAAATCAAGAGGAAACTGATACTTTTAATAACGCGACGTCGGCTTCCCACAAAATTCCCTACGCAGACGGAAAAGCTTGATGGAGTTACTGGGAAGAGAATATCCCCCTCTGGAGAGATGTTAACAACCCTTTCATTATCGATACACCTGGCTCTAGGGAAGCTACTGGGTTGCAGGGCATCGGCGTCTCCGCGAGCGCAGCAAGAAACGCAAAGGACGAAGGACCAACTGCGGCGGAAGGATACTGCCCACCCGAGGGTTTCCCATTGGAAGTCAGTGAAGGGGTCGAGACTGGGAGCTAATGTAGTGAAACAACCTTTTCCTCTCTCTTTTTAATTGTTTAAAACATTACAATGGGATGGCTTAAAAAAAAAAAAGGAAATCAAATAATCTGATTTATTCTCCCATTACCTCCGGCTTAAGAGAATGGTGGGGGGAGTGTGGAAATACAGCTCTTTACCCAGTTTTCTCCTGAATCTCTCATCCAGATGACCTTTATTTCAGCTTAATGAAAACAAAGAATGAATTATGTTTGGCAAGAGAGGGAGAGCACAGCAAACAGCCACGTGGACGTAACGCTCTCCGCCGGAACCCAATACATTTCTTCTAACACAGACTTGTTGGTCCCAAGAACACGGTGGTTTTAACTCCCAAAACCTCCAAAATTGAAAAAATCTCATCATTTTGGCCAAAAGAGTTGCAGATCAACACCCTCAGTCCTACAGCACTTGGAAATCTTGTGGATTAATACCTTTTAAGCGGTGTTATACTGCTGGTTTGCTGGATGGCCTATCAACGCTTGGATGAGAGGAGATACCGCGTCCAGTGCTGGGCTCCCCAGTTCAAGAGAAACAGGGAACTACTGGAGAGAGTCCAGAGTAGGGATACAAAGATGATGAAGGGATTGGGAGCATCTCCCTGATGAGGAAAGGCTGAGGGAGCTGGGACTCTTCAGCCTGGAGAAGAGAAGGCTGAGGAGAGACAACCTTCATGCTCACAACCATCTGGAGGGTGGGTTGAAGGAGGATGGAGCTGGACTCTTCTCAGTGGTTCCCAGTGACAGGACGAGGGGCAATGGGCACAAGGTGGAACATGGGAAGTTCCATTCCAACATGAGGAGGAACTTGTTTGGGGTGAGGGTGGCAGAGCCCTGGCAGAGGCTGCCCAGGGAGGGTGTGGAGTCCCCCCTTCTCTGGAGACATTCAAGCCCCACCTGGATGCAGCCCTGAGTGATGTGCTCTGGGCAACCCTGCTTTAGCAGGGGAGTTGGACTGGGTGATCTCGAGAGGTCCCTTCCAACCCTGACAACTCCCCAGTTCTCCACTGTCAGCCCCTTTTGGCATCTCTGTCACAGGCACAGAGAACTTCTACCTTTATAACTCCCCGTGGACACCAAAAGAAGCTTGTTCTGACACGACCCAGCGCTATGAAACCACCTCCCTTCTGCATCCTCCTCACTCTGAACCAAGAGCTGTCGAGATTCAGTTCATGATTGAATTCGCTTCACGCCGTTTCCCACACAGGAGGACACACACACACACCCCCAAAAAAAAGGCTTTTCCATTCCAAAAAGCTTCCACAAATAAACATTATGAAAATCCCAACGTCCTTTTTAACCGTAAAGCCGAAACCTGAGACCTTTAACTGGTTTCATGTGTATGAAAAAGTCCTCTTCAATAATTCAGCTGAACCTTTCCATTCTCCTGAGCAGAAAACCAGGCAGGAAGCTCCCCTTTCTGTACCAGACCTGGGGGAGGGGGGGGGATTTGGGGCTATTTTGCCACATTTCTACGTAACACATTTAAAAATTAGGATAACCAGTCAAACCAACAGCAAGCAGAGCAGCACCTGTGAGACAAGAATGGAGGGGTAAAATGGGAAAGAGGATTTTCCTTCTGGGTAAGAGAAACCGTGACATTTGGAAAAGGAGCATCAAATCTGGAGAATTGGAGGAATAAAGGGAAAAGCCCACATCACTGGAACCATGGGAAATATATAGGTTCTTCTCAGTGACACCCAATGACAGGACAAGGGGCACTGGGTGCAAGCTGGAACAGAGGAGGTTCCACTGAAATATGAGGAGAAACTTCTTCATGGTGAGGGTGAGGGAACCCTGGCAGGGGCTGCCCAGGGAGGGTGTGGAGTCTCCTTCTCTGGAGACATTCCAACCCCGCCTGGAGGCGTTCCTGTGTGACCTGCTCTGGGTGTTCCTGCTCCAGCAGGGGATTGGACTGGAGGAGCTTTCATCTTCACCAGCTCCGTGTCCCTCCTCTGCACTCGCTCCAGCCCCTCCAGATCTCTCTTGGGTTGAATTCTTCTTCTTTCCTTTCTGGGAAGAATTCTTTCCTCATGGCCAGCCTAACCCTACCCTGCTGCAGCTTCCAGCCATTCCCTCTCCTTCTATCGCTCATTNAGCCATGGGGTTGGTGTGGCCCAAGGGCAGGACCTGGCACTTGGCCTCGTTGAAGGCCACGCCACTAACATTGGCCCATCCATCCAGTCTATCCCAGTCCCTACTACATGCACAAGCATATCATACACAGGGCTCAAGCCAGGACTTCTCCTTAGTTGCTTCACCTCGGGACCAGCCAAGCAGAAGAAACAAACTTTGTGCCATTGTGTTTTTATGACAATCTCCCTCTCTCTACTCAACATCCCCAAGAGCAACCAGGGAACGGCAGAATAATAGTTAGCTTGAGATCAATTCCTAATGCTATAATCACACAATCATCGTGGTTGGAAAGGTCCTCTGAGATCACCAAGCCACACACAAAAAACCCCTCCAATCTTGGCCACCAGAGCATGCCCTGAAGTGCCACATCTATAGGTTTCTGAAATACCACCTCCCTGGGCAGGCTGTTCCAGGGCCCAACCACCCTCTCACTGAAGTCATTCTTCCTCAGATCTAACCTGACCCTCCCCTGCCGCAACTTCAGACCATTTCCTCTGGTCCTGTCATTATTCCCTTGGGAGAAGAGGCCAACACCCACCTCTCTACAACCTTCTTTCAGGCGGTTGTAGAGGGCAAGGAGGTCTCCCCTCAGCCTCCTCTTCTCCAAACTAAACATGCCCAGTTCTCTCAGCCTCTCCTCATAGGACTTGTTCTCCAGACCCCTCACCACCTTGGTGGCTCTCCTCTGGACACACTCCAGCATCTCAATGTTCTTCTCATAGTGATAGGCCCAGAACTGAACACAGCCCTCAAGGTGGGACCTCACCAGTGCCCAGTACAGAGGCACCATCACTTCCTTACTCCTGCTGGCCACGCTCTTCCTGATACAAGCCAGGATGCTGGTGACCTTCTTGGCCACCTGGACTGACATTAAGCTGGCCGTCCACCAACACCCCCAGGTCCTTTTTCTGCTGGGCAGCTTTCCAGCCACTCTGCCCCAAAGCCTTCCCTAAGCCTTGTTTGAGGTCGTTGTGACCGAAATGCAGGACCCAGAGCTTGGCTTTGCTGAACCTCATAACCTCTCTCCTTTCTTCATCTTTTGTTGTAGAAACCACCCGTGGCTGAGGGTAACCTGGCTGTTATTTTTCCCCAAACCAGCCTGTACTTGCAGTGCTGGGCTGAGATTTGATGGAGCATCAGGCAACTGTGGAGATGATGGAAGGTTTGCAGTGGGGGTAAACAAAAACCTGAGAAACAGGAGACAGGAACCAGGCTATGATATTGAGGAGGATGGGGTAGGTGGGGTGGGAAAGAAAGCAAGAAGCAAAGGCTACTTGGAAAGACAGAACTGGATCTCCTCACCCATGCAGGACAAGCACGGTCTCTGACTGACAGGGTGTATGGACTGTGGACACCAGGCTGTTAAACTATTATTACATATAAATGATAAACATGAACTAGGAGAGCATCGTTCATTGCAGAGGGCTCCTGGTGACTGAAGAGCTGACCTTAGCTCAGGCTGATCTACAGAACCTCTCAGAAGAGTCATAACCCTGCTATTTAGAAAGCTCTCCATTCACTCCCATGCCAGCAGCTGCACCTCCCATGGTACCTCCTCATCCTACAGTGTGTTGTCATTCCATGGTTACACCCTCATCCCACAGTTACATCCTCATCCCTTGGTACATCTTCACCCTGCAGTTATACCCTCATGCCACAGCATGTCCTCATCCCACAGTTACATCCTCATCCCTTGGTACATCTTCACCCCACAGTTATACCCTCATCCCATGGCATGTCCTCTCCCAAGGTTACAGCCTCATCCCATGGCATGTCCTCTCCCAAGGTTACAGCCTCATCCCATGGCATGTCCTCTCCCAAGGTTACATCCTCATCCCATGGCAAGTCCTCTCCCCAGGTTACATCCTCATCCCATGGCAAGTCCTCTCCCAAGGTTACAGCCTCATCCCATGGCATGTCCTCTCCCAAGATTACATCCTCAACCCACAGTTACACCCTCATCTCTTGGTACATCCTCATCCCACGGCTACATCCCCATCCCACGGCCACGTCCCCATCCCTCAGCCACGTCCCCATCCCTCAGCCACGTCCCCATCCCACGGCCACGTCCCCATCCCACGGCTACGTCCCCATCCCTCAGCTACATCCTCATCCCATGGCTACATCCTCATCCCATGGATTCACCCTCATCTCTTGGTACATACTCATCCCACGGTACAACTTCATCCTGAAGTTACATCCTCATCCCACGGATACAACCTCATCCCATGGATACAACCTCATCCCATGGATACAACCTCATCCCTTGGTACATCTTCATCCTAGAGTTCTACCCTCATTCCATGGTATGTCCTCTCCCAAAGTTACATCCTCCTCCCACAGATACACTCTCCTCCCATGGATACATCCTCATTCCACAGATCCATCCTCACCCCTCATCCCAGTTTATCCATTTGGACAAACTCTGCCCTTCATAACGCAGCGTCCAACCACCCTCCCAAGCTGGGAGAAAAGGCACCTTCTGAGCTCTGGAGCCTGGGAATTTTGGACCATGGGCTGGGTGCCCAGGAACAATCCAGTGAATTTGTATCCTAAGCACCATAAAAATAAACAAAACCATCCAAACACTGGAAGTCTCCCCTGTTTTAAACCCACAGGCTGAGAAGATCTCAGGTTTTCAGCCTTCTTTTCCCAAGAAGACACCACTCCTTCAGCTCCTCTGTTTGACAACTGAGAGTTTGCTGGAACTTCAACGTATTCTGACCATTTCAGAGCGTTTCCAAAATTACACCATATATTGACATCCCCATTGACAAACGACTCCCATTATCCCAGACAGAAATTGAGACATTTAACCGTGCCTTTAGCTCTGAGCATTCTCTCCCTTCCCCAGCGTAGGCAACTCCCAACTCTGGAGCGAGACGTTGTCATTAGCCCAATTTAGCTGTAAACCCTGCACATCAAAGCTGAAATGGAGAAACATTGTCAGAAAGAAACAATTCCACTAAGTTCACAATTATCCCATGTGTTACCTTTCAGGAATAAGAGACTCTCTCGGAGCAGGGAAATGTACTGTCAGAAATCAAGAACCTTTCACTTCCAGTCGGTCCTTTCTACGGTTTGATGGGTTTTACACAAAATGACAGAGTGATACGGGGTTGGAAGGGACCTCTGGAGATCATCTCCTCCAACCCCCTGCCAAAGCAGGGCCACCCACAGTGGGTCCCACAGGAAGGTGCCCAAACGAGGTTTGAAGGTCTCCAGAGATGGAGACTCCACCACCTCTCTGGGCAGCCTCTGCCAGGGCTCTGACACCCTCCAAGTAAAGAAGCTCCTCCTCAGGTTGAGGTGGAACTCCTTATATTCCAGTTTGTGCCTGTTCCCTTTTGTCCTCTCACTGGGCACCACTGGAAAAAGCCTGACCCCATCCTCCTGACACCCACCCTTGGAGTATTTCTAGGTGTTGATCAGATCCCCCCTCAGCCTTCTCTTCTCCAGTCTCAAAACACCCAAGTCTCTCAGCCTTTCCTCACCAGAGAGATGCTCCAGGCCCCTCAGCATCTTTGTAGCCCTCTCATCATCTGCTGTACCCTCTCCAGCAGTTCCATGTCCTTCTGCAACTGGGGAGCCCAGCACCAGACCCAGTGCTCCAGCTGGGGCCTCCCCAGGGCAGAGCAGGGAAGGGGTGGAGGATGACCTTTCCTTACAGGAGGCTGGAGAGAAGACCCAAAGGAATAAATCTCAACTGCCTGAGGCTATTAAAAAGAAGATTCCCCAACATCCTCTATCTCACAGAGGAGACCACGGCTGCTTTTCAACAGCAGCAGTGATAAAACAGGCTGTGAATTTATATCCGAGGGGATGGGGAGGAGATGGGTATCAGACACATGAAGGATATTTATTTCCCAAGGACCTGACCCAGGACCTCTTTAAGTCACCCCACAACAGACATTTATCATCTGAGTTGGAAGGGACCTTCATAGAGTTGGAAGTTCTAGAGTTATCATAGAGTTGGAAGGGACCTTCAAGATCATGGAGTTCCAACCCCCCACCATGGGGCAAGGAGATCTCCCACCAGAACAGGTTGCTCCAAGCCCCCTCCAACCTGGCCTTGAACCCCACCCGAGGGATGGGGCAGACACAGCTTCTCTGGGCAACCTGAGCCAAGGTCTCACCACCCTCACAGCAAAGAATTCCTTAGATCTCATCTCCATTTCCTCTCTTTCAGTTTAAAACCCTTCCTTCCTCATCCCATGGCTCCCCTCCCTGACCAAGAGTCCCTCCCCAGCTTTTCTGGAGCCTCTTGAGGGATTGGAGAGATGGAGAGATTCCATTTGAGATGGAGAGATTCCATTTGAGATGGAATTCTTTGAAGTGAGCATCAGAACCATTCACAGATAGAAACTGGCACATAAAACCAGTAGGGAAGCCAGTTCCTTCGGAAAATAAAACCCCACACCTGAGCTCAGCTCTCCCTCGGTGCAACCTCTCAGTTTTGGCAGGTGAATTTTCAGGCCATGAATTGCCTTGGGCAAATGAAAAGTAAGAGTGTTGGAAGACTTTGGGAATAGCAACCTGGTGGTGGACGCTTTCCAAAGGAGCAGGGACCACCCTGCACCCTGAAGACACGGATGCCGCCTCCCAAATCAATGTTATCCCCCCCCACCCCGGGTAGGAGCATCTCCGTCCAGCCCCGGGGCACCAAGGCTGTGGGAAGAGGGACAGAAGGAAAATGAGGACAGGGCTAACGTGTTTATTTTGGATTCCAAGGGAAATCAAAAAAAAAAAAAAGAGATGTAGGTTATCATTCCACCCAAGGGATAATTTTAACAGAGCAAGTACATTTTGGGGGTATTTTTGGTCATTTGTTGGTTGGGGCTATTTTTTTTTTTGCCTTTAGTTAATTAATCATGAAAGCCTCCTCGGTGGAATTTGTCAGTAGACTTTTTATTCAGGCAAGGCCAACATTTGAAGCAATTCCCATCTTATTTGTATTACAGCAACAAGAGGGGCTGCACTGACTCACGTGGCATTTCAGGAGAAGGGAAAATTAGGCCCCTTGGAGACACGGTCCCATCTCTGAGCATCAACTCACAACCTCTTCCTTCCATACTCAAGAGTGATTCCATGCTGAATATCCCATCAATCCAGGGATTTGCCACAGCAAACCTGAGGCCAGAACCTACCTGATGGCTCCTTCTAGTCTGAGTGTCCCTAACACCTGCACAAGGAACCATGGAATTGTCCAGGTTGGAAGAGAGCTTGAAGATCATCTAGCCCAACCATCAACCTAACTCTGATAAAACCCATCACCAACCCATGTCTCTGAGCACTGTGTCAACCCGTCTCTGTATAAAATCATAGAATCATGGAATCATCTAGGTTGGAAGGGACCTTTCAGATCATTGAGTTCAACCGGCAACCCAACACCGACAAACCCATCACTGTTCCTCAGCACCACATCTGCCCAGCATTCAAATACCCCCAGGCATGGTGACTCCACCACTGCCCTGGGCAGCCCATCCCAAGGCTTGATAACCCTTTCCATGAAGATATTTTTCTCCTAATATCCATTCCAAACCTCCCCTGGCACAACTTGAGGCTGTTTCCTCTTGTCCCATCACCTGTGACATGGGAGAAGAGACCGATCCCCCCTGGCTACACCCTCTTTGCAAGCAGTTGGAGAGAGCCAGAAGGTCTCCCCTCAACCTCCTCCAGGCTGAACAGCCCCAGCTCCCTCAGCTGCTCCTCACAAGANCCCCCCCCCAGCCAGTCCACCCCCCCCCCCAACTTGGTGTCCTCTGCAAACTGACTGAGGATGCACTCCATCCCCTTGTCCAGATCATCAATAAAGACGTTGAAGAGAACCATCCCCAATACCGATCCCTGAGGGACATCACTCATGACGGGCCACCAACTGGATTTAAAGGATGGCAAAGCCTTCCCTTAGGCCAGCACGGAGGGGAACAGCCAAGTTTTAATTTGGGAAGATGTTAAAATACCAGGAAAGGGCAAAACTCTTTCACAACAACTTTTTGCACCAAGAATGGAGGCGTCAAGTCATGCGCCCACGCAAGCGGGCACGTAGGAAACGCTCAGTTTTGCGGTGTTATTTCATCTCATCCAAATAACACTGGGGAAAAACACATCACTATTGGCCCTCTAAAGGACATCTGGTGGAAAATCCACGTGCTGAGCATCTGCTGAGTGACTCTGAATGAGTTATTTCAGCTGTCACGTCGCCACATTGACAGCACTCTCCCCTTCGCAAAGGCCAGCCCGGGCGTCACAAGGCAACACGTGCTTCAGGGACGAGCTGAGGCAGAGCCCAGATTCCTGCAGGATGATGGACAAATACCAGCCCCCTCACCCAGTGCCAGCCTTTTGCCAGTCAAAGCATGAAACAAGGGATGGAGAACAAGGCTCTCCTCTTCCTTGGCAGCGGAGGGAAAGCCTGGGTGAGTTGGGAGACGGCGACGCTCCTTCCTCCATCTCCACCAAGGCTGCTCCAGGGAAAAGGCAAGGGCAAGGTCAGGGCACAAGATCTTGGTGGGAATTTTGGAAGGTTGAGTCCTTCACTCAACCTCTTTGAGACTGAGTGAAAGACTCGCCTGGATTGCAGATTGCATCCAGAATGAGCAGCCTCAGGGGTTTTCTTCCCTAATTTATTAATAATTTCCAGCCTGGAAGCCCCAACCACGGACCATGATCCTGCTGCGAATCCACAGAGCAAAACCTTTCCAGTCCTTGCCCCAAAATCTTATCATCCCAGAGGAAAAAAAGGCAATCAAAGGTTGGCTTGAATGGGGAAACACAAGGAGAACATCCTGATGGCACTGCCACGTCCCGCGCCCTGCAACGGACCTTGCCCACCAAGGCTCCAGTGGGAAGGACAAGGGACTAGAGGACAAGGATAAATGAACCAAGTGTGAAATCTGGCCTTTATTACATTTCACAGAATCATTCAGGTTGGAAGAGACCCTTGGGATCATGAGTCCAACCATCAGCCCCACTCTACAAAGTTCTCCCCTATGTTGCTGAGGGTATTTGAAGTCAGCATCCATCCTGTATCCATCCAGACATGGAGTAAAGGGGGGGAGACGGGGACAAAGAGACACAAACCAAGAAGAGCTGAACTCCAAAATTATCAGCAAACCATAGAAAAATGACACCTCCACCCATACAGATCCCTCATCCTGGACTAAGCTGGTTTCCAGTTTTAACCCCACACACACACACACACCTCCCCAGCGACCAGCCGGAGGTGACCCCGCTCCTGGAATCCGCGTGGTGGCTCAGACGCCCCCTAACTCGGAGGCCAAGGGCGGTGCGTGGCAAAGGGATGCTGTGACAGGTCACCAGTGATTTATACTGCACCACTCACAGGAGTGATTGCCTGTAACACCCAGCCAGCCCCGGGCTCCCGACACGCTGCAGCACCGCTCAACTCCTCACCCGGGTCTAAGCAGGAGTCAAAGACACCGAAGAAGCCCCTTCATTAACAACACCCCCCTCCCCAAAACAGCAAACTAACAACAAAAAAAAGCACCTAAAAAACCCCTCACTCCTCTTTGAGATCGAGTTAAATTCGTATCTAGAGACGAACAAGAAGAGAAAGTCTTTTGCAGTGACTTTAAAACCTACACAGAACAAAATACAGAGCACCATCTCCATCAAAGCACCACGTCGTTGCCACCTGCCTTCCCCAGGACCATGTTTTTCCCTGTGGTCTCCTTCCACCGTGGCAAAAGCTGCCCCTCATCCCTCCTTCCAGCCACGTGGTTTTAACCAGGACCAAAGCCCACTGGGTTTGACTTTTTGTCCCCAAAACCGACTTGTGGGACTTGACTCCGGCGTCTCCCTTCCCCCTTCGGTACCAAAGTTTCCAACATCATCTCGGAATGTCCAGGTTTTGGGCAAAGAGTAAGAAGAGGAGCAGGTCCTCGTTGTGCAGCATCATCAGGAGCCCTTTGTTAGTGGCACTCACTGTTGGGGACAGTGCCCTGAGGAGCGGGGACCGTGCCAGCCACAGCAGGCTGCCCACAAATGGTGTGGAAACACCAGCAGGAGCGAGCAGAAGTCCCAAGAGGGGGAAAAAACCTGCTTTACTTGGTTTTATGGACTGACCCAAGGTGGCCACAGGGGATGGTGGCCACCACCCCCCATCCTCACCCCAAGGGGTTGCCGTGCTGGGAAAAAACTTTGCCCGTTTACAGAGGCATATGGGTGCCAAGTGAAGATGCCACCTTCAAAATCAGGGTGGCAAACCCTCGTGTCGTCACGGACCGCTACATGCGGCTGGAAACCAGCCTGCTGCATCCCCGTACCCCAAAACGATGGTGGGATGCTGTGGGAAACGATGAGGGGGTTTGCAGCATGCTGACACAGCGCAGGGCATCCTTCTTTCCTCTGGCACTCACACACAGGGAGGCTCTGGCTCCATCCATCCCCTCCTCTGGCAGCCAAGGAGCCTCCGGGCTCTCACCAAGGAGGATCACTGCCATGTCTCCCAGGCTTTAAGGTGGAAGAAGGCAGGAGAGACAACCTATTCGTTACCCTGGGTCCCACCTTCCGGGTGACCCATGGAAGAGGACAACGCTGGAGGCCAGCCCCACGCACGCAACAGCCAACCTCCAGCTCTGGAAGAGAAGCATCTTCTCCCAGTTTACTTCCAAACTCCCCCCAAATCAGGACAATCAAAAAGAGCCACCCGGCGCGGGGAGAAGCAGGAGCCCCTCCACGGCCGCTCGCCGCTCGCATCCAGCCCGAGAACCTTCAGCTTTGCCAGGAGACACTTGGGATTCCCTTCGTTTTTTAGAAGGTCTGGGGTAGCTTTGATCTGGGAGTTGGGTTGGGGTTGGGTTTTTTTTTTTGGCTAAAGGCTTTGGGTGCAGCACTTTTCCCCCCCATCACAACCATCGCAACCCCCCTGCCTGAGCGCTGGTGCGCGCGCGGTGCGGGGAGTTGGTTCCCATTGTTCCTCTCCTGGCGCTGCTGCCAAAGGAACCCAACACAGACGTGTTGCTCCCATCCCTTATTCTCTATATTTTTTTTTGAGTGCCTCTTGGAGGGGTTGTTTTTCCCCAACCTCCTCCCCCCCCCCCCCCCCCCCACCGCAGCGTTCCCCCCCCCCNNNCCAAGGGTTCTCCCTCCTCTTTTTTATTAGTATTATTAATTTTCCTTGGGTTTTTTTTTTTGGGAGGGGGACGGGGGGGGAGCAAATTCCAATCCCTGCCGGAGACTTGCCTGGCACGCATCTCCCTCCACCCCGAGCCTCCTGCAAGGCAAATCAAAGCAGCACTTTCTTAGTTCCTAACACTTCTCGGCTCGCCCTCTCATTGCTTTCTTCAAGAAGAGAGCTCTGTACCGACGAGCCCCTTTCTCTCTTTCCCCACAGGAGGAGCGACCCCAGAGCATCCCCGTGCCAGTTTCCCTCCCTTGTGTGTGTGTGTGTGTGTGTGTGTGTGTCCCTCTTCTCCCAATCC
>VZTM01028744.1:47723-63264 GCA_013400555.1 Jacana jacana
GGACGGGACGAGGGACACACGACGGGGACGTGGCGTTGCCGGGAAGCCCCGTTCCTGGTTTCTTCCTCTTGGTCTCCAGTCGCTTCCAGAAGGTGAAGGTGCCCCGGCAGACTGGGGTGCACCCCCAGCTGGGAGTGGAGGGGGAAAGTGGGATTTTACCCCTTCTGAGTTAACCCCCCCCCCCATCCCCAAAAAGGGCTGCCTCCAGCTCAGGGGCCACCACCAGCAGGATGTGGACCTCTTGGAGCTGGTCATAACGAGGCCACGGAGATGTTCCATGGATGGAGCCCCTCTGCTGTGAGGAAAGGCTGAGAGAGCTGAGGGGGTTCAGCCTGGGGACTCCACCACCTCCCTGGGCAGCCCAGTCCAGGCTCTGACCACTCTTGCTGGGAAGAATTCTTGCCTTATGTCCAGCCTAACCCTACCCTGCTGCAGCTTGAAGCCATTCCCTCTCCTTCTATCCCTAATTCCCTGGGAGAAGAGACCAGCACCAACCTCCCTACAATGCCCTTTCAAGCAGTTGTAGAGAGGGATGAGGTCTCCCCTCAGCCTCCTCTTCCTCAAACTCAACACTCCCAGCTCCCTCAATGGTTCCTCAGAAGATTGATTCTCCAGGCCCTTCCCCAGCTCCGTGTCCCTCCTCTGCACTCGCTCCAGCCCCTCCAGATCTCTCTTGGGTTGAAGTGCCCAGAACTGGACACCAGACTCAAAGGGTGGCCTCACCAGTGCTGAGCACAGGGGGACAATCACCTCCCTACTGCTGCTGGTCACACTAGGTCTTATAAAAGCCAGGATGCCCTTGGCCTTCTTGGCCACCTGGGCACACTGCTGGCTCATGTTCAGCCCCTTGTCACCCAGCACCCCCAGGGCCTTTTCTGCCAGGCAGCTCCAGCCACACTGCCCCAAGCCTGGAGCCAGCCATGGGGTTGGTGTGGCCCAAGGGCAGGACCTGGCACTTGGCCTCGTTGAAGCCCATGCCATTAACATTGGCCCATCCATCCAGTCTATCCCAGTCCCTCTGCAGAGCTTCCCTGCCCTCAAGCAGATCAACACTCCCACCCAACTTGGTGTCATCTGTGAACTTACTGATGATACACCCTCTGTCCTTTATCAAGATCATCAATAAAGACATTAAACAGGAATGGCCCCAGTACTGAGCCCTGAGGAACCACTGGTGACCGGCCGCCAGCTGGATTGAACTCCATTGAGCACCACTCTTTGGGACCGTCCTTCCAGCCAGTGCTGGATCCAGCAGATCATATGCTCATCCAGGCCATGAGCAGCCACCTTCTCCATGAGTGAAAGCTCACAACAACAGCCTCACATCACCACCATTCTCAGCGTGAGCTCCAAGTGCCTCTTCACAACCTGCTTCTATAAACTGCCCTTCCAAAATCAGCCTTTCCTCCAGTGTCTGCTCATGTAGGAGAAACACCTTGGGGAAGTTCTCGCCGAGCTTCTCCTGGTCCTTTGGAGAGCAGACCTTGCCCTAAAAGTGAGCCCTCTTGGCCTTCAAACCACCGGGGCAGGGGGAACATCTATGGGTCTAACTGAGGATATTGCCCAACTTCTGGAGATGAAAAACCAGCCCTGGGTTTACTTTTAGGCTAAAGCCAACAGATTTTTGGAACATCCATTTTCTCCAGTAGAACCTTCCCCAGCCAAACCCCACCCCTTCTATCCTACCAGAAAACAAAACTATGGAGAGATTTATGGGCTGAGATGTTTTAAGAGCAAACATGACCCTGAAGGTAAAGGGTTAAAAACACTCAGGAGACTGGAGGAGATTTCCATTCTTGTCCACCCAATGGAAATCACAATGCTATGGGGTTGGAAAGGACCTCTGGAGATCAACTAGTCCAACCCCCTGCCAAAGCAGGTCCACCCACAGCAGGTCCCACAGGAACATGTCCAGGCAGAGCTGGAATGTCCCCAGAGATGGAGACTCCACCACCTCTCTGGGCAGCCTCTGCCAGGGCTCTGCCACCCTCAAAGGAGAGAAGTCCCTCCTCATCTTGAGATGGAACTTCTTATGGACAAGTTCGTGCCCGTTCCTTCTTGTCCTCTCACTGGGCACCACTGGAAAATCTTGGAGTTGGTCTGGATCCACCAGTCACTGGTTACAACTGATGCTCCAATGAGAACCCTGGAGCTGCAGGACTTCAGCTCCTCGGTGATCTTTTCCATCACACAGGATTTCCTTTGGACATCTCACCCGGTAAAAACGAAGGAGCTTTTCCTTCTCTAACCCCCATGATGTTGGGCTGAGCTCAGAGGACTATGGGAGGCAGAAGACAGCGGAGTCTTCTCTACACAACCACCTTTTCTAGGATCTAGTTCCTTCCTACCTCAAGAGCCCTGATCAAAACCTTCAACGTTTCTCCTCCCGTCTTTTCCATCCCGATAACCATGTTTGAGGTACTATTATCCAGCCTAAGATGATGTGCAATTACCTCCTTCTCCTGTCATTTTCTTCTCCAGAATTACCACTCCCCTTTCATTTGGTACGAGGAATATTTTATCCACCTTTAGGAATTCATCCAACGCGGCGGCAGATCAGAACACCTAATTTCGTCGCACTCACTTAAGCGCTTTTTAAACGTAATTAGAAAATTGGTGCGAGTCTAACTGAGCTGCAGCGAAGTTTTCTCCTCTCCTACTTCTTTTTCTTCCCACCAACCAACCTTCGCCGCCTTGCTCCCATCAAATCCCAGCATCTCATGCCTAACCGGTGGTAGCACGCCGGCCCACCAGCTGCCGGAGTCCCTCTCACTGCACAGGCCAGCTGCCATCCCCAGGTCCCCCTTTTAAGGGACCTTTAAGATCATCCAGTTCCAGCCACCCTGCCCTGGGCAGGGACACCTCCCACCAGACTAGGTTGCTCCAAGCCCCCTCCAACCTGGCCTTGAACCCCTCTCCAGGGATGGGGCAGCCACTGATTCTCTGGCCAACATGTTCCAGAGTCTCACCACCCTCAAAGAATTCCTTCCTGAGATCTCTTCTAGAGGTCATCTGGTCCAACCCTCCTGTCATGAGCCATCTTCACCTAAGTCAGTTTGCTCCAAGCCCCCTCCAACCTGGCCCTGAAGCCTTCTCCAGGGATGGGGCAGCCACTGATTCTCTGGCCAACATGTTCCAGAGTCTCACCACCCTCACACCAAGAATTCCTTCCTGAGATCTCTTCTAGAGGTCATCTAGTCTAACCCTCCCGTCATGCACCATCTTCAACTAGGTCAGATTGCTCAAAGCCCTGTCTAACCCAGCCTTGGACCCCTCCAGGGATGGGGCAGCCACAGCTTCTCTGGGCAAACTGGGCCGAGCTCTCACCACCCTCAAACCAAAGTATTCCTTCCTGAGATCTCTTCTAGAGGTCATCTAGTCCAACCCTCCCATCAAGAGCCATCTTCAACTAGGTCAGATTGCTCAGAGCCCTGTCCAACCTGGCCTCTGTTTTACACCATGAAGAGCAAGGTTAGAATCATAGAATGGTTAGAGTTGGAAGGGACCTTCAGGCTCATTCAGTTCTAACCTGCCTGCCCTGGGCAGGGACACCTCCCACCAGACCAGGTTGCTCCAAGCCCCATCCAACCTAGCCTTGAACCCCTCCAGGGATGGAGCAACAACAGCTTCTCTGGGCAACCTCTTGGTCCCTCTAACAAAGAAGCTTAAATTGACTAAAGAGCTGACAATCAATGAGCTTATTAGACAGCTGAGATAAATTAAGAGGTTTTCCATGTCACAGAGAGAAAGCTTTTCACTTTTGAAGGCAACCTTCAATGGCCTCAGCACGATTTTTGAAGGCAGCAGAGCATCTGTGGCTTCGCCCTCCTCTAAAGCAGAGTATTGGATTTGCTGCCTTGAGAAATCTAGGTCTAACACGGAACGCTAAGGTCCTCTTTTCCCACGATTAGAGTTTAATCACCTTTCCTGTTGGGCCACTTGTGAGTCAAGCTGGGAAATCGAACTGTTGTTGCTCTTCAGCACAGCCCCTCACATCAGGTTCATAATCTCCCATGAGCTGAGTGGCTTCTAAACAAGTGTCCACCCAGTATATAAAGGGAAAGGTGACTGTCCACCATGCTGCCTTCCTACCAGCACACACCTCTGAGCCCCTTGGGTACCATCCCTGGTTTCCACCACTGGGAGAAGGCAGCTCCTTGCCTCTGTCCCACAGAGTCCTTCACACATCACAGCCCTCCTTCAACCCCCACAGCGTTACGGGAGAAAGACCTGGTGGACACCAGGATGCCCACAAGCCAGCAATGGGCCTTTGTGGCCAAGAAGGCCAATGGCATCCTGGGGGGCATCAGGAAGAAGCAGGTAGAGGGAGGTCATCCTCCCCCGCCTCTGCTCTGCTCTGGGGAGACCCCATCTGGAGAACTGGGACCAGTTCTGGGCTCCCCCGTTGCAGAAGGACGAAGAACTGCTGGAGAGGGTACAGCAGAGGGCTGCAGAGATGATTAAGGGACTACAATATCTCTCTGATGAGGAAAGTTTGAAGGACTTGGGTCTGTTGAGTCTGGAGAAGAGAAGGCTGAGGGGGGATCTGACCAACACCTAGAAATCCTTCAAGAGTGGGTGTCAGGAGGATGGGGCCAGTCCTTTTTCAGTGGTGCCTAGTGAGAAGACAAGGGGAATGGGCACAAACTTGTCCATAAGAAGTTCCATCTCAAGATGAAGAGGGACTTCTTCTCTTTGAGGGTGTCAGAGCCCTGGCAGAGGCTGCCCAGAGAGGTGATGGAGTCTCCATCTCTGGAGACATTCCAAACCCCACCTGGACACGTTTCTGTGGGACCTGCTCGGGGTTCCTGTGGGACCTGTTTTGGCAGGGGGTTGGACAAGATGATCCCCAAAGGTCCCTTGCAACCCCATAGCACTCTGGGATCTTGTGAAAAGAGGTAACTGCTGATCTATCACACAGGCTTTGCAAGCTCTGCTCTGCCAGGAACGGCAGCGAGAACACCCCAATCCCTGGAAACCAGCCACAGTTCTCCTTGAGTTCACTTTTCAGGTTGTAGAGATGGAGCTGGATTTTGGCCCTTTCTCTTACCTCCCTTCTTTCACCAAAAATAAATGAGTTCTTTCCCCTCTCCTCCCACGACAACTTTTTAACTTGAACAAAGGACAAGAAATCTGCTGTAACAAATAGGATTAAACGGTTTGTTTGCTGCAATCTCCCAACTTTTAAGGATGTCAGTCATCCTTCCCTCCGCGATCCCAGACTCCAGACAGCTCAAGCCCTCTCAAAGTTATCTCTCCCTGGCTTGTATTTGATGTCTCAGCAAAATCCACTCACGTGCTGCTCTTCTCAAGGTCAACCATCCCTCCATTTTTTCACTCATCCTCATTATAATTCCAGACAGGCATTTCCTCCAGGAAAAGTTTCCTTTCTGGAAACGACATGAAGGTACAACTGACACTTCTCTTGGGGTTCATGGACAGCAGGATGCCCATGAGCCAGCACTGTGCCCTCGTGGCCAAGAAGGCCAAGGGCATCCTGGGGTGGATTAGAAGGGGGGTGGTCAGTAGGTGCAGAGAGGTTCTCCTGCCCCTCTACTCTGCCCTGGTGAGACTCCAGCTGGAATATTGTGTCCAGTTCTGGGCCCCTCAGTTCCAGAAGGACTGGGAACTGCTGGAGAGAGTCCAGGGCAGGGCTACCAAGATGATGGAGGGAGTGGAGCATCTCCCAGAGGAGGAAAGGCTGAGGGAGCTGGGTCTCTTGAGCTTGGAGGAGACTGAGGGGTGACCTCAGGAATGGTTATAAATCTGGAAAGGGTGAGTGTCAGGAGGATGGAGCCAGGCTCTTCTCAGTGACACCCAATGACAGGACAAGGGGCACTGGGTGCAAGCTGGACCAGAGGAGGTTCCACTGAAATAGGAGGAAAAACTTCTTCAGGGTGAGGGAACCCTGGCAGGGGCTGCCCAGGGAGGGTGTGGAGTCTCCTTCTCTGGAGACATTCCAACCCCGCCTGGAGGCGTTCCTGTGTGACTTGCTCTGGGTGTTCCTGCTCCAGCAGGGGGATTGGACTGGAGGAGCTTTCAAGGTCCCTTCCAATCCCTGAGATTCTGTGACACGGTCCTCTTTGGAAAGCACTTTGCAGCGGGACAAATTGCTTCTCAGCCTGAATGGTCCAATACAGGAAAAAAAAAAAAAGATAAATAAATAAATAAAGCCACCAGATCCTTGTCTCTCTCCCAGAGGGACCAGCCCAGTGGTCACACCGTCAAGTTTGACATCCCTAATCAGCAGTTCAAGCCCTGGCAGCAGTCATTCAGAGGGAGATAACGCCAACTTGCTAGTTTTGGCTGAGGACTGGATGGATGGATGGTGTGAAGAATTAGACCTGGTTGAAAAAAACACCTGAAGGGAGGTGACAGGAGATGAAAACAGAAATGTGTTTGGGAGGGTAATTCGTTGTCAACGTGACGGCTCAGAGTTCCCTGGGTGTCAGGACTGGTGTCTTCTGAACCATGACATGATAAAATTCAGAGGAAGGCAGAGAAGAGGTTTAGCTCATGATGCTGGTGGAGGGCGGTCCGCTCTGTGGGCACACAGCCCTGATTTAACCCCTACTGAACCATCAACCTAGTCAGGCCACGTTTTGGGGGACTCTACCAGTCCATGGCAAGGAGTTTTCCCAAAGTGGAATCATCCCATAATTACATACTATGAGTGCTGTCACTTTTCCTGCTGATTTCCACAGGGGTGGATTCAAGGTCAAAGATAAGCTTGTAGGCAACACCAAGTTGGGTGGTACTGTCAACCTGCTGGAGGGTACCTGGACAGGCTGGATGGATGGGCCAAGGCCAACGGGATGAGGTTCAACAAGGCCAAGTGCCAGGTCCTGCACTTGGGTCACACCAACCCCATGGATGCTTGAGGCTTGGGGCAGTGTGGCTGGAGCTGCCTGGTGGAAAAGAACCTGGGGGTGCTGGGTGACAAGGGGCTGAACATGAGCCAGGATTGTGCTTAGGTGGCCAAGGAGGCCACCAGCATCCTGGCCTGTATCGGGAACAGTGTGGTGATTAGGACTTGAGAGGGGATTGTCCCACTGTACTGGGAACTGGTGAGTTCCTCACTAGAAATCTCACTAAAGGTTTAACCCCAAAATGTCATTTATTACTTGCTGCAAGGCCATTCCCTGGGTAGGAAGCACCCAGAGCTGCACCCATGGACACCACCACCACCACCATCCACCCACCCCCGACTCCAACAACCAAATCATTGGGCTTTTGAAGTGAAGTTCATTAACGTTCACCCAGGAACCAGGGCTGAAAGATCAATAACGTATTGCTGGTTTGTTGGGAAGGGTAGAAGCTCTCAGGGTTGAGGTGAGCTCGGGTTGAACAATACACACTAAGTGCAATGGAGCTCCTGTTAATACAACCAGGAGTTTTTCAGGGTCACGGAGGGGTCACCACGAAGCTGGAGTACATGGACCGTACGTGGCATTCAGAAAGGCAGGAAGAGGTCAAGCAAAAAGCCATCTGACCCCTTTCCAGCTCTTAACCTTTGCCACCAACATCTCCAGGGATCACTTTGGCTGCCTCGGTGTTCAATGAGGAGTCAGGTCACGGCACAACTGACCTTTCTCAGAAGCAGGAGGAGGCGCAGAGCAAGCAAATGGATGAGGAGGGAATTGGAAATGTTATTTGCAGAAGCTTTCTCCATTGGGCTTTGCTGGAACTTGACCTGAAATGGGGCATCTACCAGCTCTCCAGCTCACCTAGGCCAGTGTTTCACCACCCTTCACATCAAAAACAAAAGTCTTCCTTGTACCTAGTCAAAATGTCCCCTCTCTCAGTTTAAAGCCATTATTCCTCGTCCTATGGCTCCCCTCCCTGATCAAGAGTCCTTCCCCAGCTTTCCTGGAGCTCCTTGAGCGACAGAGAGAGCGAGCCAGAGATGGAGATTCCAACCACCTCTCTGGGCAGACTCTCCCAGGGCTCTGCCACCCTCCAAGGGAAGAAGTTCCTCCTCAAGTTTAGATGGAACTTCTCATGTTCCAGCCTGTGCCTGTTCCCTCTTGTCCTGTCCCTGGGCACCACTGAACAAAGCCTGGCCCCATCCTCCTGACACCCACCCTTGAAGGATTTCCAGGTGTTGATCAGAACCCCCTCCTCAGCCTTCTCTTCTCCAGACTCAGAAGACCCAAGTCCCTCAGCCTATCCTCACCAGAGAGATGCTCCAGGCTCCTCGTTGTCTTTGTAGCCCTCTACTGTTCTCTCCCCAGCAGTTCCCTCTCCTTCCTGAAATGGGGAGCCCAGAACTGGACCCAGTACTCCAGATGGGGCCTCCCCAAGGCAGAGCAGAGGGGGAGGATGACCTCCCTCCACCTGCTGGTCACACTCTTCCTGATGCCCCCCAGGATGCCATTGCCCTTCTTGGCCACATTACACCTCACAAGCATCTTGTTGTCCACCAGGATGCCCAGATCTTCTACCTCAGACCTGCTATATATATATATATATATATGTACACATATACATCAAACACCAGGTCTGCTTCCAAAAATCCTTGAAATCAAAGATTCTGACACAGCACAAAGGATCCAGGAGTCAAGAGCCTACTAACATCTTGATATAGATCATGAGAATCCAACACTCGTTATTACGGGCCACCTGTAAAACCAAACTACTGGTCATTTTGGGGTATGGCCAGTGCCCAGAGCACTGGGCTAGCAACGAAGGCAGGGGAAGGAGAAGGGGCAGGGGAAGGGAAAGGGGAAGGAGAAGGGGATACCTCCCACCAGACTACATTGCTCCAATCCCCCTCCAACCTGGCCCTGAACCCTTCCAGGGATGGAGCATCCCCAACTTCTCTGGGCAACCTGTTCCAGTGCCTCCAAGTGAAGCATTTCCACCCAAGCCAGGAGCAATCAAAGCTTTCCTGTATTTGCTCCTGGTGGTGTTTGATCCTGAAGGGCTTGGGCCAGGGATGAGCTGGAAGCTGATTTTCTCATTTCACCTCTCTTCAGGCTCTTGGGTGGCAGGGCTGAGGTTGCAAGGAAGGTGAAAATTGGGTGCGAGAGGTAATCATGGGCTTTGTGAAAGCCCAGCAGGAGATGGGCTGGACTGATCCTCCTGCTTCATTTCCTGTCAGGGATTCGCATCAATTACATCCTCAGAGTGAAACCACAACAGAGGAGAGCATTCAAGGAGGCACAAATAAATACCTCCAGAAGAGAGAAGATGAAATTAGACGCCGTATTTCGACCACGAGCTCCAATCTACTCCAATCCCCCCACCAAAACAGGTCCACCCACAGCAGGTCCCACAGGAACGTGTCCAGGAGGGGTTGGAATGTCTCCAGAGAAGGAGACTCCACCACCTCTCTGGGCAGCCTCTGCCAGGGCTCTGCCACCCTCAATGGGAAGACGTTCCTCCTCAGGTTGAGATGGAGCTTCTCATATTCCAGTTTGTGCCCATTCCCTCTTGTCCTCTCACTGGGCACCACTGAATAAAGCCTGGCCCCATCCTCCTGACACCCACCCTTGAAGGATTTCTAGATGTTGATCAGATCCCCCCTCAGCCTTCTCTTCTCCAGACTCAACAGACCCAAGTCCCTCAGCCTTTCCTCACCAGAGAGATGCTCCAGGCCCCTCATCATCTTGGTGCTCCTCTGCTGTACCCTCTCCAGCAGTTCCCTGTCCTTCTGCAACTGGGGAGCCCAGAATTGGGCCCAGTGCTCCAGCTGGGTCCTCCCCAGGGCAGAGCAGAGCTGAGGGGCAGGATGACCTCCCTCAACCTACTGGCCATACTCTTCTTGATGCCCCCCCAGGATGCCATTAGCCTTGCTCCACGGCAAGGTGGGATGCCAAAAACTAAAGAATCTATCCTAAATCTGGCATGTGAAAAGCAATTATTTTAGCCCAAACCAGCAGCTTAGCTCTGCATAATGGTAAAACCTTAAGAAAAAAAAGGCTAAACCAGGTCCTTCTACCCAACTGATCTCCAGGTGAGACGAATTGCCCTCCACGGGTCTACACAAAGTCTCGTTGGGACTCTCACGGCACTACTATAAAATAGCAGGGTCTAAGGTATCATTTTAGCTGAAATTCATAGAATCACAGAATCCTTTGGTTGGAAGAGACCCCTGGGATCATCCAGTCCAACCATCAGCCCCACTCTACAAAGTTCTCCCCTACACCAGATCCCTCAACACCACATCTCAACCATTCTCAAACACAGTCAGGGATGGAGACTCCACCCCCTCCCTGGGCAGCCCAGTCCAGGCTCTGACCACTCTTGCTGGGAAGAATTCTTCCCTCATGGCCAGCCTAACCCTACCCTGCTGCAGCTTGAAGCCATTCCCTCTCCTTCTATCGCTCATTGCCCGTGAGAACAGACCAGCACCAACCTCTCTACAATGCCCTTTCAAGCAGTTGTAGAGAGGGATGAGGTCTCCCCTCAGCCTCCTCTTCCTCCAACTCAACACTCCCAGCTCCCTCAATGGTTCCTCAGAAGATTTATTCTCCAGGCCCTTCCCCAGCTCCGTGTCCCTCCTCTGCACTCGCTCCAGCACCTCCAGATCTCTCTTGTGCTGAGGTGCCCAGAACTGGACACAAGACTCAAGGGGTGGCCTCACCAGTGCTGAGTACAGGGGGACAATCCCCTCCCTGCTTCTGCTGGTCACACTATTCTTTATGCAAGCCAGGATGCCAATTTATTTACTGAAACAACCATTTCTTCTGTTTCTTCCTTTTTTATGTTCTATTGGAAAACAAAGAAAACCCACTTGTCCTCTCCAGTTACATGAGTATAAATAACGGGCTTTGAAATTAACTCTATTTCTTTTAACGAGGTAACAGAGATAGGAACAAAGCAACAGCGAGGCTGAAATACCAGGCTATTAGTTTCTCACTCAGCACACACTGCAAAGGAGGAGAGATCCCAGCATGAGCCACACATAATACCTTCTCAAACAATATTTCCTAAGAAAAACACCCCAAAATTGACACAAGAGGTGGTTTTGGGTTGGTTTTTTTTGGAACTACCCATGGGCTTCAATTTGACTCAACCTTTTGTCGTGTCCTCTAATTAACCAGTTACACCTAAAGATTAGGAAAGGGGGGAAAAAACCCCACCAAAACCCAACTATTGAGGTCACCATCATCCACTGATGGATGGGCCGCTCAGTTGATCAGGAACTGGCTGGATGGCTGCACTCAAAGGGTTGTGGTCAACAGCTCAATGGCCAAGTGGCAGCCAGTGATGAGTGGTGTTCATCAGGGGTTGGTACTGGGACCATGTGGTGTTAAACTTCTTTCTCAGAGACATGGACAGTTGGATAGAGTGCACCCTCAGCAAGTTTGCTGATGACACCAAGCTGTTTGCTGTGGTGTGATCAACAAGCTGGAGGGAAGGGATGCCATCTAGAAGGACCAGGACAGGCTGGAGAGGTGGGCTAGTGCAAACCTCCTGAAGTTCAACCAAGCCAAGGGCAGGGTCCTGTACCTGGGACATGAAGATCCCAAGCACAAGTAAAGGCTGGGGTGGAAAATGGCTGGAGAGCAGCCCTGAAGAGAAGGACTTGGGAGTGATGGTGGAGGAGAAGCTCAACAGGAACTGTCAGCGTGCACTGGCAGCCCAGAAAGACAACCCCATCCTGGGCTGCATCAACAGAAGGGAGGCCAGCAGGTACAGGGAGGGGATTCTACCCCCTGCTCTGCTCTGGTGAGACCCCACTTGGAGTCCTGTGTCCAGCTCTGGAGTCCACAGGAAGGACATTGAATGGATTCAGTGAAGGACCAGTAAGATGATGAGGTGGCTGGAGCACCTCTGCTGCAAGGACTGGCTGAGAGAGTTGAGAGGGCTCATCCTGGAGAAGAGAAAGAACCGTAGAGACCTTAGGGCAGCCTTCCAGTGTCTGAAGGGACTTTCAGGAGAAGCTGGAGAAGGACTCTTGGTCAGGCAGTGGAGTGATAGGATGAGGGGTAATAGTTTTTAGTTAAAATAAGGGAGATTTAGATTAGATAGTAGAAAGAAATTCTTTACTGTGAGGGTGGTGAAACCCTGCAACAGGTTGCTCAGGGATGTTGTGGCTGCTCCATCCCTGGAGGGGTACAAGACCAGGCTGGATGGGGCTTTGAGAAACTTGGTCTGGTGGGAGGTGTCCCTGCCCATGGCAGGGGGGATGGAACTTGGGTGATCTTTAAGGTCCCTTCCAGCTCTAACCATTCTATGATGATTGTGACCCCTGTGCTCAGCCCTTTGCCAGCTCCAAACAAAAAAAAAAAAAAGAGACCTGACCTTTTCTTCCAGACAAAACCAGCCTCTCCACAACACCCAGGTTCCCCCAGTGCTGCCTTTTCAAAACCCAGTTCGTTTGTCTCGTGGCTCTTTTCATCCCACCAACTCCCTTCGGTTGCCAAATGCCGGGTCAGCAGGAATCCCTTGTATGGATTTCATATAATTACTGTGATGCTTTCCCGACCTTTCTCGGGAGCTTTTAAGCAAGAGGTGGCTTAAGAAATCATGTAGATATTTTTTTTCCCCTCATCTTTAGCCTTTGACCATTATCACCCAAGCCTTTTTCTCCCCAGGAATCTGTTGTAAAGACCTGGTGTAATGAGCAGAACGATACACCGAGGAGGTCTTTTGAGGTCTACCAAAAAGAAACAAGGTCTTGAGATAACAAATTGCTCTTTATTTACACCTAAGAATGGATTCCACTTGCACCAGTCCAGGATAAAAACCCACCAGCTCCGGCGTGCAATGGATTTTCCTAGAGCTACGGCACGTGGGATATGGGGGAGAGCGGCAATTGGAGAGGTTCCAACTCATACTCAATGTGGGACAAGAGGAGAATGCATCCTTTGGGCACTGCACCTGGGGAGGAAGAACCTCCTGCACCAGGACAGGTTGGGGGGGACCTGCTGGAGAGCAGCTCTGAGGAACAAGACCTGGGAGTCCTGGTGGACAACAGGATGCCCACAAGCCAGCAATGGGTGCTTGTGGCCAAGAAGGTCAATGGCATCCTGGGGGGAAGCAGGAAGAGTGTGACCAGCAGGTCAAGGGAGGTCATCCTGCCCCTCTGCTCTGCCCCTGTGACACCTCTGGGTTCAGTTCTGGGCTCCCCAGTTACAGAAGGACAGGGAAATGCTGGAGAGAGCACAGCAGAGGGGTACAGAGATAATTAAGGGACTACAATATCTCCCTCATGAGGAAAGTTTGAAGGACTTGGGTCTATTGAGTCTGGAGAAGAGAAGGCTGAGGGGGGATCTGATCAACACCTAGAAATACCTGAAGGGTGGGTGTCAGGAGGATGGGGCCAGGCATTTTTCAGTGGTGCCCAGTGAGAAGACAAGAGGGAATGGGCACAAATTGGAACATGAGAAGCTCCATCTCAATATGAGGAGGAACTTCTTCCCTTTGAGGGTGGCAGAGCCCTGGCAGAGGCTGCCCAGAGAGGTGGTGGAGTCTCCTTCTCTGGATACACTCCAACCCTGCCTGGACATGTCCCTGTGGCACCTGCTCTGAGTGGACCTACTGTGGCAGGGGGTTGGATGAGATGGTCACAGAGGTCCCTTCCAACCCCATAGCATGCTGTGATTTGGAGAAGCAGAAAAGAAGAAGAAAACCCCCAAACACAAGAGGTTAATATGTTAAATAGACAAAGTTCTGTAGGACAGAGTTGGGTAACACATTGATCTCTTTTTGGTGTTTTAATGAAGAATTTCAGGAATCTATTTGGTTGTTTTCTCTCTAATGTGCCCATAACCCTCAAGAGGCTCCATCACTTCCATAAGACAAATTTGAAGAGAGCTCTTTGAACCATATTTAGAAGAAAATCCAGGTTATCTCCAGCCAGGCTGCCAACAAACCCAAGAACGTTTCCAATGTACTGATTCCATTTCCAGATCTTCACAAAAACGCAGGATTTTCACAACTAACGACTCCTCCCAGGTAATTAACCCCCACCACCACCCCTCACACTCATTAAAGAAGTGGTGGAAATGGGTGCCAGCACTAATTCAAAACCTTTAATTAAACCTACCCAGTTCCTCGTTAGAAGCTCACACATCTCTCCCTGTTCCTTGGGATTAGGATGGTAGGAACCCATTAGCCCTCAGGCAACGCTTCACCTTCCTTATGATATTCCAATTAACACCTGAAGAAATGTAATTATGGTAAATTTTTTTTATTAGTATTATTATTTTAGAAATGCTTATTCTCATCCAAGACTTTAAAGGACGTGCAGTGGATGAGGTACCACAAAGGTCACCATCCAAGGAGGTCTGAGGAGAAATTTTAAGCAGAGACTTTCAGGTATTTGGTTGTTTGTTTTTTTTTCCCCCAAACACAACATTCATGCTGGTTTTGTCACACCAAACTGGGATTGGAGTCCCTCTCCCTCCTCCCTCTGTACTTGTTGCCAAGGAAGCCATGGTGGGCTTCAGATGTTTGCTGTCCAACTGGTGGACCCTTGCAAACCAAAGGGCCTGGAGCAGAGTACATAGAATCATTTTGGTTGGAAGAGACCCCTGGGATCATCCAGTCCAACCATCAGCCCCACTCTACAAAGTTCTCTCCTACACCAGATCCCTCAACACCACATCTAATCTACGCCCTCCCACACCTACCCCCCAGAGCAGAAGGAAACCTTTGGAGCTGAAGAAGACGACCAAGAGGAAAGGGAAGGCCCCAAGAGGAAAGGGAAGGCCCCAAGAGGAAAGGGAAGGCCCCAAGAGGAAAGGGAAGGCCCCAAGAGGAAAGGGAAGGCCCAAGAGGAAAGGGAGGCCCCAAGAGGAAAGGGGAAGGCCCCAAGAGGAAAGGGAAGGCCCCAAGAGGAAAGGGAAGGCCCCAAGAGGAAAGGGAAGGCCCCAAGAGGAAAGGGGAAGGCCCAAGAGGAAAGGGAGGCCCCAAGAGGAAAGGGGAAGGCCCCAAGAGGAAAGGGAAGGCCCCAAGAGGAAAGGGAAGGCCCCAAGAGGAAAGGGAAGGCCCCAAGAGGAAAGGGGAAGGCCCAAGAGGAAAGGGAGGCCCCAGAGGAAGGGAAACCCAAGGAGAACCCAGCCAAGCAACTGTGAGCTTCTTGGAAGAGCCAAATGTTATAGAGAAGAGGGGGGCCAAGTCAAGGGGAAGACGAGGGATTACGTGACACGATAACTGCTCCAGAGAGATGGATTTTAGGAAATTTCCACACACACACACACACCAAAACTGCTGAGTTACAGGAACAGGCTGGATGCAAAGCACATCTGACTCCATTCAGAATACAAAGGAACCAGCAAGTTGTTTCTCCATCAGGTACCTTCACGCTTCTCAAGAGGGAATGCCCATTAACACCAATATAGAATAAGCTCACGTTTACAAACCTCCCTGAGACGGAAGAGGGGGGGGGGGACAATTAGAATGCACTTTATAAAGCAAATCCTTAGCTTCCCCTGATGCTTCAAGGAGCCACCTGACAAAGAAAAGAGCATGAAAACCATAACCATCCCCTAATTCATCTCTTTTAACTCCCGGGTTTCGAGGCGGTAACGAGAAACGTTGGCGGCATCATAACAGCAGGTTTTGGGGGGGGGGGGGGGGGGGGGTT
>VZTM01028744.1:63270-80082 GCA_013400555.1 Jacana jacana
GGGGGGGGGGGGGATGTTCTTTTGGTTTTCTTTTTCCACCAGGCAAAGTCATTTGGGTGTCAGGAGCTTGGAGGGGTTTTGACACCAGCCTGTGGAGGGTTCAGCAACCTCCTTTCCATTAAACAAGCATCCCAATTAAAGTAAACGGCGTCCCAGCGGCTCCATAATTTGTAATGGTAGGATGCGTTCAGAGGGAAGACAGCGTAGGTCAATGAATGACTTGAAGGTCTACGGCTCTGTCACCTCCAGTTCATTTGTCACCTCCATAATGAGCAAGAGCAGGAGATAGGGAAGGAGGAGGAGAGCTGCTTGGGAAGGTATAAGTTTATAAATTGCTAATGAAGAAAGGGGCAGAGCGGTTCCAAATCTGAACTATCACACCTTGGAGAAACACAACCCATGGGCTCAAGGAAGAAACAGCCAAGACACGTGGTCAGGACACGAGGAGTAGGGAAAATTCCCCATTGATGTGTGTTACTTCAGGCTTCCTCCTCCTTCCACCCCGTGCTTTTACCCCCACACAACCCTCCCCAGCTCTTTTGATCTCTTCATAGAATCATTCAGGTTGGAAGAGACCCTTGGGATCATTCAGTCCAACCATCAGCCCCACTCTACAAGTTCTCCCCTACACCAGATCCCTCAACACCACATCTCATCTACTCTGAAACACAGTCAGGGATGGGGACTCCACCACCTCCCTGGGCAGCCCAGTCCAGGCTCTGACCACTCTTGCTGGGAAGAATTCTTTCCTCATGGCCAGCCTAACCCTACCCTGCTGCAGCTTCCAGCCATTCCCTCTCCTTCTATCGCTGATTCCCTGGGAGAAGAGACCAGCACCAACCTCTCTGCAATGCCCTTTCAAGCAGTTGTAGAGAGGGATGAGGTCTCCCCTCAGCCTCCTCTTCCTCCAACTCAACACTCCCAGCTCCCTCAATGGTTCCTCAGAAGATTTATTCTCCAGGCCCTTCCCCAGCTCCGTGTCCCTCCTCTGCACTCGCTCCAGCACCTCCAGATCTCTCTTGTGCTGAGGTGCCCAGAACTGGACACAAGACTCAAGGGGTGGCCTCACCAGTGCTGAGCACAGGGGGACAATCACCTCCCTACTGCTGCTGGTCACACTATTCTTATACAAGCCAGGGTGCCCTTGGCCTTCTTGGCCACCTGGGCACACTGCTGGCTCATGGTCAGCCCCTTGTCACCCAGCACCCCCAGGTCCTTTTCTGCCAGGCAGCTCAAGCCACACTGCCCCAAGCCTGTAGCCAGCCATGGGGTTGGGGTGGCCCAAGGGCAGGACCTGGCACCCGCTCTAAGCCATTGGCCTCAACCATGGGCCCCAACCATGGGCCCCAACCATTGGCCCCAACCATTGGCCTCTTCACCTTCTAAACCTTCTTCACCGCTCTAAACCATTGGCCTCTTCACCTTCTCTCCCCGAGAGACGCTTTTATTTTCCTCCAGGTGTCACAGGGCGCAGCAACACATCAAGCTTTTAATTCCTTACATTTCTTTTTTAACACCATTTTTGCCGTTCAACCACCGACAACCAGTTTAACCAGAGTGGAGTGGCTCCCCTTACTGGTTTAACTCCTAAAATTTCAAACAATTCTCTCAAAATGCAAAGCACTGGAAGAAGCAAGACGAAGGTACCACCAAGGCAAGAAAAAGCTGAGCTGGAGCTCACACCAGGTCTGGTAGAGAAGGCTCCCACCCTGCTCACAAGACACCCAGTAAGAGGAGATGTTTTCTATAAATAAATAAGGAAATAACTAAAAAGCAGCCCAAATTCAATAAACATTTACAACCAGACCACTCCTCCAGCACACAACAATGTTTGAAGACCAAAGATGGGGAGGTAAAGAAGATCCAAGGAGGCAGGAGAGTCCAGATTTCTGGATCAGGCCCCCACCAATGGCATCTTCCACCTCCCCTCTCCACCACTGCACCATTAACACGTAACTGGGATTAATCACCGCTGCCGACTCTCAGGAGCACCCACCCAAAGGCGTGGAGGTGCCACTCCACAAGCTGCCCAGTCTCCTGCAATTATTTGATGACTGACCTGTCACCCGGGCGCGGATACAGCCGTCGCTCGTCTGACGAGTCAGCAGAGAAGCTCTTGGGTTGGGATCCTTTCTTCCTCCTGTTGGCTTTGATGTTGTAACCCAAAAAGGTCTTCTTCTGTTTAGTTTTTCGGGGTTTTTTTTTTGCATGTCTGTGAAATTCTTGCCTTGAAAATTTAGGCAACTCCAACACAGAGGTCCCCACGTGGTTTCAAAGTGGGATCCAGCCACACCAGTTCTGTGTTCACACGGCACGTGAAGCATCAAGAGCATCCAAGGGCCACCAACAGCATCAAAAGACAATGAAACACGAGACTAATCCTTGGAAAACCTCTTCTTGGTGGCTCTTCAAGCAGGCTCAGGCTCCAGGGAATGGTGCAGGGAGGCAGATGGGTGGTTCATGCTTGAGGTGTCACTGAGCATCAAGAACCACACTGGAAGAAGCCAAAGACACCAGTCCAGAGCCAGTGTGCCATGGTGGACACCAATCCAGGGCCAGTGTGCCATGGTGGTACCTGCAGAAGGTTAGAACAGTGTTTTAATTGAGGACAGCAAGGCCATTTCCAACCATACCCAATCCAAAGCTTTGGTGGAGAATCATCGTAGAATGGGTTGGGTTGGAAGTGACCTTGAGGACCACCCAGTTCCAATCCCTTGCCCTCCCACCACAAGGAGCAAGGGACACCTCCCACCACACCAGGTTGCTCAAAGCCCCATCCAAGCTTCCAGGCCACGTAAACTCAATTCCTTTCAGTTAAATTTAGGTGGAAAACGAGCTTCAATTGCTAATGGGACCATAGGACTGGAGAAGAGGGAGCCTAAAACATGCTCCCTCAAATATGCAACATAGAGATCGAGTCCTCCACACCAGTCATCCCAGTGGGTAGACTGGTCCTGCTGCCCGTGAAGCTCCTCTGCCAAAGACTTGACCCTACTGGTGAGCCTGGTGAAGCACTGGAACAGGTTGCCCAGGAAGTTGTGGATGCTCCATCAGGGGCTGGATGGGGCTTGGAGAAACCTGGTCTGGTGGGAGGCGTCCTTGCTCAGGGCAGGATGGTTGGAGCTGGATGATCTTTAAGGTCCCTTCCCACCCAAACCATTCTGTGATTCTACAACTGGCAGGTTCTAATCAGAGAAATGATTGAAAAAGCAAACAAGCAGAACACACCCTGTCATGACATCTCTGGGAGAACCTTGACACAGTCAAACAGGCAGCAGAGCGGTGTTTTGTACCAGGTATGGCTTTTCCTGGGATGCTGTGATCAGCAGAACACCCTGGGAGCAGAGGGAGATGTCTGTACACATCCATCCTGGCTATCTCCAACGTGCTCCTCCAAGATTTTGGAGAAGAGCTTGAAGAGTTTTAGCTGAGAACTTGACAAGTGAATAAAGCTCCAGGAGGAAAACGTGCTCCGATTTGCCCTTTTCATAGAATCATAGAATGGTTCAAGTTGGAAGGGACCTTCAAGATCATCCCCTTCCAACCCCTCTGCCACGGGCAGGGACACCTCCCACCAGACCAGGTTGCTCAAAGCCCCATCCACATTGGCCTTGAGGCCCTCCATCTTCTCTAGGCAACCTCTTCCAGTGCCTCGATGGATGCGCGCTCGACTGATGAATCAAGAGGAAGATGCGGGGAAAGTTCTTGCAGGAGAACTGGTCCTGTCGTGGTTTGGGTCAGACTGGCCACTCACAGCCCAGGTTAATTTATTATTCCAATTAAAACTCCACATTTTAGCAAGATTGATTAGAACTGTTTGTTGGGGAGGAGAAGACTTGTTTTACAGCAAGAACTATGAACTTTCTTTGAGCAACCTGGTGGGAGGTGTCCCTGCCCTGGGCAGGTGGGTTGGAACTGGATGCTCTTTAAGGTCCCTTCCAACTCCAACCATTCTATGATTTTGTGAAAATTTTAAACCACTTCTTGAGACTGGAGGTTCTTTACTGCAGGCAGATGTGCCTGGCTGCAGGTCATGGATGAAGCTCTTCTCGAAGAGCCTTCCATGGGGCAAACCCTCACCTGCAATGAAAGTATAGAGGCAGGGGAGTGGGTAGGATGGGAATTATATACTTATATCCATGGGGGTTTAGTTGTATTATATTTATATAGGTATAAATCTATATATGTATACACAGAGGACATGAAAGGCCAAGGAATAACTCCCTGACTCCGTCAACGTTCAACTGTTCCATCAACGTAATGTAACTGCGAGCTCCACGCCATCATTCAGACAACTGGTCAAGTCCTGGTTGAAAGGCTTGGAGCGATGGAGAGAAGCCATCGTACCCTGAGGTAAATTATCCCAACAGTTAATTGTGTTCCTGGTTAAAAACAGGCACATAATTCTTTTTCTCTTTTTAATTCATCTCTCCTTGCCGTCCAATCTGTGCCTCTTGACCTTCTGACCCCGACAACTTGGCTGAGATAACAAAGACTGACATCTGCCTTCCAGCCCCAGATGAGCAGCAAATTCAATGAGGACGACAAAGGCACCAGGATAAGCCACAAACCAACATGATTTTGACAAAATAATCACAGAATCAGTCAGGTTGGAAGAGACCCTTGGGATCATCCAGTCCAACCATCAGCCCCACTCTACAAAGTTCTCCTCCTACACCAGATCCCTCAACACCACATCCAATCTACTCTGAAACACAGTCAGGGATGGGGACTCCACCACCTCCCTGGGCAGCCCAGTCCAGGCTCTGACCACTCTTGCTGGGAAGAATTCATAGAATCATAGAATCATTTAGGTTGGAAGAGACCTTTGGGATCATCCAGTCCAACCATCAGCCCTACTCTACAAAGTTCTCCCCTACACCTCATCCCTCAACACCACATCCAATCTACTCTGAAACACAGTCAGGGATGGGGACTCCACCACCTCCCTGGGCAGCCCAGTCCAGGCTCTGACCACTCTTGCTGGGAAGAATTCATAGAATCATAGAATCATTTAGGTTGGAAGAGACCTTTGGGATCATCCAGTCCAACCATCAGCCCTACTCTACAAAGTTCTCCCCTACACCTCATCCCTCAACACCACATCCAATCTACTCTGAAACACAGTCAGGGATGGGGACTCCACCACCTCCCTGGGCAGCCCAGTCCAGGCTCTGACCACTCTTGCTGGCAAGAATTCTTGCCTCATGGCCAGCCTAACTCTACCCTGCTGCAGCTTCCAGCCATTCCCTCTCCTTCTATCGCTCATTGCCCGTGAGAAGAGACCAGCACCAACCTCTCTACAATGTCCTTTCAAGCAGTTGTAGAGAGGGATGAGGTCTCCCCTCAGCCTCCTCTTCCTCCAACTCAACACTCCCAGCTCCCTCAATGGTTCCTCAGAAGATTTATTCTCCAGGCCCTTCCCCAGCTCCGTGTCCCTCCTCTGCACTCGCTCCTCTCCTCCCTCTTTTGCCAATGCTCCCAGAGCCTTCCCTTCCCGGGCTCACCCTCCTAATGCCTCCCTAAGCCTTGGAACGCTGTGATATTATGAATATCTTCCTTTAAATCCACTGCCCAGCACCGGACACGATATTTCAAATGAGGTTTTACAAAGGCTTTGTATAATGAAACCATTCTCTCTCCTGATTTTCACTAATCCTCTGGCTTATACACCATAAAACCTGATTAGCTCCTCTTGCATCTGCCACACACTTGGATCTTTACCTTCTAATTATCACGTGCTTTTATCTCCAAGTCTCCTTTCCTTGGCTGTTTTTTTTTTTGCACATCTGTTATTCAGCATCTTCCTTTCCTTCAAACTCTCTCTCCTCACCTGCCCCCGAATCACAACTGTGTCCCAGATCTTCCCCAAAGTCATAGAATGGTTAGAGTTGTAAAGGACCTTAAAGATCATCAAGTTCCCACCCCCCTGCCCTGGGCAGGGACACCTCCCACCACACCAGGTTGCTCCAAGCCCCCTCCAACCTGGCCTTGAACCCCTCCAGGCATGGGGCAGCCACAGCTTCTCTGGGCAGCCTGGGCCAGGGTCTCACCACCCTCACAGCCAAAAAGTTCTTCCCCACATCTCATCTCCATCTCTCCTCTTTCAGTGTCAGACCCTTCTCCCTTGTCCCATGGCTCCTCTCCCTGAAAAGAAGTCCCTCTCCAGCTCTCCTGGAGCTCCCTTCAGATACTGGAAGGCTGTTATAAGGTTCCCACAGAGCCTTCTCTTCTCCAGGCTGAAAAATCCCAGCTCCTTCAGCCTGTCCTCACAGCAGAGGTACTCCAGACCCTCTCATCATCTTCATGGCCCTCTGCTGGACCCATTCCAACAGGTCCATCTCCTTTCTATGTTGAAGACTCCAGAGCTGGACATAGGACTCCAGGTGGGGTCTCACCAGAGCAGAGCGGTAGAATCCCCTCCCTGGCCCTACTAGCCACCCTTCTGTTGATGCAGCCCAGGATGGGGTTGGCTTTCTGGGCTGTCAGTGTGCACTGCTGGGCTCCTGTTGAGCTTCTCCTCCACCATCACCCCCAAGTCCTTCTCCTCAGGGCTGCTCTCCAGCCATTCTCTGTCCAAGTTCTATTTGTGCTTGGGATTGCCATGTCCCAGGTACAGGACCCTGCACTTGGCTTGGTTGAACTTCAGGAGGTTTGCATGAGCCCACCTCTCCAGCCTGCCCAGGTCCCTCTGGATGGCATCCCTTCCCTCCTGCATGTCGACCACACCACCAAGCTTGGTGTCATCAGCAAACTTGCTGAGGGTGCACTCGATCCTACTCTCCAGGTGTCCAACAAAGATGTTAAACAGCACTGGTCCCAGTACCGACTCCTGATGAACACCACTCATCACTGGCTGCCACTTGGCCATTGAGCTGTTGACCCCAACCCTTTGAGTTGTGGTCCATCCAAACGAGCCATCTAGCCAAACGCATTCCTTTGCTGGAACCAAAGCATTTCAAACATGATCTCATCCCCACCCTGGTGTCCTCCTGAGGCTGCAGACAGCCTACAACAAGAATTCCCTCCCCTTCTGCACCACCTCACTTATCCCCATCATTTGGTGACTTCAAAGCTTAAATGTGGCCATTTGAAGGTCAACAACCTTTGCTGGTCAATTAAGCCTAATTTATGCTGTTAACATCCTTTTCTACCTCAAAACAGCCTCCCCAGAGGTCATCAAAGCCCCATCTGTCTCTCCCCTCCCATAACCCCCAGCTGCCATTTCACTGGGATAAATGGTCAGTACAAAGAGGTTTGGCACGTTGAGAACACTGAAATAAAACCAATCCCATCAAAGGTCCCGCAGCACCGGTCACGTTCTCCAGTTCTTTTGAGATCTAAACACAAAGCCACCCAACAGTTCCCAGTTGCTGCACAGAGGAAGTGGCTCCCAAAGGTCACCCTCCTCAATTATCATGGCCTGAAGGGACCCCTTGTCATCACCATGGGTGACCTCTCGCAGGCTACAGCCTGCAGAGCTTTGTTTGGTGACCCTGGCTGAAAACCTGCTAAGATCTAAATGGCATTAAAAACCTGTGCTGCAGCTGATGTTCAAGGGAAGGTTTTGGGCAAGAGATGTTTTCCAAGGGAGTAAGTTCCTTCAATGGTGAGAAATGTGTGTCTGTGTCATTTCCAAACCACCTTTGTAGCCCCAGGATGAAAGAAGTCTTCTATTTTTTCAGTTAAGCATGCACATAAATCACAGGATGCTACAGGGTTGGAAGGAACCTCTGGAGATCATCTACTCCAACCCCCTGCCAAAGCAGGGCCACCCACAGCAGGTCCCACAGGGACATGTCCAGGCAGGGTTGGAATGTCTCCACAGAAGGAGACTCCACCACCTCTCTGGGCAGCCTCTGCCAGGGCTCTGACACCCTCAAAGAAAAGAAGTTCCTCCTCAGGTTGAGATCCTGAGGAGTTCCTCCTGTTCCAGTTTATGCCCATTCCCTCTTATCCTCTCACTGGGCACCACTGGAAAAAGCCTGGCCCCATCCTCCTGACACCCAGCCTTGAAGGATTTCTAGGTGTTGATCAGATCCTCCCTCAGCCTTCTCTTCTCCAGACTCAACAGACCCAAGTCCCTCAGCCTTTCCTCACCAGAGAGATGTTCTAGTCCCTTAATCACCCCTGTAGCCCTCTGCTGTACCCTCCCCTGTCCTCCTTGAACTGGGGAGCCCAGAACTGGACCCAGTGCTCCAGTTGGTGCCTCCCCAGGGCAGAGCAGAGCAGAGGGGCAGGATGACCTCCCTCCACCTGCTGGTCACACTCTTCCTGATGCCCCCCAGGATGCCATTGCCCTTCTTGGCCACAAGGGCCCATTGCTGGCTCATGGGCATCCTGGTGTCCACCAGGACTCCCAGGTCTTGTTCCTCAGAGCTGCTCTCCAGCAGGTCCCCCCCAACCTGTCCTGGTGCAGGATGGTTCTTCTTCCCCAGGTGCAGGACCCTACACATACATCAGCACGTCCAACCCTTAGAAGAGAAGCGACAGGCTCCCAGCCACTGCAGAGGTGACAAACCGCGTGGCTGTCACGTCAAACTCTGGAAATGACCCATCTCTCCAGCAAACCATCCCAGCTGAGGGACTCTGCTAAGGTCATCTGTAAAACCATCAGGCCCAACGACCGCCCACGCTACGCCCGAGCCCTGGAAAGAGCTGCATAATTTATCTCAGCCTCCAGTTCCCCTACAGAAAAGCGCAGGGAAAGTGATGATTATGTGACAGCCGGAGCCAGCGAGGAGGGAGAGCGGCGGAGCCCTCGCAGTCTGACATTCCTAAAACGTGCCAAAAAAACACAGAGGAAGGGAAAAAAAAAACACCCAACCCTCAAGCAGGAGGATTTAGAGCATTTTTCAGCAACGCAGTGGGTAAATTATTAGCTGTTCAGCCTTTATCTCTTAACTCATTTATTCCCCTCAAGCAGCTGCATGGGATTAGTCAGGGTTTATTTTTAGGGATTCCGTGGTAGGATGGTGGTGTCATCACCCCATTCCTGCTCAGCTCCACGTTCAATCCCTTTTCTCCAGGGACTGAATCAGTGCTTGGATCATAGAATCAGATAGGTTGGAAGAGACCCTTGGGATCATCCAGTACAACCATCAGCCCCACTCGTCAAAGTTCTCCCCCTACACCAGATCCCTCAACACCACATCTCAACCACTCTCAAACACAGTCAGGGATGGGGACTCCACCACCTCCCTGGGCAGCCCAGTCCAGGCTCTGACCACTCTTGCTGGGAAGAATTCTTGCCTCATGGCCAGCCTAACCCTACCCTGCTGCAGCTTGAAGCCATTCCCTCTCCTCCTATCGCTGATTCCCTGTGAGAGGAGACCAGCACCAACCTCTCTACAATGTCCTTTCAAGCAGTTGTAGAGAGGGATGAGGTCTCCCCTCAGCCTCCTCTTCCTCAAACTAAACAATCCCAGTGGAGCCAAGGCAGATATTGGTAGGTTTTCCTATGTTTTAAAACATGAACATTGGCTTTCACTCAAGCCAGCTGTGAGGGCCACAGCTCAGGTGACACAGTTTACCCCAAGAGCATCAAAAATAGGTGGCACTTGGCCTCATGAAGGTTGCTTGTTGGCAACAGCCTTGGGTGGACATCTCCTTCTCCCATCCCTCTCTGGTCAATTGCACAAGTGTCAAATAGAAAATGCAAATCACTGACTGGAGACAACTAATGATGAGGATTTCAGCCACCATCAAGCTTTCAACCCACACATCCACATAGCTCCAGGTCCCCTCTGGAAACCAGTTTCAAGACAAACCCATGGAGTGTTCTCCAGCTACAGATGGGGAATGGCTCATCCCATAGTCCTCTCATTTCAAGAAGGTTCCATAATAAGTAGTTCTCAGCTGAACTGCACTTTGACATGTATTATCTCCAAGCAAACACCCTCATGAGTGCCCACCTCTGAATGTGTATAAGAGTCCTTTAGATGTGGTCTTGAGGGATCTGGTGTAGGGGAGAACTTCGTACAGTGGGGCTGATGGTTGGACTGGATGATCCCAAGGGTCTCTTCCAACCTGAATGATTCTACCATTAGTCTCTGACAAAGTTTGCCTTTGACAAAGCATTTAAGGGATCAGTCAACTGCAACAGAAGGGTGTCACCAGAGCAGACAGACCTGGTGACCTGGGCACAGACACTTCAACGCCACCAGTGGCCCAGCACAAAGTCATTTGTCACAAAACCAGGCCAATTCTGCAGGACAGGGTTGCGTGGCAGGATTGGCTTCTCTGCAAACCATCTCTAGATCTAGGGATCTTCTAGAAGAATCAAGGGAAGGATGGTGGTGGCTAATGTTTTCAATGAGAACTCTCTGTAAAACACTGGAGCGAAGCACAAATGACAATAATGATTAAAGATGCCAAAATTAAATCGTTTTTGGGTAGGAAAAGTGAAATGACCTTTGGGAATAGCTCTGGGGACACCACCACCGTGTCCCTGTGCTACCAGTAGATGGAAAGCGTTGAAGATGCAAACAAAAGCCTCAAGACTAATTAGGGAGTAAGAAAAGCTGTAATATTCTAGCTTGTCAGGAAGAAGATGAAGGGGGAAATAAGGATAACTAGAGAGAACTCAAAATTAATAGAGGACTTCTCAGTTTAGCAGGCAATATGTTGTGACAAGAACAAGCAGCTGGAGGTTCTAGCCACAAAAAGGAAATTCACCCTCAATTAGGGTACAGGTTTTCCAGAGTGACAGAAAAGGAACCACGGGACCAGGGCTAGCGAGGACCATGGTGGCTTCTCCATTGACAACGTTCATTTTGGTGCTGTGGGTACCTGTGGGGTATTTTTTTTTCCATGGTACCATCACCTGTCGTCCCAGCACACCTATGGAACTGGAAAATAAAGTAAGAGAGAAGTTATGGCTGCCCCATCCCTGGAGGGGTTCAAGGCCAAGTGGGTCCCTTGGGGGGACACAGCTCCGGTGGGAGATGTTCCTTCCCATGGTAGGGGGGTTGGAACAAGATGGTCTTGAAGGTCCCTTCCAACTCTAACCATTCTATGATCCTCCTCAGCCTGCAGATCTCTGCCCTGCACATCCACCTTAAGCATCACATCAGGAGAAGAAAGAACTCAAATATCAGTGTTATTGGATGCAACCATCTCTGACACCAAAACTGGAAATCCAGCTGCTGCTGGAAGGTTGAGGGATCGCAGCATCCCTCTGACAAGGTGAGATCTAAGGATGAACTTTGAGTTTTCCCAAGGAAACTTGACGTTTTCACACTGTTTTCATCCCCCCACACACCTCCAAGCTGAATAATCTGGTTTAATTCTCACTTTCTTAATGCATACCTGGTTGGTTTGCTCAGGTGGCAGCACTCTGAGAAGACAGAGTCTCTCTGTATTTTAGGGTCTGGATTTACAACAGAGTTTTCCATCTCATAAAGCTCATCTAGATGAGGAGGATGGAGCCAGGCTCTTCTCAGTGACACCCAATGACAGGACAAGGGGCACTGGGTGCAAGCTGGAACAGAGGAGGTTCCAGTTAAATATGAAGAGAAACTTCTTCATGGTGAGGGTGAGGGAACCCTGGCAGGGGCTGCCCAGGGAGGGTGTGGAGTCTCCTTCTCTGGAGACATTCAAACCCCGCCTGGAGGCGTTCCTGTGTGACCTGCTCTGGGTGTTCCTGCTCCAGCAGGGGGATTGGACTGGAGGAGCTTTCAAAGTCCTTTCCAATCCCTGAGATTGTGATTCTATGAAATGAAATGAGGTAGACTGAGGCAGGCACGGAGATGATCGCCCCCTCAACATCACCAAATCGAGCCAGAACTTGTGGAGTCCTACAGGGGAGGGAGTTGGAAGCAGGAGGATAAAGGAGACAACGGGGAGTCAGAACCTTCTGCTTTGGCCAAAGAATGGCCAGATTTACAGAGAGTAAAAGAAGGGCTTTCCCAAAATGTAGCCTAACTGGGTTCTCATCTACCTCTTGACATGACTTAGAGCAATCACAAAGTTAATCATCTTCATGGCTGGATGCTGGAGCCCCAAGGAAGCGTTTTGGCAAGAGGATCCTCACCGAGTCCCGTTTTTCTCCCCTTCCTAGAAAGCTGCTTTGGCAATAGTAGGCTCTCAAGATCCTCTTTGCACAAAGGTGATTTTCATGAGTCATTTAAACATGGTTTTTGGCTGCTCCGTGCTGTCAGATGAGCACTAAGCAGCATGTGGCAGAAGAAGTTGGCTGGTGCTCACTGTTGAGAGCGTGTGGGGCAGGAAGCCATCAAGCAGATACAACAGCAGGTTGACACGCACCAAGCACGGGCACAGCAGGGACTTGGACACCCACCCACAGAAATCCAGACAGTTCAGCTGGTAGCACGGCTCCTGGAAGTGCTTCCCAGGGAAATGAGCACCAGGCAGTGCCCCAGAGAGACCCGAGGGACAGAAGAAACCAAGGGTTGTTCCCATGTGGTTGCAACATGAACCTTGTTGGGCCATTTGCCCCCAGGATGAGAGGAATGGGCTGCTCTGCCTAAGGTACAGCTGTAGCCTGGGCTATGAAAGCTACATCTCCAGCTCTGTAGCTCATCTGCATCAACTTTACAGGCATGAGAAAGATGACTGAGGGACTTGAAAGGTTGAGGGACTTGGGTCTCCTGAGTCTGGAGAAGAGAAGGCTGAGGGGGGATCTGATCAGCACCTAGAAATCCTTCAAGGGTGGGTGTCAGGAGGATGGGACCAGGCTTTATTCAGTGGTGCCCAGTGAGAGGACAAGAGGGAATGGGCACAAACTAGAACATAAGAAGTTTCATCTCAAGATGAGGAGGAACTTCTTCCTTGTGAGGGTGTCAGAGCCATAGCAGAGGCTGCCCAGAGAGGTGGTGGAGTCTCCTTCTCTGGAGACATTCAAACCCTGCCTAGACATGTTCCTGTGGGACCTGTTGTGGGTGGACCTGCTCTGGGAGTGGGCTGGACTGGATGATCTCCAGAGGTCCCTTCCAACCCCATAGCACTCTGTGATTCCAAGGATGATAGGAAAATGAAGGATTTAGAGGAAACCTAAGACAACAGTGGCCAAGAAACAGGGTATGGAGATGCAGTGGCTCCTCACCACAGTTTAAATGACTTCTTCAAGGTGAGCAGAAACTGAAGCCTAAGCCCTGGACTGCCCTGGTAACTGCTGAGCCAACTTCTCTTCCTGCTTCTCTTTCCCATATTTATTTGCAGGCTGTATCTTTCCAGCTGGAAAATATCAACCCAGTGGGACACAGATTGCCCGTGAGGCAATTTGGAGAGCTGCTAAATTAACTGGAGGAGAAAAGTCTGTCATCTATCTTCCCTCTGGTGGTGGATGAGCTCATGCCTAAAGGAGGTTTTGCTTTCAAAAGAGACACAAGGCACATGCCTGACACAGATAAATCACAGCTGTCTCAATGTGGTCCACCCCTCACACGTCAGAAACTCCCCAACTGTAAAGGGAACCAGTTGTCCCCTGCTCTTTCCAGGGGAAAGCAAGAGATTTGGGAAAATAACCTCTGCACGCTCAGAACGGCGCAGGGATACAACATCCTGCATGAGCAACACTCAGGAAACCACCACAAACCAGTCCTGGCTCCTATTTTAACCCAGTACAGCCTGAAGTACCGAGAGGTGTGATTTATTCCATGCTGTGCCCCACATGAGCAGCAGAACAAACCCTCTCTTGAAATCCCAGATCCCTCTTCTCATCTCCACACCTGAACCCTGATGAGTCTGCTGCTGGAGAGAGTGATAGAAAAGGAGAGTCACAGCCTATCAGCACAACCCCCCCTCCAACCTGGCCTTGAACCCCTCCAGGGATGGGGCAGCCACAGCTTCTCTGGGCAACCTGGGCCAGGGTCTCACCACCCTCACACCAAAGAAGTTCTTCCCCACATCTCATCTCCGTCTCCCCTCTTTCAGTGTCAAAGCATTCCCCCTCGTCCCATCACTACCTTCCCCGATAAAGAGGTTCCTCCCCAACATCTCCATTTCTTTTTCAATCCACTCCACCCACAAAAACTCCAGAAAGAAATCCCTTTTCCACCTCACGTAAAAGAATTGAGAAAATCCCTGCTCTTAAAAGGCAAGTCCACAAAACCACCACTTGCTGAATCGAAGAGGTCTATCAGATCTCAGGGTTGTCCCAGCACAGAATCCTTTAGGTTGGAAGAGACCTTTGGGATCATCCAGTCCAACCATCAGCCCCGCTCTACAAAGTTCTGCCCTACACCAGATCCCTCAACACCACATCTCAGCCACTCTGAAACACAGTCAGGGATGGGGACTCCACCACCTCCCTGGGCAGCCCAGTCCAGGCTCTGACCACTCTTGCTGGGAAGAATTCTTGCCTCATGGCCAGCCTAACCCTACCCTGCTGCAGCTTGCAGCCATTCCCTCTCCTTCTATCGCTGATTCCCTGTGAGAAGAGACCAGCACCAACCTCTCTACAATGCCCTTTNGCTTGTCAACCAGCACCATGTTAACAATCAGCAACTTGGGAGATTCTTGAACCCAGGACACTGAAGTTGACAAAGGACTGAAGACCCTGTCCACCAGCCACGGACATTACACTTGGAGACAAAGTCTGGATTCTACTCCTTGCTCTTCAGTACGAGTTCCACCACTAGGACTTAAATTACAGTCAATCACCTTTACAAATGTGATAACTTGCCTACTTCTTCTCGAGCCAACTACCCAAGCCCACCTCAGTGCCTTCAAGAAAGGTTTTATCCTCATTCAGGAACAGCATGGTAAGTAGGACTTGGGGAGGTGATTGTCCCCCTCTCCTGGGCACTGGTGAGGTTCCACCTTGAGGGCTATGTCCAGTTTTGGGCCCCAAATCATAAAAAAAAAAAGACATTGAGGAGCTGGAGCAGGTCCAGAGAAGGGCAACAGAGCTGGTGAGGGGTCTGGAGTACAAGGCATGTGAGGAGCTCTTGAGGGTTCAGCCTGGAGAAAGGGTGGCCAAGGGGAGACCATCTGGCTCTCTCCAACTCCTTGGAAGGAGGGTGTAGACAGGGGGGGGTCGCTGTCTTCACTCAAGGAGCAGGCAATGGGACAAGAGGAAATGGCCACAAGTTGTGCCAGGGGAGGTTTGGGATGAATATTAGGAAAAATTTCTTCACTGAAAGGGTTTTCAAGCCTTGGGCTGGGCTTCCCAGGGCAGTGGTGGAGTCACCATCCCTGGAGGTATTTAAAGGCCGGGCTGATGTGGTGAGGGCCATGGGTTAATGGTGTTTTTCTTGGTGTGGGGTTGTTGTTTGGACTCAATGATCTGAAAGGTCCCTTCCAACCTGGACACTTCTATGATTCCATAATTGGAATCACAGCTCCTGGTTCCCCAACAACTTGCACAGCATCTTTCTCTGGAGAAGACTCAGCCCTTACCCAGGTCTCCCCCTGTAGAACCTGGAAGATTCAGGGTGCAGCAAGCACCCCTTGGCTCTTGAGGTCGTTCTTCTGCTCCGGGTACACGGCAGTTTGGGATGCTCCAAGACTTCTTGGCTCATCTCCTCCGAGCTGTCACGTATTTTCAGACTTCTGCTGCGTCGCAGCACTGACAAGGTGTCTCTTTTTCTACATAAATAAACCTGAGCTGGTTTCTTCTTCTTCCAGCCTGTGAAGAACTGAGGCCTGTGTGCTGTCACTCTCAATTAGAGCCGTTAAGAACATTTTGTCATGTAAAAGAAAGCTTGAAAACGGAGCTGCAGTGGGAGATGGTAATTGCAGGCTGTGTTGAGCAACTGTTTCCTATCAGTGGGTGACTTTTGATGGCTACCTTTGCCTAACGTGACTGAAGCACCAGGGTTATCCCTAAATGAAGGGGGAGAGTGGGAGTGCCCCCACTCTTTGGGGCAAGAGTGGCTTGAAACAGCACTGGTTGCTGCTCTTCTAATCCCTGCTAAGATCTAGAATGACTGGGGGGCTCCCACAGAGGAGCTCGTGGAGGTGTTTCCATACTAGACTTTGAAGGTCTTCAAGAGGCTTCAAGACATGGTATGGTTTTTCTGCCTGCTTTAGCAATGTGCCTTATGGTCACTCCTGAAAACACCACCAACTCCAGGATTAAAGGAATTCCTAATCCTAATCCTTCCCAGAGTGAAGGTTGTTAGAGGTTTCTAGATACCTAGAACTTCACTGGGTGGAAGAGAGGGATGGAGCAGGAAACCAGCATTGTATAGCCCTTGGCAAGGCTGCCTGTCACTCAAGTCCAGTTCACAAGTTCTTCTATGGAATTCTGAGACAAAACCAACCTGAGATTGAAAATCCACCATGAAACAGAACTGTCACACCCCAGAGCATCACAGAATCTTTCTGGTTGCAAAGGACCTCCAAGATAGAGTCCCACCATATGCACACAAAAAAACCCTACAATCTCAACCACTAGAGCATGCCCTGAAGTGCCACATCTACATGGTTCTTCAAATACCTCCATGGATGGTGACCCAACCACCTCCCTGGGCAGGCTGTTCCTCCTCATGTTGAGGTGGAGCTTCTTATGTTTCAGTCTGTACCTGTTCCCTCTTGTCCTCTCACTGGTCCCCACTGGAAAAAGCCTGGCCCCATCCTCCTGACACCCACCCTTGAAGGATTTCTAGGTGTTGATCAGATCCCCCCTCAGCCTTCTCTTCTCCAGACTGAACAGACTCAGGTCCTTCAGCCCTTGCTCACCAAAGAGATGCTCGAGGTCCCTCATCTTTGTAGCCCTCTGCTGTACCTTCTCCACAAGCTCCCTGTCGTTCCTCAACTGGGGAGCCCAGAACTGGATCCAGTGCTCCAGCTGGGACCCTCCCCAGAGCAGAGCAGAGTGGGAGGATGACCTCCCTCCACCTGCTG
>VZTM01028744.1:80551-92279 GCA_013400555.1 Jacana jacana
GTTGAGGTGCCCAGAACTGGACACCAGACTCAAGGAGTGGCCTCACCAGTGCTGAGCACAGGGGGACAATCACCTCCCTGCTTCTGCTGGTCACACCATTTCTTATACAAGCCAGGATGCCCTTGGCCTTCTTGGCCACCTGGGCACACTGCTGGCTCATGTTCAGCCCCTTGTCACCCAGCACCCCCAGGGCCTTTTCTGCCAGGCAGCTCCAGCCACACTGCCCCAAGCCTGTAGCCAGCCATGGGGTTGGGGTGGCCCAAGGGCAGGACCTGGCACTTGGCCTCATTGAAGCCCATGCCATTAACATTGGCCCATACATCCAGTCTATCCCAGTCCCTCTGCAGAGCTTCCCTGCCCTCATGCAGATCAACACTCCCATCCAACTTGGTGTCATCTGCAAACTCACTGATAGTGTTTTCTGTGTCCTTATCTACATCTGCAGGGTCACCTGCTCGGCTCCATGGTGATCAATCACGTCCCAAAATCCATCCCTTCCCATTCCTAGCAAAGAGAGCAGCTAAGGACCCCGGATACCGCTGTGGCCAGTTTAGATAGACATGTTTTATTGGAGGCTGAGCTCACACCAAGTATTTTAAGAAGCAGACACTCTATTTCAACACCTTTCTCCAGCAGCTCGTGGCTGCAGCAGGTTAGGACCAAGTTGCCATATGCTGGGTTTGGCTTTAGTTCAATTTCTTAATCTCTTTAGTAATTAGCACTGAACAATAAGTCTTCATGGTGACCTGGTTCATCCCAGTTACCCAAGGGAAGAGGGAAATGTGTTTTGATCCTATTAATGAGTCAAGTAGAGTCCAAATTCATATCTCTGGCACAAAGTCCAGCTCAACTCACCAGACTCAGAGTCATCCAAGATGCAGAAACCAGTAAAAAAAACATACATGGGGGTTTTGGGTAAATAAAGCAAATCCTACCAGCTGGAGCCCTCCTGCTGGTTACACCGGTGCCCCATGTGCCAGGGGAGAACAGACCCCCCCTCATAAAACTTGTATAAGAGCTGGCAGGAGCCCAGCCCACTCCTGCAGGGAGCAGGAGACCCCTGGCAGTGACAAAGGACCCCCCTCAACAGGCCCAGAAGGTTCTATTTTCCTTGCCTTGAGCTTCTGGAGGCTGGAAGCCAGGGCTGCCTTCTCCCCAGGGATATTTGTCCCTCCTCTTTCGCTCAGCACTTGGTTCTTTTCTTTCTCCAAGTGCTCCACATGTGCCCAGATGTTGCCAAGATGTCTCCTCCCACTCAGACACCTAAAGAAAAGGTGGATCTTCAGGGCCACCGGTGGTTGCCCCCGGGCCATTTTAAACACACACTGCAATAAGGCTGACTAGAAGCAATTAACACTTAATTAACTGAACAGTTTGAAATCTGGGTAGTTAATATTCCCTGTTTTAAGCTGGTTTGACATTCTTTTCGAGCTGCTCCAAGGGCACTGTCTCTACTACCTGCCTCCAGAAGCGCTATTTCCCCACTGACCGCTCAAGAGAAGTCCCCCAAACACCCCGGTCTTGGGGTTTGTTTTCAACCACAACCTTGAACAAAGGTGCAGTGAATTCTCAGCCCAAAGCAGAGCATGAATATCCACAGGATAATAAACAAGTCCAAGGCACCAGACAGGAGGAAAACAACAACAACAACAAGACCCATTGGATCAATCGCCCACCAGCTTCTGCCACGTTACGTCTCACCCACCGTCGTGAGACGGAGATCGGTGCTTTGCCTTCAGAGTGGGTGAAGCACAAGAGTTCCTCCTACACGGTAGCAACCATCATACCTTCCCACACTGGTAGAGAAATAACAGCTCCTTTTGTTGCTAGTTGACTTCATAAATAACAACAATGGGTGAGAGGAACAGCCTGCCTTCCCCAACAGAAGCATTTGTAGAATCATAGAACGCTATGGGCTTGGAAGGAACCTCTGGAGATCATCCAGTCCAACCCTCTGCCAAAGCAGGTCTACCCAAGGCAGGTCCCACAGGAACGAGTCCAGGTGGGGTTTGAATGTCTCCAGAGAAGGAGACTCCACAACCTCTCTGGGCAGCCCCTGCCAGGGCTCTGCCACCCTCACCATGAAGAAGTTCCTCCTCATATCTAACTGGAACCTCCTCTGTTCCAGCTTGCACCCAGTGCCCCTTGTCCTATATCACTGGATGTCACTGAGAAGAGCCTGGCTCCATCCTCCTCACACTCACCCTTTACAGATTTCTAACAATTAAGGAGGTCACCCCTCAGTCTCCTCTTCTCCAAGCTCAAGAGACCCAGCTCCCTCAGCCTTTCCTCTTATGGGAGATGCTCCACTCCATCATCTTGGTAGCCCTAGGTTGGACTACATGATCTCCAGAGGTTCCTTCCAACCCTCTATCTTTCTGTGGGGCACTGCAGTCACTAAAATGTCACACCACTAAGAAGCTTTACTGCAGAGTTACTAGTTTCAGCACCAGGTGACAAACACATGGAGAACATAAAAAACCAACGTGGTGATCACAGAATCTTCATGGTTGGAAAGGCCCTCTGAAATGACCAAGTCCAACCACACAGACACAAAAAACCACTACAGTCTCAGCCACTAGATCATGATCTGAAGATCTACACAGTTCTTAAATACCCTCCAGGGATGGTGACTCAACCACCTCCCTGCACAGGCTGGTCCAGGCATTCCATCTGGCATCGGGGCTGCTGGTGGTCATGGTGCTCTCCCTGCCAAAACCTGAGCCTCAGGACCCTGGGAGATGATTTGCACCATTGAGAGCACATCTAAAATACTTGGGAACACAACTTCCCAATCGATGCAAGCAGTCCCACACCAAAGGCAGGGAAGAAACCACTTGCCTGTATGAGAAACAAGAGCCCTGCTTGGTCTCCACTGCATGGGAAGCGGCTAGGGAAGAGGAAAGAGGCAACCACTGATTGTTATCTGCTGTTTCCCAGCTAATAATGGCTTTCAGGGTGGGGATGCCATCATCTCCTGCCTCTAACACCACAAAACCAGTTGGCTTTCAACACCACCTGCAGCTGAACAGCATTCCCTTTTCCATCCAGCGATACCCACCAGCCCTGGCGCTTGCCAGGACCCACCAGATGTTCCCATCACGGAACACGGCAAGGGCTGAACATCAACAATCAGCAGCTTGTGTGCCTCCACCCCACAGCATGAACATGGCTAAACCAGTGGGGGGGGGGGGGGGGAAGAATAAGAAGGAAAAGAACAAACCAGTAAAGGGTTGAATTTGCTGCTTCACAGCAGCAGAGAAGCTTCAGAACGCACCAAGGCGAGGAACCTGCCGAGTAAAAAGGCCATTTCCACATTGTCGCTCTACAGGTATGAGTCCAACTTGGCCAGAGCTGTAACTAACAATAATCACTTTGCTAAAGCTGGACCAGCTTGAGTCTTTAGATCAGCTCTCCCTCTCCTCCTTCCTCTAACAGCATTAGAGTCCCCCCCCTTGGCTCAATAATAACCTTCAAGAAAGGGCTTTCTACCCAAAGGGGCTTCCTACCAGCCCACCTGAATTAGGAAGAGTTGTGGTAGGACAGCAAAGTGACAGCTACTGCAGCATCCTCAGGGTCTTCAAGGAATTTGTAGGAGTATTTTCCTCTGTAGAAAAGAAATCAATCAATCTGCCTCTGTATCTCCAAAGAGAGACATCAAATTGCTTTGAGGGAACTTCTACCTTGTCTCCTACATTAGACAAAACCTGACTCTAAGGATCAACATCTATGGTTTAATGTATCTTCATAGATCATAGAATGGTTGGAGTTGGGAGGGACCTTAAAGATCATCCAGTTCCAACCCACCTGCCCTGGGCAGGGACACCTCCCACACCAGCAGGTTGCTCAAAGCCCCCTCCAACCTGGCCTTGAACCCCTCCAGGGCTGGGGCAGCCACAGCTTCTCTGGGCAACCTAGGCCAGGGTCTCACCACCCTCATACCACAGAAGTTCTTCCCCACATCTCCCCTCTTTCAGTGTCAAACCCTTCCCCCTCATCCCATGGCTCCCCTCCCTGACCAAGAGTCCCTCCCCAGCTCTCCTGGAGCTCCCCTCAGATACTGGAAGGCTGCTCTAAGGTCCCCCCAGAGCCTTCTCTTCTCCAGGCTGAACAAGCCCAGCTCTCTCAACCAGCCTTCATAGGAGAGGTGCTCCAGCCCTTTGATCATCTTCACGGCCCTCTGCTGGATCCCTTCCAACTTCCTGTGCTGAGGACTCCACAGTGGTCAGTAATGAGTGGTGGTCCTCAGGGGTCAGAACTGGGACCAGTGCTATTTAACATCTTTGTCAGAGACATGGACAGTGAGATAAAGTGCTCCCTTCAGCAGGTTTGCAAATGACACCAAGCTGTGTGGTGTGATCAACATGCTGGAGGGCAGGGATGCCATCCAGAGGGACCTGGACAGGCTGGAGAGGTGGACTTGTGCAAACCTCATGAAGTTCAACCAAGCCAAGGGCAGGATCCTGCTCCTGGATCATGGCAATCCCAGGCACAAATACAGGTTTGGGAGGAGAATGGCTGGAGAGCAGCCCTGAGGAGAAGGATTTGGGGGTGATGGTGGAGGAGAAGCTCAACAGGAGCTGTCAGCGTGCACTGGCAGCCCAAAAAGCCAACCTCATCCTGGGCTGCATCAAAAGAAGGGTGGCCAGCAGGACCAGGGATGGGATTCTACCCCTCTGCTCTGCTCTGGTGAGACCCCACCTGGAGTCCTGTGTCCAGCTCTGGAGTCCTCAGCACGGAAAAGACATGGACCTGTTGAAATGAGTTCAGCAGAGGGCCACAAAGATGATCAGAGGGCTGGAGCACCTCTCCATGAAGACTAGCTGAGGCAGCTGGGCTTTGTCAGCCTGGAGAGATCTTAGAGCAGCCTTCCAGTATCTGAGGGAGCTTCTGAGCTGGGAAGGGATTCTTGAGGAGAGCCACAGGATGAAGGGTGATGGCTTTAAATTCAAGAGGGGAGATTGAGATGAGATCTCAGGAAGGAATTCTTTGCTGTGAGGATGGTGAGACCCTGGCCCAGGTTGCCCAGAGAAGCTGTGGCTGCCCCATCCCTGGAGGGGTTCAAGGCCAGGTTGGATGGGGCTTGGAGCAACCCTGGTCTGGTGGGAGGTGTCCCTGCCCAGGGCAGGGGGGTTGGAATTTTATGATCTTTAAGGTCCCTTCCAACTCTAACCACCATTCTATGATTCTGTCATTGACCCATGAAGCCCTGATCCCCACCATAAGCTCCAGTGACAGTCACAGACACCGCACCGAGCCCCCTGCAGGTTTGTGTTTAGGACACTTGGTGTTCTCAACAACTTCAAAGAAGAAATTGTGGGCTGTATTTGACAACCACCTTTATAATGTGGTGGTTTCCAGCCCCCTCTGAAGTAAGGTAGATGCTCATCTCCATGGAGGGATGAAGCCCAAAGGACCACTTGCCCAGCAACGGCTGAAACTGCCACACCAGAAGACACCAGCGCACAACAGGGGAGAGCTTGATGAGCTCCCATACTAACTCCTTCCCCTAAATGATTTTGCAACTCCATGCTTCATCCAAGAGGCCAAGTTTTTCCTAATTTTATTAGCAGTTGGGCCTTCTCCAGCTTGTCTTAATCAAAACTCTCATTAATTTCTATTTCTTTTTGGCCAGGCCGTTGAGGCTAATCTCAGTATTATCTGGGTGCTAAATTAGAAGCAGAAGGGAGAATTCTCTTCCCACCCCTCGGCTCCAAAGGCCGGGGTTGACGTGGCAGAGCCACTTTAAGGCCGTGCCAAACCAGCAGATCTTCCCTCTCCCCACCTTGGTTTTGTTGACTTCTTCGAGGAGGAGGAAAGGTCTCCCATAAAACCAAGGTCAGCTGGCAAAAGGCATGGAGTGAAGACCCAGCTCCTAAGTTCTAACAGCAATAAACTCCCTCCTCAGCTGCTCTTCCCTCAACTACACACTTTTTCTCTCCCAAAAATCTAAATTATTATCACATCTGGTTGAACTTGGAGCTCTTCATCTTGTAGCCGGCTTTCAAACATTGCAGCTTGTGAGCATTGGGTTCTCCTGGTTGGCTGAGCCCTCTACCAATTGGTCTACTAAGAGGTAGTACCTCCTTCTCCAAACCTTGCAGGTTGGCAAACCTGCCAACCTTCTGCCATTAAAGAGGATTACTTTCCCCACTTTGATGCCTTTCTAATAGTTTCTTTGGAAGCAACTCCTTCATCACCAAGCCCTGCGTCTTTCTGCTGTCCTGCTTCACTAAGCAGCCTCACAAAGGTTGCTCCTAGTCACTTCTCTAAGTCAGAGAACCTTCATGGTTGGAAAGGACCTCTGAGATGGAGTCCAACCCTTCACACATGAAAAACCTCTACATCTCAAACACCAGAGCATGCCCTGAAGTGCTCCATCTACACAGTTCTTCAATACTACCACGGATGGTGATCCCACCACCGCCCTGGCCACAAACGTTCCAGTGCCTGACCACTCTTGCTGTAAAGTCATTCTTCCCAAGATCTCAACTGAACCTCAGACAGAACTTCAGACCATTTCCTCTGGTCCTGCCATTATTCCTTGGGAGAAGAGGCCAACACCCACCTCTCTACAACCTCCTTTTCAGGTAACTGTAGAAGGCAAGGAGGTGTCCCCTCAGCCTCTTCTTCCTCCAACTAAACACTCCCAGCTCCCTCAAAGGTTCCTCATAGATTTATGCCCCAGGCCCTTCCCCAGCTCCGTGTCCCTTCTCTGCACTCGCTGCAGCACCTCCAGATCTCTCTTGGGCTGAGGTGCCCAGAACTGGACACCAGACTCAAGGGGTGGCCTCACCAGTGCTGAGCACAGGGGGACAATCACCTCCCTACTGCTGCTGGTCACACTATTCTTTATACAAACCAGGATGCCCTTGGCCTTCTTGGCCACCTGGGCACACTGCTGGCTCATGCTCAGCCCCTTGTCACCCAGCACCCCCAGGGCCTTTTCTGCCAGGCAGCTCCAGCCACACTGCCCCAAGCCTGTAGCGATGCCTGGGGTTCTTGTGGCCCAAGGGCAGGACCTGGCACTTGGCCTCATTGAAGGCCATGCCATTAACATTGGCCCATCCATCCAGTCTATCCCAGTCCCTCTGCAGAGCTTCCCTGCCCTTTCCTCTGCAGATATATGATGTAACAGGTTTAAGTTGCAGCCCTAGAGATGCAAAAAATAGATAATGGGTAAGGAAAAACTTTCTAACAGGAAAGAGAGTTAAAAATAGGCCTATGTTTCTTTTCCCCTCATCCTCTGGGATTTTCCTCCTCACTTACAATTTTTGAAGCTAGCTGCTTATCAGGAATCCCAGCAAACAGAGCCAGCCCCTAAAAGCATTTCCATCTCCTCAGCTGAAGGAAAATCATATTCAGTGTGTGTTTTCATCTACCCCATCCTTAAAAACCACCACTAACAGATTCTACAACCTCACAAAGTAAATAGTGTTTTCCTTTAGAAGAGCAAGACACGATTCCAGCTGCTTCTCATCTGTGACTGTTTCTATGAGACATTACTGGAGCGCTGGGTTTGCAATGCCAAAAAGGAAATAGAAGTTCCTAGAGGAAAGGAAAAAATCAAATCAAGGAGAATATATCACACTGAACACATACATCTCCAGTATGTATGACTGGTCAGCAGCTACGAGGAGAAAAACCTGGGAGTCCTGGTGGACAACACGATGCCCATCAGCCAGCAATGGGCCCTTGGGGCCAAGAAGGCCAAGGGCATCCTGGTGGGGCATCAGGAAGAGGGTGACCAGCAGGTGGAAGATCATTCTCCCCCACTGCTCTGCTATGGGGAGCACTGGAGACAGTTCTGGGCTCCCCAGTTCTGGAAGGACAGGGAACTGCTGGGAGAGGGTACAGCAGAGGAGCACCGAGATGGTGAGGGGCCTAGAGCATCTCTCTGCTGAGGGACTTGGGTCTGCTGAGTCTGGAGAAGAGAAGGCTGAGGGGGGGATCTGATCAACACCTAGAAAGACTTCAAGGGTGGGTGTCAGGAGGATGGGGCCAGGTGTTTTTCAGTGGGGACCAGGGACACGACAGGCACAAACTTGTCCATAAGAAGTTCCATCTCAACATGAGGAGGACCTGCTTCGTTTTGGGGGTGGCAGACCCTGGGCAGAGGCTGCCCAGAGAGGTAGTGGAGTCTCCATCTCTGGAGACATTGAAACCTTGCCTGAACACATTCCTGTGGGACCTGCTGCGGGTGGCCCTTTTTTGACAGGAGGTGGGGACTAGGTGCTCTCCTTCCAACCCCTACCATTCTGTGAGTAACTAACACTGTAATCACAGAGCAGGAACCAAGGTCAGAAACACAGTTGTTGGGAGGGGGAAGTATCTGCAAGGAAAAGAGGGAATCACTCGTACAGACGCCGTGGCTACAAATAGACGCGTAGAGTTTTCCATGTATAGCTGCTTGCGGGGCCCCACCACACAGCTGGCAGCATCACCCCCTGCACATCTGTTTTGCCACAGGAGAATCCTTCTTTTGCTACAGATCAATACACAGCGAGGCACAACACAAGGCAGATCCAGCCACGGCCCTCAGCGCTTCTCATGGGATGCTTAGAGTTGGAAGGAACTTAAAGATCATCCAGTTCTCACCACCTGCCCTGGGCAGGGACACCTCCCACCAGACCAGGTTGCTCCAAGCCCCATCCAACCTGGCCTTGAACCCCTCCAAGGATGGGGCAACCACAGCTTCTCTGGGCAGCCTGGGCCAGGGTCTCACCACCCTCACAGCAAAGAAGTTCTTTCTAGTATTTAACCTAAATATCCACTCTTTCCATTTAAAACCAATAACCCTTGTCCTTCCCAACAGAGTCCCTCTCCAGCTCTCCTGGAGCTCCCTTCAGACACTGGAAGGCTGCTCTAAGGTCTCCCTGGAGCCTTCTTTTCTCCAGGTGTAAGCTTTAAGGTAGAGGACAATGTGTTGAGGGAGGAATGAAGAGCAGTGATCAGATGGATACAAGCCCAGAGCTGCCACCGAGGACACCTTCTACTGTGGGCTCCAGGAACGCAGAGGGACAACCACAACCTGCAGGACCCCATAAAAACCAGTCTCTCCCAGTTGCCCTGGACCAACGTACCAAAGAAGTGAAGAAGTGATGGAGAACAGACATGAACTACGGAGGGAAGCAAAAAAGGAGCCAGTGTGAATGTCCATGAAGCTGCCAGAAGTGGCCAAGGGTCAAAGGAGTTCTCCAGCTTTGATGGGAGATAGTTGGGGTGGGAAGAAAGCACAACACACACCTCTCCCATTGACCAACCAGCACTACATCACTCAGAGGGTTCTCTCTACCTCCTAGCATCAGGTTCTTTTCCTCCTAGAGAGTCTGAGCCTCCTCACAGCAGCTTGAGCTGGCAAACTGAGGTCCTTCAGAACTGCTCCAAGCTGCAGGCAACAACCCCTGCAGATTCCTACTCGGAGGTGGGAAATCCTCCACCCCTTTTCCAGGGGTTCGTACCGCAAAGTGCTTGACACTGGCAGGCGTTGCAATGGGCTCCCTGGAGCTCAGCACCTTTCTGGGTCCCACCTTGCTCAAACACAGGGGTCACATCCCTGCCCTCTGCTCCTCTGTAACACTCAGAGCCTCCAGGAGAGCTTCTGCCACCAGCTATTTTGGGGGAAGAGAAGACCAAGGCTTCTCTTGGCCTGACTTCTAGAAGCATCTCATTCAAACAGGCAGTTGCTCGCTAACGCGTAGGGAAAAGGAGAAGGATGAATTCAAATTAGTCATAATTTACTGACAAACATCCCCACTAAAATATACAACCAACCCAAGGGAACAGTGAGTGTAATTTTATTATTCTTTTTTTTTTGGGGTCTTTTTCTTTGCCTTTTAATGAATGGGGGGTTGAAGTCATTAGTTTGTTGCCATAAAGCTCTCCTTCTGGTAATTCACTGCTGCTATTTTTTAAATAGTTCTATAAAAGTAAATGAATTGCTGGAATAAAGTGAGCTGTATTTTTTCCCCTGCTTCTCTGAAATGCTCCCATCTCAGCATCAGGTCACAAAGGGATGCATCCAGGCGGGGTTTGAATGTGTCCACAGGAGAAGACTCCACCACCTCTCTGAGCAGCCTCTGCCAGGGCTCTGCCACCCTCACCATGAAGAGGTTTTTCCTCATATTTATAGAATCATAGAATCATTCAGGTTGGAAGAGACCCCTGGGATCATCCAGTCCAACCATCAGCCCCACTCTACAAAGTTTTCCCCTACACCAGATCCCTCAACACCACATCCAATCTACTCTGAAACACAGTCAGGGATGAGGACTCCACCACCTCCCTGGGCAGCTGATTCCACTGACTGACCACTCTCTCTGGGAAAAACTTTTTCCTCATGTCCAGCCTAACCCTACCCTGCTGCAGCTTGAAGCCATTCCCTCTCCTTCTATCACTAATTCCCTGTGAGAAGAGACCAGCACCAACCTCTCTACAATGGCCTTTCAAGCAGTTGTAGAGAGGGATGAGGTCTCCCCTCAGCCTCCTCTTCCTCAAACTAAACAATCCCAACTCCCTCAATGGTTCCTCATAAGATTTATTCTCCAGGCCCTTCCCCAGCTCCGTGTCCCTCCTCTGCACTCGCTCCAGCACCTCGATATCTCTCTTGTGCTGAGGTGCCCAGAACTGGACACCAGACTCAAGGTGTGGCCTCACCAGTGCTGAGCACAGGGGGACAATCACCTCCCTGCTTCTGCTGGTCACACTATTCTTTATGCAAGCCAGGATGCCCTTGGCCTTCTTGGCCATGAGGGCACAGTGCTGGCTCATGGGCATCCTGCTGCCCACCAGGATCCCCCCAGGTCCCTTTCCCCTACGCTGCTTCTGACAAGGATCATCTAAATAAACCTCACCTTTCTAGGAATCTGCACCATATCTCACCTTTCAGAGGAAAAGCAAGGTGCCCAAGCCTGTATTTTCATAGGATCATAGAATCATTTAGGTTGGAAGAGACCCTTGGGATCATCGAGTCCAACCATCAGCCCTACTCTACAAGTTCTCCCCTACACCAGATCCCTTCAACACCACATCACAGTCAGGGGTTTTGAGTGGATGCCACACCAGCTAAAGACAGACAAATTAAAAGGAAGCAGAGAACATCATACCTGAAGTCCTGGCTGTCACCAAGCTTGGTGACAAACCTCTGTCAGACAGATTCAGTACCCAAAGGCCTCACAGGACCTCATGCTCCCAGTGTGGGTGAGCAGGTCATATTCCTTCCCCATCCACCCCATAAAATTCAGTAGACATGCAATGCCTTCAAACATCAGCCAGCTACTGAGGGGAACTCCAAGGGTTGGATCTGGTCCACCTGGGTTTGAAGATGTGACAAGGTTTGGTTTAGTGATAAGTTGCTGGGGTTTTATTCAGAGTTAGGTTGATGGTTGGACTAGATGATGTCAAAGGTCCCTTCCAACCTGGACAATTCTATGAACTTCCCCGGTTCCCCACCCTTTGGGATGTGAAACAGGCAGGAACCCCCTTTCCCAAAGCTGGGAGGCAAGTGGCATCCACAGAAAAGGTGGCACCAAGAGACATGGAGAAAAGGAGCACAGAAATCAGCCCCCTCCCTCCCTCCCTCATGCTGCCCATATGGCTCTTCATCATCACCCACTTGGCATGGTTATTTGCAACCCAAGCTTATATAAAACTAGTTTCACGATGTTCCCTGAGTTTCAAACCTCCTCCCTCTCCCCCCAAGTCCAACCTCCACCCTCTCCCCCCAAGT
>VZTM01028744.1:95818-110374 GCA_013400555.1 Jacana jacana
GGAGAAGCCCAGGGAAAGGACTATAAAAAGGGGGTTGCAAAATAGGCTGCATGGATGCAACGAGAGGATATTCTGCCCCAAGGTGGGTTTGAAGCTCCTGGACCTGGACAGCATGGATCACAGGAGGTGGCTTATGCCACCACCACCACCACCCCCCTTATGCTAGGGGATTAAATAAATTCACAGGGAAATCTTGAGTGTAAACATCTTTGTGGCTATAAGGTTGATAACACTTGTTAAGTCCTACACCAGGACTATCTTATGCTGCTTTCCACCTAAGTAGAAGGAAATTCATGCCATGCAGCTTCCATGAAATGAAAAAGAACTCTAGTTTATCCCCACAGCCAGTGAGTTCCAAGGACCTGGCAATTCAGCTTGTGAAGAGAGTCATAGAATCATTCAGGTTCGAAGAAACCCTTGGGATCATCCAGTCCAACCATCAGCCCCACTCTACAAAGTTCTCCCCTACACCAGATCCCTCAACACCACATCTCAACCACTCTCAAACACAGTCAGGGATGGGGACTCCACCACCTCCCTGGGCAGCCCAGTCCAGGTCTTTAAGGTCCCTTCCAACTCTAACCATTCTATGATTCTATGAATTCCCATCTCCCACCAGACCAGGTTGCTCCAAGCCCCATCCAGCCTGGCCTTGAAACCCTCCCTTCAGGGATGGGGCAGCCACAGCTTCTCTGGGAAACCTGGGCCAGAGTCTCACCACCCTCACAGCAAAGACTTCTTACTAGTATCCCATCTAAATCTCACCTCTTCTAATTTAAAGCCATTATCCCTCATCCCATCACTCAGCTTCCTAACTCCCGGAGCCCTTCCCCTCATCCCATCACTCAGCTTCCTAACTCCTGGAGCCCTTCTCCTCATCCCATCACTCAGCTTCCTAACTCCTGGAGCCCTTCTCCTCATCCCATCACTCAGCTTCCTAACTCCTGGAGCCCTTCNCCTCCCTGGAGCCCTTCTCCTCCTCCCTGGAGCCCTTCTCCTCCTCCCTGGAGCCCTTCTCCTCCTCCCTGGAGCCCTTCTCCTCCTCCCTGGAGCCCTTCTCCTCCTCCCTGGAGCCCTTCTCCTCCTCCCTGGAGCCCTTCTCCTCCTCCCTGGAGCCCTTCTCCTCCTCCAGGCTGAACAACCCCAACTCTCTCAGCCTGTCCTGAGAGAAGAGGTGCTCCAGTCCTCTAATCATCTTCGTGGCCAGTGACTTGGCTTACAGCTATTTAAGTAAGTGCCAAAAAAAACCCCCAAAACTTGTAAATATGTGTAACAGCAGAGCCTTCAATGACATCAAGGTTATTGATCTGCATTTCTTACCCCAAAACCACAGCCACAATAGAGGTGGGGAAAGGAGGAGAGTCACATGTTGGTCATTTTCTTCATAAATAAGGAGGAATTGACCACCAAATTGAAAATCAGCTGGTTTGAGCACAAGTGATCAGGGCTTGATTACCTTGATTATGTGGAAGGATAGTCAAAACCATAAATCACACCCAGGCAGCTTTCAAAGGGCCAGTTTCACGAAGCTCAACAACCCAAGTCAAATCAGTGAGGATAAAAAAAAAACACCCCAAAAAACCAGAAAAAAAGAAACACAGCCCCTATTCTAAAGCAAAACTAGAGATGCCAGATGTCCCTAAAGGCAAAGCAACGACAGCAAATATTTTTAATTATCATGTAAAAACTCAAGAGGAAGCTAATGGTAATCAATACGTGACAGAACCCGGGAACTGGAGAGCCCAGATAAGGGAAGTTAAAGGACAATAAAAACAAAGTCTGTGACCAACATAATTGAAACAAATCAGGGATGTTATTCTTTTCAAAGATGCCACCATCTTACTAGCAAATAAATCCATTTAGGAGATTTATCCATATTCCTGCAGCTCCTTGCAGAACACAAGTGGTAGCATCGATAATAGGGGGGGGGGGGGGGGAAGCAGCAGCAGCCCACAAATATTCCCATCCCACCAGCAGGAAAGAGCCAGCTGACTGTCAGCAGATGACACAGCCAACATCAGCACCACGACTTTGGGAAGGCAAAACTATCACTGAGGAAAGATCACACCGTCCTACCCTAATGTCACCTTTTATTAATGGCTCTCAGCAGAAGCTTTGAGCCAGCAGTGGTGAGTTTGCAGAGTATCCTGCCAGCAGTCATAGAATCATAGGATCATTCAGGTTGGGAGACACCCTTGGGATCATCCAGTCCAACCATCAGCCCCACTCGTCAAAGTTCTCCCCTGCACCAGATCCCTCAACACCACATCCAACAACTCTCAAACACAGTCAGGGATGGGGACTCCACCACCTCCCTGGGCAGCCCAGTCCAGGCTCTGACCACTCTTGCTGGGAAGAATTCTTGCCTCATGGCCAGCCTAACCCTACCCTGCTGCAGCTTGCAGCCATTCCCTCTCCTTCTATCACTAATTCCCCGTAAGAAGAGACCAGCACCAACCTCTCTACAATGCCCTTTCAAGCAGTTGTAGAGAGGGATGAGGTCTCCCCTCAGCCTCCTCTTCCTCCAACTCAACACTCCCAGCTCCCTCAATCGATCCTCATAAGCCTTATTCTCCAGGCCCTTCCCCAGCTCCGTGTCCCTCCTCTGCACTCGCTCCAGCCCCTCCAGATCTCTCTTGTGCTGAGGTGCCCAGAACTGGACACAAGACTCAAGGGGTAGCCTCCCCAGTGCTGAGCACAGGGNCACCAGCTGGACTGAACTCCATTGAGCACCAGGTCTGTTTATTGGCAAAGGTGTCCTTAAACATTTCACTTTGCAGTGCACACTGATTAAGTAAGGAAGGAAGACAAACACACATAAAAAAAACCCCAAGATAATCAGCTTAGGCCATGATAAAGAGATTGAAGACATACCTGAGGAAGGGAATCCTCTCCCACAGTCGAGCAAGCTCATTCCCATTGCAGTTCCACGACAGCCAGTTCTGGCAAAGTATCATGCAGTGATTTGAGGGATCTGGGGAAAAGAAAAACAAACAAACAACAATTGTTAGGAGTTCTAGTTTCCAGAAATATAGAAATAAAGCATATTAAAGAGGAGAGGTCAACAAAAGAAGCAGCACTAGCTAGATCATTTGGTTCAGCTCTATGACAGGCATTTCACCCGGGCAGCAAAGCCCAAAACACACAGGGAGCTGCAGGAGGAGCTCTGCAGCCCAGGAAATAACAGCTTGGGGTGAAGAACTGATACTGCAAGCCAGTGATCTACCAAGTAAAAGCCATTTTTTGGTGGGAGTGAGGAAAAAAAAAATCCCTAAGAGGATCCAGCTGGGCCACCACTTCAATATTGTAGGCAGCTCCAGCAGATGTAACAAAAGAGAAAGTTTGGAAGAAGACCAAAAATAAAGGAATTAAGCACAGCAGATAACAAGACACTAAAGGAGACCACATGAGGAGGAACTTCTTCCCTTAGAGGGTGGCAGAGCCCTGGCAGAGGCTGCCCAAAGAGGTGATGGAGTCTCCTCTGGAGACATCCAAAACCCCACTTGGACACCTACCAGGGCAACCTTCTCTAGGCTTGGCCAGGGGGTTGGAGGAGATGATCTCCAGAGGTCCCTTCTAACCTCATAGCATTCTGTGATTCTGTGGTGAGACCCTGGCCCAGGTTGCCCAGAAGCTGTGGCTGCCCCAGCCCTGGAGTGGTTCAAGGCCAGATTGCAGGGGACTTGGAGCACCCTGGACTGGTGGCAGTTGTCCCTGCCCAAGGTAGGGGGTGGCACTGAATGGTCTTGAAGGTCCCTTCCAGCTCTAACCACTGTATGATTCCATCACCAGCACCACACTTCATTATTCCAAAAGGAATGGAAGAACACATCCAGCCACAGAAACAGTGATTTTTACAGGAGAAAAAAAAAGAAGTCCAAGTACAAGCTTTGCTGTGAGCAGAATCACAGAATGGTCCAGGCCAGAAGGGACCTCTAGGGTCACCTACTCCAACCTCCCCACACTCAGCAGGGACACCTCCAACTAGACCAGGTTGCCCAGGGCCTCCTTGAGCCTCACCTTCAAGATCTCCAGGGAAGTGGCCTCAACCACCTCCCTGGGCAACCTCTTCCAGTGCTCCACCACCCTCAGGGTAAAGAATCTCTTCCTTCCTCAGATCCAACCTAAAGCTGCTCTTCTCCAGCTGATGTGCACTTGCAGGCATGAAGCCACCACAGCTGGCAGGAGGGTTACCAATGGCTGCCTCCACCAGCCCAGAGTCCCCAATAGCCCTTAACCCAGTATGTCATTATCAGCTCAAGGGAAGAAGAACGAGTTGCCAGGGCCTGGCAAACAAATGGGCTGTGACACCATTACAGATGTGACCCAGAATGCAGAGCTGAGCAATCCCATTTCACACACACCCCCATGGCTGCAGAGGGGCAGCAGAGATGCTCTCGCTGCTGATTTATACCTTCATTTTACCCGGTAATGCCTGCGTTTGTCTTGATACCAGTTATTAGCTTCCCCAAGGAAAGCAAAAAAGCTTTTCCAAGCTCCTGGAGAAACATTGTTCTTCCTCCCTCACCCAGCAGGCGTGTTTATGGCATAATCCAAAGGAATCATTGCTCTAAATGGGAGAGCATCCCTCCACGGCATCAGCGCGGCTGCGTACAGTCCCAGTCACTGCCGAGAATCCATCTCCCCAGATTTACCAAGAGAGTTTCTCCTGCCCCTCTCCTCTGCCCTGGTGAGACCCCAGCTGTAATACTTTGTCCAGTTCTGGGCCCCTCAGTTCCAGAAGTCAGGGAACTGCTGGAGAGAGTCCAGGGCAGGGCTACCAAGATAATGAAGGGAGTGGAGCATCTCCCAGAGGAGGAAAGGCTGAGGGAGCTGGGTCTCTTGAGCTTGGAGAAGAGGAGACTGAGGGGTGACCTCAGGAATGTTGATAAATNCATTTGGCTACAGAACAAGGATTTTTCAGATCAAAAGGAGTCTGTGATGCCGAGAAACCAGTCCACACACACACCAGTTCCTACCCGGATTTGGCCACCAGTAGCATTCCTCAGCACTGGGGCTCCCACCAAAATCACTTCTTCTGCCCCAATTACAGGAATCCCCAAAGAACTTGCCAAACAGTCACGTAAAACACTAATTGCTGGCATTTAGACTAAATGAACATAAGCTAATAAATTTCCAAATTCAATATTACCACGAGCCAGCAGATGACTTTTTATTTAATTGCTATGGATTGCCCTTTAGATGTCGTAAGGAAATTAATAGAACAGGCTGGGAATCGATAGCTACTGATGAATCGATCACGGAGCAGCCCCTCTGAAGGCTCTTTCACCCCCAGACGTCGTTATTTATTCCCTTATAACCCCAGAGCAGGCACAGATGGGGCAAATAGGTAGAGGACACGTTTAGGAGCCCAGCAAAAGGTATCTGGGAGGTAGATCAAGTTCAAGGTGTAGCAATATGGGATTTTGCATATATATTGGGATCTCACCCGGGAAGGTTAAATATTAATAACTGATCAAGGTCTTCTCATGAGGGGAATCAACAGTCATCCTTCATGGGTGATCTGCTCCTGTTTGTTCAGCAAGGAATATCTGAAAGCATTAAGCTTCAGCACAGCGTGGCTGTTCGGTGCCTCTCACCCCCCACCAGACCAGGGTGCTCCAAGCACCCTCCAGCCTGGCCTTGAATCCCTCCCTCCAGGGATGGGGCAGCCACAGCTTCTCTGGGCAACCTGGGCCAGGGTCTCACCACCCTCACAGCAAAGAAGTTCTTCCCCACATCATTCAGCTTCAGCACAGCGTGGCTGTTCAGTGCCTCTCCCCCCCCACCAGACCAGGGTGCTCCAAGCACCCTCCAGCCTGGCCTTGAACCCCTCCCTCCAGGGATGGAGCAGCCACAGCTTCTCTGGGCAACCTGGGCCAGGGTCTCACCACCCTCACAGCAAAGAGATTCTTCCCCACATCTCATCTCCATCTCCCCTCTTTCAATTTAAAGCCATTACCCCTCATCCTATCACTCCACTCCCTGAGAGTCCTTCTCCAGCTCTCCTGGAGCTCCCCTCAGATACTGGAAGGCTGCTATAAGGTCTCCCCAGACCCTTCTCTTCTCCAGGATGAATGCCCCCAACTCTCTCAGCCTATTCTTGTAGCAGAGGTCCTCCAGCTCTATCATTTTTGTGGCCCTCCACTGGACCCATTCCAACAGGTCCATGCCCTTCCTGTGCCGAGTGCTCCAGAGCTGGACACACAGCTCCAGGTTGGGGTCTCACCACAGCAGAGCAGAGGGGTAGAATCACCTCCCCAGACCTGCTGGCCACCCTTCTGTTGATGCAGCCCAGGATACAGTTGGCAATGCCCTGCAGACCCAACTCCAACCTGCACAAAGCTTTGATTTTGCAGAGGGGACAGCACAGGAGGGACACAACATCACCTCCTCCCATCATAGTGGGAGACCACAAGCATGGACCTTCATTAACAGCTGGCCAGGTTTGCCTTGTCTTCTCTCACTTGGAGAAGCGGCCACAGAGCTGAACTCATGTTCCTCCCTTTCATTCAGAACATTTGAGGGGCACCTGCATCTCATGGCAACCCTCCAGGCAGACAGGCTCTCCTCCTACAGGGACTCCAGGCCCTGGAGTAACTCACTCATTCAGGATTAGTATGAAACTAAGCCCAAAAGTAATAAGGTTTCTTGATGTATCAGTGCCCACCATGTCCCCCACACCTCCAGCAAGACACTTCTCACATCAGGATGGTGGGAGAAGCAGCACCTACCCAGGCAGATGTTCTCATGCCCACAGGTCCAGAGCTGAGTGGAGGCCATCTACCAAAATTAGGATGTGATGGACACCTCTCTGCAGGGCATGAGAAATCAAGGGTATTTGTTTCATGAACCTACAGCTTCCTGGTGGCCTCCGTCTCACGTTCCAGGTGTTAGCCATGATACTCTGCAGCCAAGAGATTTCATTGCTCATCCCATAGAATAAAGGGATCTGAAAGCATTTATACAATTCATAGACTTCATAGAAGGGACCTTTAAGATCACTAAGTCCAACCATCAACCCAACATCATCAAAACCACCACTAAACCATCTCCCTCAGCACCACATCTGCCTGGCTTTTAAATACCTCCAGGGATGGTGACTCTACCACTGCCCTGGGCAGCCCATTCCAAGGCTTGAGAACCTTTTCCACAAAGACATTGTTCCTCATATTCATCCTAACACACCCCCCCCCGCACACCAACAACAACTTGAGGCCATTTCCTCTTGTCCCATTGCCTATGACTTGGGAGAAGAGACCGATCCCCCTCTCCACATGCTCTTTGAGGAAGCTGCAGAGAGCAAGGCCTCCCCCCTCAGCCTCCTCCTCTACAGGCTGAACAACCCCAACACCCTCAGTTACTCCTCACAAGATCTGTGCTCCTGAGCCCTCCTCTGGAGACACTCCAGCACCTCAGTGTCCTTCTAGTAGTGAGGGGCCCAAAACTAGACACAGCCCTCGAGGTGGGGCCTCACCAGTGCTCTAAGTGGGGCAATCACTGCCCCAGTCCCAGGGGCAACACTATACCTGATAGTAGCCAGGACGCTGTGGGCTCCTTTGAGGGAGTTGTAGAGAACAAGAAGGTCTCCCCTCAGCCTCCTTTCCTGCAGACTGGAAAATTCCAACTGCTTCAGCCGCTCCTGACAAGACTGGTGCTCCAAACAGGTTGAACAGTCATCAGATCTCCTCACCACCCCAGTCTGCTGGTCCTAGCCCTGCAGAAAAGCCACGTCCTCAAGGCATGTTACCAAAGGTAAACCAGGCTGGTGGGAAGGTCACACTAACCTCCAGCCAGCGTTGGCAAAAAAAACCCCACATCACTGCAAGAAGTACAAGAACAAAGCTGGGGCTGAGAGACACTGCCTGCACTGACAATAGCTCTTGATTAGAAGCTTCCAGAGCTCCTGAGGAGCTTATAAATCCTCCCACCCCCCACCCCCAACCCCGACCTCTCCCAGTCACAGACCACAACACTCTCCAGACGAGACACAACAGATGAAAAAGGGAGTGGGGTGCTGGGCAAACTGGGACACCACTGGCAGGGTCAGCTCTGGGTCCAAACGCCACTTGTCAGAAGGGCCTCAAAGATCCAGAAGAAAGAAATCAAACCTTCCAGTATCTTCCCAAGCCGCTGGACAAAGCCACGAGATGAATTCAAAGCCGGTATCAGGTTAAAAAGACTTTCAAAGGGCTCTGTATTTTCAGTGTTGTCAAATCTGCAAGCAAATGCTTTGAAATATAAAGCTTTTTGCTTTCTTTTTTTTTTTTTTTTATAAATGGAATATATTTTCTGGTGTTTAAACAAAGCAAGTACCTGGCAACAAAGCCCCGAGCCAAGTGATTGTTAAAGAGTGAAACAATAATTGCAGCAATAAATAGGATCCCTTGGAAATTACAGCAGCCTGGAAACATTTACCCCATCCGAGGATATATGGGACAACTCAGCTCCTGGTGAGCAACACAATTTATGGGTTTCCTATTTATACAGAGATTTCTGCAACGTAAAAGTTGTCATAAAGATCCATAAAATATATATGGACCCCAGTTACTTGAGTGAGACGTGGGGTTTTTTTTTTTTATCTTCACTAAATAAAGTTGCTGCTGGATGCTGTTGTCCTCGTTACCTGGTCATGAATTATAACAACTTCCCAAGCCTGCCTTCTTCCTGGAGCAAGACTTGGGTCACTCTGGGTGAAGACGAGGTGGTATCAATGAAATACATCAACTAAAATTACAGCCTGTTCACAGTTTGTGGAATCACAGAACAGTTCGAGTTGGAAGGGACCTGAAAGATCATCCAGTTCCAACCCCCCTGCCCTGGGCAGGGACACCTCCCACACCACCAGGTTGCTCAAAGCCACCTCCAACCTGGCCTTGAACCCCTCCAGAGATTGGGCAGCCACAGCTTCTCTTGGGCAACCTGGGCCAGGGTCTCACCACCCTCACACCAAAGAAGTTCTTCCCCACATCTCCCCTCTTTCAGTGTCAAACCCTTCCCCCTTGTCCCATGGCTCCTCTCCCTGACAAAAAGTCCCTCTCCAGCTCTCCTGGAGCTCCCTTCAGATACTAGAAGGCTGTTATAAGGTCCCCACAGAGCCTTCTCTTCTCCAGACTGAACCTCAACTCTCTCAGCCTGTCTTCATACAAGAGGTGGTCCAGCCCTCTGATCATCTTTGTGGCCCTCCACCGGACTCCTTCCAACAGGTCCATGTCCTTTCTATGTTGAGGACACCAGAGCTGGACACAGGACTCCAGGTGGGGTCTCACCAGAGCAGAACAGAGCAGAGGGGTATAATCCCCTCCCTGGCCCTGCTGGCCACCCTTCTGTTGATGCAGCCCAGGATGGGGTTGGCTTTCTGGGCCGCCAGTGGGCACTGCTGGCTCCCGTTGAGCTTCTCATCCACCATCACTCCCAAGCCCTTCTCCTCAGGGCTGCTCTCCAGTCATTCTCCCCCCAGCCTGTATTTGTGCCTGGGATTGCCACCTCCCAGGAGCAAGCCCCTGCCCTTGGCTTGGTTGAACTTCAGGAGGTTTGCAGGTGCCTACACTTCCATTTTTATACCAGAGTATTACAGCACGCTGCCATGTGGCACTCTGCAATATGTCACATCTCTTCAAGCGACGGTGGCAATCCTGCTAAAAGCTATTTATAGCACTGTGTGTGCACAGAACTTACAGCACAGAATGAAGAACGAGAACTTCCCACAGGCACAAAAAGCTGAGGTCAGGCCCTCAACCTCCAGCGCCTGATCTCAGCCTCCAGCCAGGGCCTCACCCCCAGCTCCTTTTACACTCACAACCACTTAGTTCTCCAGTGCCTTTGGAACATGACCTTCCTTTTTGGCAGCATTAACGGAGCAGTGCCTGCAGCCACCGGGCATATCCAGTGCTTTTCACTCTCCCTGCAGATCTTCCTGGATACCCCCTGCACAGCCCAGCAGAAAGTCCAAGTGTAAAGAAGATAATTATTTAATTTTAAAAAGAAGCAAACAACCCAAAGAATTTTATTTCCTGGAGGTTTTCTGCTAGGACCAAAAAAAACCATATCCTGCCTTCTCAAAATGCATCTCTTTCCCTGCCACAGGCTGTACCCACAGTTCTGGAGAGCTGGGAAGAGAGGAACCTGATGACATTCAACCAGGGCAAGGGTAGGGTCCTGCTCCTGGGGAGGAAGAACCTCCTGCACCAGGACAGGTTGGGGGGGACCTGCTGGAGAGCAGCTCTGAGGAACAAGACCTGGGAGTCCTGGTGGACAACAGCATAACCATGTGCCAGCAATGGGCCCTTGTGGCCAAGAAGGTCAATGGCATCCTGGGGGGCAGCNCAGTTCAAGGGTGGGTGCCAGGAGGATGGGGCCAGGCTTTTTTCAGTGGTGCCTAGAGACAGGACAAGAGGGAATGGGCATAAACTGGAACATGGGAAGTTCCATCTCAACCTGAGGAGAAACTTCTTTCCTGTGAAGGTGGCCGAGCCTCCCTCAGAGGAGGCTGCCCAGAGAGGTGGCGGAGTCTCCTTCTCTGGAGACATTCAAACCCCACCAGGACACATTTCTGGGTGACCTGCTGGGTGGACCTGCTTTGGCAGGGGGTCGGATGAGATGGTTGCCAGAGATCCCTTCTAACCGCCATAGCACTCCATGATTCTGGGAACACAGTCATCAACCCCATGTGCTTCACAGGAGCTGAAGAGCCCAGACCATGGTTGGACTTGATGATCATGGTTGGACTTGATGACCCCAAGGGTCTCTTCCAACCTGTATGATTCTATGACCTTCACGCTCCTATCAACACGCCAGTTTTAAATGACCACAAGAAGGTCCCTGAGCAAGGAGCCCCCATTCCCAGGGACACTCTTTGATGCCTACAGGTGCAAAAGCCACAGGCATTCCAGCACCCACCATTTACGTGCACAAACCCTTACTGGATCTCATCTTAGATACTTGACAGAAGTACTTCTCACCATTAATGATGAAGCAAAGTCCAGAGGACACTCTGGAGGGGGGGGGGGGGGGAGTATTACCTTTATCTCAGCCCCATCCCCAGAAATCTACAGTCCCCCATCTCCCTCCTCATAATATCACAAACCAGTCAATATTTGCACAGCAGTTTAAAAGATGTAAAAAAAAACCCACCACTTCAACGCTAACCATAATCATACCCAAAGATAAGCATTTTAACCGCCACATTATTCCTGAAAATGCTTCTTTTTTTACTGTTTTGATTATTGCAGATATTAGAAACTCTTGTTCCTTCCACGGTTTAAACCTCTAGCAGGTGTTTTTTTTAGGTTTGGGGTTTAACATCTGTATCACAATGTAGAGCTCAAGTGGTTTTTTTTTCCAACTTGGTATCATTCTTCATCTCGGCTGCCTTTATTACAGCCATCCTGAACGAGAGAGAATTGCAATACAGAAGTAATTCACCCGAAAATGAGCCCGCTAACAATAAGAACCAAGTAATGCCTTCGCCTCCCAAGCAAAAAAACCAAAAATGATTAAAAAACAAAGAAAGAAATAGTTCACATGCAAAAAAAACCCAAAAAGTTCAATGTAGGACACATGACCTTGCAGTAAAGTCTCCTCCACTCACCAGGATGTTTTCCAAGGGAAAGTAGATCCAGCCTTTGAAGCATTTATGATGAGAAGAGTTCATAACACTAAGACATTAAGTGTCTAAAACCAGCATTACAGGTAGGCTACAGGGCCACCAAGATGATGAGGGGCCTGGAGCATCCCTCTGGTGAGGAAAGGCTGAGGGACTTGGGTCTGTTGAGTCTGGAGAAGGCTAAGGCCCCTTCATCAGATCCCCCATCTGATCAACACCTAGAAATCCTTCAAGAGTGGGTATCAAGAGAAAGGGGCCACACTCGTGGTGCCTGGTGACAGGACAAGAGGCATAAAGTGGAACATGAGAAGTTCCATCTCAACACGAAGAGGAACTTCTTCCCTTTGAAGGTGGCAGAGCCTGCCCAGAGAGGTGGTGGAGTCTCCTTGCCTGGAGACATTCAAGCCCTGCCTGGAGGTGTTCCTGTGGGACCTGCTGTGGGTGGACCTGCTTTGGCAGGGGGTTGGACTGGATGATTCCCAGAGGTCCCTTCCAGCCCCATAGCATTCTATGATTCTGCATATCTTGGCCTGCCTTCCTGTTCCTCTCAGCTTATAGCTTGGTGTTTAGGCTTGTTCAATGCAGGTTTTGGTGTTCCAGCACTGGGGATCAACTGAGATACCCAAATCCACAGGACAAGAGGCATAAAGTGGAACATGAGAAGTTCCATCTCAACACGAAGAGGAACTTCTTCCCTTTGAAGGTGGCAGAGCCTGCCCAGAGAGGTGGTGGAGTCTCCTTCTCTGGAGACATTCCAACCCTGTGGGACCTGCTCTAGGTGGACCTGCTTTGGCAGGGAGTTGGAGGAGATGATCTCCAGAGGTCCCTTCCAACCCCATGGAGTTGTGTAACTTTCATCACAAGGTGAATAGAAGTTAAAAATTAATCCAGACATAAACTATGAGAAGTAAATATCTCAAGGGAACCCCTCTAATATCTAGCATCCTGCAGGAAGGCTGCAGGCACAGAATCTGTGATAACACCCATGGATTTGCAAGAACCTACATGGAAAATAAGACAAGCCCTCTGGACATTCACTGGGTTGTTCTTATTTAAATGGGGCCAAAAACCCACAAGGCCAAGATTTAACATTTTAAGGTGTATTAGAAGCCATGCCACCTAAAAAAGTGCATCATTAAAAGAGAACAAACCCACAAATAAACAACTCTGCTGTAAACTGAGGAAGGCAACATAGATTTGGGTTCCCCGCCCCAGCAAGTCGCCTGATGATACCAAACTGGGAGGGCTGGTTGGCACTCCAGAGGGCTGTGCCACCATCCAGCTGGAGAGCTGGGCAGAGAAGAACCTCATGAAGTTCAACAAGGGGAAGTGCAGGATCCTGCACCTGGGGAGGAGGAATGCCAGGCACCAGTAGAGGTTAGGGGTGGACCTCCTGGAAAGCACTTCTGAGAAGGATCTGGAGGTCCTGGTAGACAGTCAACTACCCATGAGCCAGCAATGTGCCCTTGTGGCCAAGAGGGCCAATGAAGTCCTGGTCTATCTAGGGAAGAGTGTGGCAAATAGGTGGAAGGAGGTTATTATCCCCCTCTACTCTGCACTGGAGAGGCCACAACTGGAGCACTGTGTCCAGTTCAGGGCTCCCCAGTTCAAGAGAGACGGGGAACTGCTGGAGAGGGTACAGCAGAGGACCACAAAGATGTTGGATGGACTAGAGCATCTCCCTGATGAGGAAAGGCTGAGAGAGCTGGGACTCTTCAGCCTGGAGAAGAGAAGGTTGAGGGGAGACCTTCTTCATGCTCACAAGTATCTAAAGGGTGGGTTGAAGGAGGATGGAGCCAGACTCTTTTCAGTGGTTCCCAGTGACAGGACAAGGGGCAACGGGCACAAGCTGGATGTGGGAAGGGTGAGGGTGGCAGAGCCCTGGCAGAGGCTGCCCAGGGAGGGTGTGGAGTCCCCTTCTCTGGAGACCTTCAAGCCCCACCTGGATGCGGCCCTGAGTAATGTGCTCTGGGCAACCCTGCTTTAGCAGGGGAGTTGGAATGGGTGATCTCAAGAGGTTCCTTCCAACTCTGACAATTCTTTGAATCCATAACTCTGATTTCCAGGTAGTTGGTACGATCCATCACACCCAGGAAAACATAGGAACATCTTTTTCCCCAGGAATAGAATTTTACCACCAAAGGAAGCCTTTGATGAAACAATTGCACTCTTAACTCAAATAGCTACTACTGTTAGTAACGATCATTAAGCTGTTTAATCAGTTCTAACAACGTGGTAATTGTAATTCCTGCTAATGAGCGAGTATCAAGAATAGTCCTAATGTTTAAAGCCTACTGAGCTGCTTCAAACTCCCAGGGACAGATGAGACACAGACCTGTGGATAAGGAAATAATTAATGATCCCCTGTGCCACTAGGACACCTCTTCAGCCTCCACGAGACACAGACATACCCCAAATCCTGCTGTGTCACCGAGATGGCAACAACTTGCTTCCTGCCCAAAACCTTCTGCAGTCCCTTTGCAAAGCTTCCTACGTTTCCAGCAGCTCCAGTTAAGACAGAAAAGTTTCCCAACCTTCCACCCAACAAAGCACCAGGTTCTTTCTCCTCACCCTGCTTGTGGGGTTATAGAACACCCGATGCCATCTGAGGTTGGCCATGCTGCGCACGTGGGAGATGAAAGACCAACACACATGGGACTCTGATGACTCAGGAGATGCTAAATAACCTGAACCCTGTCTCCTGGAGGAACAGCTGCCAAGGCCACAATGAGGGGTCTCCAACACATCCAGCCCTACATCTCACCCAGCCCCACTTCTCCCCAAGACCAGTGGCTGTCCCCACCTGGGACTTGTTACTGCTTTGGTTTGGTTTTGTTTTTAATCTTAAAAGAACCCTTTTAACCCTCATTCCAGAATTAGAACTCATGTCCATGAGCCAGCAATGTGTCCTTGTGGCCAAGAAGGTCAATGGCATCCTGGGGGGGGGGGTA
>VZTM01028744.1:114212-160052 GCA_013400555.1 Jacana jacana
TAAGCTTTGTGCTGACAATAAAGAGAACCCTATAGATTTTTTGCTGCTTGTCTCAATCCATACCACAGTATCCTGTCCAACCAGCTGCCTGGGCAATTTATAATCCATCCAAAAAATAATTTATCACCTTCTAGGGATGCCTCCATTACAGCAGGGGATTAAACAGTTAAATTTTAAGGAGGTAGAGCTAGAGCAAATGAAACCCACCTTGAAACCCAGAACATACTGGGAAGGACCAGCTTCATATTGTAACTACTTTGCACCTCCTGGTACTTTTAAAAACCATCAAGTTTCATTTGGGATCAAACCACTTAGGATTTGAGTGCCTCAGTTGTCCCCCAGCACTGGAACACGCAAACCTGCATTGGACAAGCTGAGAGGAACAGGAAGGAAGGCCAAGATATAAAGAATCACAGAATGCTATGGGGCTGGAAGGGACCTCTGGAGAGCATCTAGTCCAACCCCCTGCCAAAGCAGGTCCACACACAGCAGGTCTCACAGGAACGTGTCCAGGTGGGGTTTGGAATGTCTCCAGAGATGGAGACTCCACCACCTCTCTGGGCAGGCTCTGCCACCCTCAAAGGGAAGAAGTTCCTCCTCAGGTTTAGGTGGAACTTTCTGGGTTCCAGTTTGTACCCGTTCCCTCTTGTCCTGAACCTGGGCACCACTGGAAAAAGCCTGGCCCCATCCTCCTGACACTCACCCTTGAAGGATTTCTAGGTGTTGATCAGATCCCCAACTCAGCCTTCTCTTCTCCAGACTCAACAGGCCCACGTCCCTCAGCCTTTCCTCACCAGAGAGATGCTCCAGGCCCTGCCATCATCCTGGTGGTCCTCTGCTTTACCCTCTCCAGCAGATCCTTATGCTTCCTGAACTGGGGAGCTCTGAACTGAACCCAGTGCTCCAGCTGGGGCCTCCCCAGGGCAGAGCAGAGGGGGAGGATGACCTCCCTCCACCTGCTGGTCCATCACACTCTTCCTGATGCCCCCCAGGATGCCATTGGACTCCTTGGCCACGAGGGCACATTTTTTGGCTCATGGGCATCCTGGTGTCCACCAGGACTGTTCGGCCTTTTCCCCCAGAGCTCAAAGATCCCTTCCAACCCAAACAACTGCACAATTCTATGATTAACAGACACTGGTTTCTATGAAGAGCTTCATCCCCACGTCCAAACTAGATATTACCAGGGAAACAACCCGAAACAACAATAAGATCTTATCTGCTGGCCAGCTGCAGATTATTATTACATGGAAGACAACCTCCCCCCCACCCCCAAAAAAGGTAATTCTCAAATGCCTGAATCATTCCTGTTGAAAAAAGTCATTAAAAATCCAGTCTGGAGCACATGTTCAGCTGAGGAGTTTTAGCAATCAGTTGAAGCCTGATGACATTACATGCAATTACAAGAGCATTTTGTAAAAGGCAGGAGTGAGTTGGGCTCATGAGTAATCTCCAGCATATGCTGCACAAATAATTCCTCTTTTTTTGTTCCCCTGAACTTCCTACCCTAACATTCAAAAAAAAAAGGAAAAAACCAAAACAGATAGAACAGCCAAATTTCACTACAATAGTTAAACATTTTGTCTTTTAACTTTTGCAGGCAAGGTATCATCTAGCAGGGGAGAATTCTCTCTCTTTGCCTCAGGAAAGGTTCATCTCCTCTTTGCTCTCACTTCTCTCCTTCCACGACACCAAGCTGGGAGGGGTGGCTGACGCACCAGAAGGCTGTGCCACCATCCAGCGAGACCTGGGCAGGCTGGAGAGCTGGGCAGAGAGGAACCTGATGACGTTCAACCAGGGCAAGGGTAGGGTCCTGCCCCTGGGGAGGAAGAACCCCCTGCACCAGGACAGGTTGGGGGGGACCTGCTGGAGAGCAGCTCTGAGGAACAAGACCTGGGAGTCCTGGTGGACACCAGGATGCCCATGAGCAACCAATGGGCCCTTGTGGCCAAGAAGGTCAGTGGCATCCTGGGGGGCATCGGGAAGAGCGTGACCAGCAGGTGGAGGGAGGTCATCCTCCCCCTCTGCTCTACTCTGCCCTGGGGAGGCCCCAGCTGGAGCACTGGGGCCAGTTCTGGACTCCCCAATTCAGGAAGGACAAGGAACTGCTGGAGAGGGTACAGCAGAGGAGCACCAAGATGATGAGGGGCCTGGAGCATTTCTCTGGTGAGGAAAGGCTGAGGGACGTGGGCCTGTTGAGTCTGGAGAAGAGAAGGCTGAGGGGGGATCTGATCAACACCTAGAAATCCTTCCAGGGTGGGTGTCAGGAGGATGGGGCCAGGCTTCATTTTCAGTGGTGCCCAGTGACAGGACAAGAGGGAACTGGCACAAACTGGAACATCAGAAGTTCCATCTCAACCTGAGGAGGAACTTCTTCCCTGTGAGGGTGTCAGAGCCCTGGCAGAGGCTGCCCAGAGAGGTGGTGGAGTCTCCTTCTCTGGAAACATTCAAGCCCTGCCTGAAGACGTTCCTGTGGGACCTGCTTTGGTGGGGGGTTGGACTGGATGATCTCCAAAGGTTCCTCCTAACCCCCTATCCTTCTGTGATCAGCGTGTGATACCGGAAACATGTGCTGGCCAGCTGGTCTGGCAGGGATCTGCTGCTGAACTGCACACTTGCTTTCATCAATTTAAATAAAACTTGAGACATGATTGAAAAAAAAAAAAAACCAACCATCACCAGAACTGTAGGACCCTCCATAACATTTGCCACCATCAACACAACATACAGATTGAATAACATATTTTTCCCCCCCTGTCCTTTTTTGTTGTTGTTCTTTGTTTCTATTCGCTTTGGGTCCTCCAGGCCCCTGTGGCAGACACTGCTAGTCCAGATCAGTGCAACCATCAGGACCGGAGGGACTTTCACAGATGGTCTAAAGGCACCGCTAACAAACGTGGGAGGGAAGAAGGTAACTCTGTGAGACAAGCAAACGGAGAACCCACCATCATTTCAGCACGCTGCGACCTGGAAAATGCAATTCCCTTCACAGGAAAATTCTCAGAGCAAAGCTGCTCTCCAAAATGATTAATCGCTCGCTATAGGGAGTTCCAGCCTACTCAGCGAGCGAGATCAAGGAGTTCAGCCTTAGATAAACAGGTTTTGACTGTGGAATGACTGTTGTGAACCTGCAGGGTCAGCCACAACTAGAGCTGGGGGAATACAGCAGTGAAAATTCCACGAGTGCTTGTTTCCATTTGTAAACAAGTATCACTTCAGTTACGCTTATAATCCTCTTTCAGAAGGTTTCTGGGTAATATATTCCCATGGAGCTGTTGCGGTTGGGGTTTTTTTCAGGCTTTGAAACAACAACATGCCAGGTACCAGTATAGGTTGGGAAATGGGGGTCCTGGTGGGCAGCAGGATGCCCATGAGCCAGCACTGTGCCCTCATGACCAAGAAGGCCAAGGGCATCCTGGGGTGGATTAGAAGGGGGGTGGTCAGGAGGTGGAGAGAGGTTCTCCTGCCCCTCTCCTCTGCCCTGGTGAGACCCCAGCTGGAATATTGTGTCCAGTTCTGGGCCNTGACCTGCTCTAGGTGTTCCTGCTCCAGCAGGGGGATTGGACTGGATGATCTTGTAAAAGGTCCCTTCCAATCCCTGCGATTCTCCAACTCTGTGATTTCCCTTCTACCTCTTACTCACTGAAAAATTGCTGGTTTATTCCTAAATATTCCAGGTTGATACTTTTTGTTGAAGGATAATTCTTTCTGCTGTTCTAGAAGCAGATTACTGTGCCCGTGGTACAAGTGCAACAGCCCAGCCTGCAGCACAAGTTGGCCACATCCCTAAAGGGCCAACTCCTGCCTTTTGTGACTCCAGGAGCCGTGGACACACAGAAAAGCCAGCCCAGCTACACACTCTAAACTTTGAGGTCATCTTAAGTGAAGAAGAAACCCCCCCACTGCAGTCACAACCCGTGGTCCCTACAGAGGAACACAAGAGGCTTTTGACAGATCGGCATCTTAACCCAAAAATCAACCTCGGACTCAACACCTGACGGGCAGGATGAGACTTCTTTGAAACTACCGAGCATCAGCTACCCTTCCCTCAAACTAAGCACGAGAACCAGAGAGGGTGTTTCAGGAGGAAAAAAGAAAACACAAAATACAACAAAAGCCTGCCAGCACTGCAAGGTCAGAAGGGAGTTGCTGAGATCTGCTTTGGTGAGTATAAGGGGGGGGGGAAAGAAAGATTCTGCCCAGACAACAGCAGAGAAGCAGGTTCAGCTTTCCAGCTGCAGCCAACATCCGAAGAAGGACAAATGCTAAAGGACTTGTGAAGCATTTTTGCTCTTTCCTCAGGCTTGAGCTGGTGGATTATTAGGGAACAGTGAGAAAATACACACAAGTGCTATCAGCCACTTGAAAAATCACCGAGGCATGAGGACACCCCAGTAAAACCACCTCCTGGTGTTGGTCCGTGCTGTCTGCAGCAGAGGGCTATGCCGTAGCCCCAACGCCGTGCAAAGAGGCTGCAGCACGGGCACAGCTCCAGAGCGGAGCCGTCTCCTCACTGCATCTGGGCTCTGCTTCGCCTGGGGGATTATTGCAGAGAGCGTGGACGGGGGAGAGCAGAATTCACCCGCAGGAAGAAAGGACGTGCTGCTTCAACTACAGGGAGAAAACAAACAAAACAACAAACAAACAAAAAAAAAACCCAAACCCCACATCCTGGAGTAGGAACACACTGGATATTCTGCCTCGAATTTATCTTCGCTGCAGCAGGATGGAATACCTCAGCAGCCATATCAAAGCAGGGAGTTTTATCTCACTCCTATAAGCATGGATATTCCCACAGGCACTGAAAGAATGTCACCACCCCATGTCCCAGAGATGCACTTTTATACTGGGGGAGTCCCACAAGTGAAACTCCCACCCCAAAATGACCATATTTCCAGGAAATACAGACAGAACTTGTTATTCACCCAGTGTCTCAGGACCCCCTTTTCCACACTATGCCTTTCTGGGCTTGTTTTTAAGCCTCATCCTTTTGCCCCTTTGCTACACTTCCCAGTACTCTTCAGGACTCATAGTGGGGTTTCTTTTTAGTAGATACAGCCTCTCAAATTCCAATTACATGACTCTGAATTACTTCAAGCAATAATCAAAAGCCAGTACTGAAGATTAAAAAAAGACAATTTAGAATTACACAACTAAGCTAAAAATATAAAGTCATATCCTGCAGATTCTGGATGTCACTAAGGAGAGTTTCGAGCTGTTTGTATTCTTCGGAGCCACACGAGACGCGCTCACGCTCCCATTTGTTCCCCAGTTCCAGTGGTTTCAGCCTCAATTGCGCTGTCACTTAGGTTTTGGATACTTGTATTCCTCACCATTTGAACGTCATTGTCCCTTCCAAATTAGAAAGGAGGTGCCCTGCCGTGCATATTCCACTTATGACAATTATTTCAACCCAGCTAAGAGCTTTCTCTTCCTCCCCCCCACCCAAAACCAATCTGACCACTGGCATTGTCTCCACCTCATTTATCCTAAAGAGCCCTTTCTATTTTTTTTTTTTTAATGGAAGCCACAACTTCATTCTGAGCTCTCATGTCAATGAGGCTGCAGGTGAAAGCAAACCAGGGACAAATTAGCTCCTGGTTTATTACTAGCATGGGAAGAGACCAAAAAACAAGCAGCATGGCCTCAAGCCATATGAGCCACTTGGGTTCCAGCAGGAGCCACGACAGCTTTTTGTACACACCAGACCCCGTTTTTAGCCACCACATGAGAACGTTGTGGCTTTAAACCAGCTCTTCCCATTTCAAATTCTAAAGGAGATGAAATGGTCCCAGATAAAGTAATACCATTATTAGGGGAGGGGTTTGAGAGAGCCAAGCCAGGAGGCTGGGATGGTGATTGTAGTTTAGCTGGGTTTATTCTCGGTTCCCTAGGGATACGCATAGGCAGGCACCCGGCTGCACGGACACGTCGGCCTCGATTAACGGCAGCAGCAGCTGGTCTTGGGCTAGAGATGTTTGCTTATGGGAAATTATAGAAAACTGCTGGTTTCAACTTGTAAATTTGAGAAAAGTCAACCTTGTGTCAAATATGACAGCGAGAAACATCTGCCTCAGGGTCAATCAATGGCATCTATTTACTCCACACCGAAACAAAGCCTACAGAGGCTCACCCTTCAGTAGGGAAGGAAACCCTTACAAGCTAAAACCAGGTAGTGACTTTGATGTAGTACCCACAGCTGATCAGAAAGCTTGCTTAAAAAAATCACTTCTTGTTGGTTTCTTCACGGTGAGTCTAACCCCTCTCACTCACAGGCATGCAATACCACGTAAGGAAGCGTTAAAGAATGAACATCTAACATCCCCACAGTTTTTGTAAAGCCTTTTTCCCAGGAGACTTTACATCAGATGTGCTATTTGAGTTTCACCGAGGCTTCTGCTTTCTTTCCCTAATTTTCCAGCTGGGTTAACTAGGCAGGAAGAGGTCAAGTACTTCAAAGGAAAACCCTGCACCCAAAGTGTCACAGCCACAATCAAGAGGCAGGATCCTCCAAACACCTGCTCTTTTGCTGTCACCACGTTATGTGTTTCCCAGCTTTTTAGCTTTTATTTACCTTATTTACCTTCTATTACTCATAATGCTGATAATATTCCTGCTTATTAGTCCTCAGTAATGGGTTTTCTCTCTTTTTCCACTAGCACTGAAGTGGCACTTGGCATGCAAACCCCACGATTCTTGCTGCTGTTTTTGCACTGCTTTTACTTAACTGGGAAAAAAAAAAATAGAAATAAAAAGAAGCAGGTTCCTACATCCACCTTGCAGAGCAGTAAGCAACTACCTACCCCACACACATCTTCCAAGTTATTTCTCCTTCCAGATCAGGCTGAAATAAGAAAGCCAAGAGATCAGCGCCCTTCAGGTATGTTCTCATAACAAATAAAATGATATAAAAAAAACCACCCAAAAATCCCCCAAAACCACCACCAGCAGCAATACTACTCTACTGATTCGTTCTTTAAACAATGCCAGCTGCACCCTGAGAAGTGATGAACTGAAAGCATACCTAGAGGCAGAACATTCTCCTGATTAGCATCGGCTATTCACATTCAAGTAAAGACAAATAAGCAGCTAACCACTGCCCAGTGCCCTTAGCATTGCCATCTACCTGCAAGTTACTCAACAATAATTGCTGATCGGGTTGAATGCAGTCAGCAGAAGGCCCAGTAATAAGGAGCAACCACAATGAGAGCACGATGAATTAGGTTTAAATAGGGCCTTTAGTTTCAAAGGAACCCCCTCATTTCTCCCCAGGCACTTAAGCCCCAAAGCAGACCCCAGCTCTCACCGCACTGATGAGCCCATAAAAATAGTCCCCCGGCATCGACTTTGCACTTTGCAAAGAAATTTATCATCAGGACCCTTCTAATTTGCAAGGGCAGCCCTGCCTTCCCTGGGTTTCCCCATATGGGGGGGTTGCAGCTGAAGGCCAGCTGGGCACAGAGCAGAACTGGGGAACTGGGCGGGGGGGCACAACACTAGCACAGATGAGGCACAGGCAGCCTGGCCTGGGGCCTGCAGGGACAAAGCCCTGGGGGATTCACCAGCACCAAATACACTTCATCATCCACACAAAGCAGTGGGGTTTTTTTTCCCTTTTCTTCTTCCTGGGGAGTTAGTCTCATGCCAACCCACTAATGCCCCAGTCAGTGGATGGCTGGCACCCAAAAAGGGGCCATCCCTGGACATCACCACCCAGAGCACGAAGCACCAAAGTAGCACCCCTTATTCCAGCACCCCTTTGCCCTCCCAGGAACTTCCCCCAGAGAATGTCCTTGTGTTCCAGCTGCCCCAACTCATCCTGCCCCTTCAGCCATGCATGTCTGGAAGGGCCTTTTCACTGTCTCCGTGCACCGGCTGTTAGGAAACAGCAAGCCCTTAACAGGATCCCGCACCCCCTCAGTGCCACATGCCAGCTCATCACTTTTTACTACATTTTTTCTTTCTTTTCCTAACAAAAACTTCCTCGCTTTTTAACATCTGATGTCCTATAGCAACTGCTACAACATCTCAAAGTCTAAAAAGACCCTTGTAAGAATGTGTTCAGCGTAGCGTGTGCCAAACGAGTGTGGGGGGGGGAAAAAAGAGCATCTGCCACCTTAACAACAGCTTTCCATCCTTCTTCCCCTATTTCTGTAGGTGCCCATATGTGACACCACAGTAAAACAACACCAAGGTGAAGAACCTGGCTTCAAAGCCCAGATTCTGCCCTGAGGACCTCTGCAAGAACCCACCTGAAAGAGCTTTGCCTTGATTTTTCCTCAGCTCACACCCGATTCCTTGTTTCAGGTGTTCCCATTTTAATAAGTGACACACAGCAAATAATTTGGAGGAAAACAATAAAAAAAAGGAGAAAATATAAGTATATAAGCTAAGATTTCTCTTGACAGGTCTCCAAACCACGAGACACACAAGTATACAAGTTGTTTCTGCTTCCAAAGCCTGACACACAGGGCACACCTGCCCTTCAGCAGCCCAAAAATCCAACCTGCTCTCCTTTCACAGCCTTCCTAAAAATCCAGCCCAGGAATATTCCCATAAATAAAACAAGCCAAGGTAGGCTTGGCTGAGGGCCATTTGGGAACACCAGTGTCATTTTTAGTATTGGGGACCGTGGAGGGACAACTGGGGGCTCGCAGGAACCAGCAATTAAAACTATACTTAGCACCATCCAGACACAGCTTCTGTTTGGAGATTCAGATATCTCCCTCACTTCATAAACCACAGCCCCCCTCTCCCAAAACCAGCAACAGTTCTGTCTCCTAGAAGCTACAAAAAAGAGAGAGAGTGCTGTAAATGCCTAAAGGCTACCCACAAAGTGCTAGGGGCAGGGGAGCACACTGGTAAAGGCTTCTATTTACCAGTACTAATCTTATTGCAGTGTGAATGTGTGTGTCACACAGCACATAAAAACCATAACAGTTCTTACTTCTTCATTATATCACAGCAGAGAGGTAATGAATCCATTATGGTACTATTATTTGGGAGACAAGTAATTGGCCGTGTCAGCCTACGCTCCGCTGTTCCAAGCTATCGAGTGTGAACTTCTTTTATGGTACTTTGACACTTAATAATATGCAATGTTTTCCTTGATTTTTTCTTTTTTATTATTTTTTTTTTAAAGGGCTATAAAAATATAAAGCATTAAAAAAAACCTGACGGGCTCAACTGTTGATTTTGAATAATCTATTCTCGACGCGATATTGAGTTCTTCCCTCTAACGATGCAGTAGAGGAGCTCGTAGGTTGTACCAGTAAATTCAGTTGTTAACCTTGGGGGAAGGTACATGACCTTGCCTCAATCTTAAGAGTCTTATTTTCAGACACAGCACAACAACAAAGCATAGAATACCGCGTGGATTTAACGTACAACACACATCTGAGCATACACTCGGGTGGTCACGGGGCCTTCCCAACAGCAATGGATCCAGTACTCGGATAAAGTTGTCTTAAAAAAACAACTGGACTTGGAGAGGACTATAAAGATCATCTAGTGCCACCCCCTGCCCTGGGCAGGGCCACCTCACACCAGACCAGGTTGCTCCAAACCCCCTCCAACCTGGCCTTGAACCCCACCAGGGATGGGGCAGCCACAGTGTCTCAGGACAACCTGGGCCAGGGTCTCACCACCCTCACACTAAAGAGGTTCTTCCCCAGATCTCATCTCTATCTGGAGATGTGGATCTCACCACAGCAGAGGGGGAGAATCCCCTCCCTGGACCTGCTGGCCACACTTCTTCTGATGTGGCCCAGGATGGGGTTGGCTTTCTGGGCTGCCAGCTCCTGTTGAGCTTCTCATCCACCATCACTCCCAAGTCCTTCTCCTCAGGGCTGCTCTCCAGCCATGTAATACACCACAGAATTTTTAGGGTTTGAAGCACATACCACTGTCTGGCACCCTTTACTCTTCCATACACCCAAAACCTCCAGCCAAGAGGGACATTACACCTACAGAGCAAACACACCATCTGAAATGGAACACATCCTCCTTACTGTGCTCTCCAGTGGATGCTCTCTTCAGTTGACACCACTTTCAGCCCACAAATATTCATCTTTACTCCTAACACACACCCCCCACAAGGCACAGACACTGAAACCACACCTGTAGAACAAGGATCCTCCACTAACAAAAGCCCCGCCACCAGCCTCAGGAAATACTGATTCAAATCCCAGTGCCACCAGAGATTTTTTGGTCAGACATCAAGCAAAGCACAGCTTTGACCACCAAGAATGCCCCATGAGACAACCTGTTTTTCTCAGAGGTATTTTTAAGGGGCTGTTTTTGCAGGAAGCCCTTACTAGGGTTGCAACACAGAAGGCTTATCTGGCAATTAAGCAAAATTCATTTAGTTTCTACTCACTAAAATATATCTTTTTAATCAACATCACATTACTAATCTTGAAGCTTTTTTGTCTTTTTTAAAAAGGGGAAAGAAAGCTTCAAAACAGGCTTGGGAATAAAAAGAAAAGCTTAAAAAGCTCGTTTAAAGTGTTTTCTTTAAGAAAACACTATTTTGGACAGAGTTAACATTATCCTTTCCTGAGATAGATACAAGTCCCTAAAACACTTTGGTTCGCTCACACGTGAATTCTCACAAAATACATTTTGTCCAGGACCTGCCAAAAAGCACAGCACCAAGTTACCCCCTTTGGAGGCACCAAAGCCCCCCCCATAACCCCCCCCAAAATCAGCAGGAGCTGAGCTGGGTGCTCACAGGGGCCATTCCACCCAGTTTTAGCCTCCATGACCGAGTTGCTGCCCAGCCTCCCATGTTTTAACATCACAATGGAAGACCACTCCAAAACATTTCACCGAGTTTTAACAGTATCCCAAATACATACTTTAAATCCTCTTTCGGGCTTGAAAAGCGGCCTTTAAAACCTTGAAGCACAGAAGAACCAAGACAATGAGTTTAACCGGTATAGAGCCATAAAGCGTTTTTCATACGTAAATATAATACATAGACAAGCATTTTCCACGTTGAGAAACCACAGTTTCTCTGTATCAGATTCTTCAGTTCGCTTGTAATAAAGCTATTTCCTAGTCTTAAAAAACATTTCGGGTCCTGAAGGCTTATCTGGCACTCAGCAGTACAAAGGGAAGGGAAAAACAACCCACAACCAAAGGCACCAAAACATTCACCAGGCAAAGTTACAGCAGTCGAGATAAAAAAGCCACGAGTTCTTTTAGCAGAGGTTTTTTTTTTTCACACATATGTTGTTCACCAAACCCCTAAAAAGCAACACCGGCGGATATACCTGGTATTAAAGAACAAAACACTGAATTATAACTTCTTTTGTTTTTGCAATAATGGCGCAGTACCGGGCTCTCCTCAGGGGCCCCAACCGCCGCCCGCCCCCCTCTTCCCAAACTTAGCACACACACCCTCCCAAAACACCACCTCTCAGCACCGCTCCTCAGAAAAACATTAGGAAAAGAAGGCATAAACCGAGAAGGAAAAAAAAAATAAATAAATAAAGAAGAAGAACAGACTGTTCTCCAGAGAGCGGCGAGCGCCTCCGCCGAGGCCCGGTTACCTGCAGCGAAGGCCCATGGCGGCAGCAGGCCCGCGGCCGGGCCTTTGTGATTGAAATGAGGGGCCGGGGCCTCCCGCCGGGCCTCCCCCTCCCGAGCCGGCCTTGATGAGGAGCACACGGCCCCGCTTTTATGAACACCTGTGTCTAAAGCGCCACAAATAATTAGCTTAGCCTCCCCTGTTTCGCCTCCAATAATGGTGTAATTTGCCATGCCTTTCAGCCCCGGGACAGCTGGTGCTATTGAAAATCACCTCAGGATTAGGCCGCAACTCCCGGCCTCCCTCTTCGGGGGCTTCTCACGTCGCCATGGCAACACACTTAGGCTGCAAATTATCACCTCTAATAATAACGGGGAAAGTCTATTTTATTTTATGCCGGTTATATCCATAATAAAAGCCAATGGCTGAAAATTGAATGGAGGTCTGGAAGCTGGGAGAGAGCCTTGCCAGGCCTGGGAAGGAGCAGCGTGAGCAGATGGGAAGACTCCTGGGGTGCAGCGGGGACCTTGGGGCCAGGGGTTTGTTTGTACCTGGGTCCGGTCCTGGTTGATGGTGGAAAACAGCCCCACAACCCCAGGCCAGGGCCTGTGGGAAGCAGCCATGACACAGGGACCTCTGCTAGCAGCGTGCCCAAGTGGCCATGCCTACAGCATGCTGGCCACTACCAAGAATAGCGTGGCCACCAGGACTGGGGCAGTGATTGCCCCACTAGAGCACTGGTGAGGCTCCACCTTGAGGGCTGTGTCTGGTTTTGGGCCGCTCCCTACAAGAAGGACACTGAGGTGCTGGAGCAGGTCCAGAGAAGAGCAATGGAGCCAGTGGGGGGTCTGGAGAACAAGTCTTGTGAGAAGCAGCTGAGGGAGCTGGGGGGGAGTTCAGCCTGGACAAAAGGGGGCTGAGGGGATACCTTCTGGCTCTCTCCAACTCCCTCAAAGGAGGGTGTAGCCAGGGTCAGTCTCTTCTCCCAAGTCACAGGCGATGGGACAAGAGGAAATGGCCACCAGTTGCACCAGAAGAGGTTTAGGATGGATATGAGGAAAAATTTCTTCCCCAAAAGGGTTGTCAAGCCTCGGAGGAGGCTACCCAGGGCAGTGGTAGTGTCACCATATCTGGAGGTATTTAAAAGCTGGGCAGATGTGGTGCTGAGGAACATGGTTTAGTGACCCTTTTTTGTCAGTTTTGGCTTGATGGTTGGACTTGATATTCATAAAGGACCCTTCTAACCTCAACCATTCTATGATTCTATGGAGAGCTGTGCAGGCCTGCCCCCCCCTTCACACCCTCAAACATGGGCCTGGGGCTTCCCAGCACATCGCTGTGTGTTTGGGGCCATGCTGATGAAGGGTACTGTGTGATGAAACCTCAGCTGTAACACCCAGGGAACATCCTTCTCAAAGGGGCAGGAGTCTCCTCTCCCCCCCCCTACCCACTGGGAATGGAGAAAATGATCCCNCCCTTTTTTGTCAGTTTTGGCTTGATGGTTGGACTTGATATTCATAAAGGACCCTTCTAACCTCAACCATTCTATGATTCTATGGAGAGCTGTGCAGGCCTGCCCCCCCCTTCACACCCTCAAACATGGGCCTGGGGCTTCCCAGCACATCGCTGTGTGTTTGGGGCCATGCTGATGAAGGGTACTGTATGATGAAACCTCAGCTGTAACACTCAGGGAACATCCTTCTCAAAGGGGCAGGAGTCTCCTCTCTCCCTGTCCCCCCTATCCACTGGGAATGGAGAAAATGATCACACAGTGATGTGAGGGAAGGTTAATTTTGATCTGAGAACGTTATCGTTCACCCCTTGGCGTGACACTGTAGGTGAGAAAATGGAGTAGATCCATGCTAAAGCCAGCCTGGTGGCGGGTTACCCTCTCTGCCCTGCCACACCAGTAGCTCCCTGTACACACCATTGCCTGCTGGCACTCACACCCCTCTTCTTTTAAATGATTTCTTTTTTTAATGGACTCTGGTTAGTCCCAAATACTGATACGAACATTGACTTAACAGCCATACTTGAAACAAGACATCTACAGACAGAAGAAAACCCTAATTGTTTCACCTGACCCATCCAGACAAGGCCCTGCATCTTCTAAACATTGACTATAGACATAATACTGACCTGCTGTAGGCAGACGGCCGCCTCTTCCAGCTGAAGAGAATTTGCTTCCAAATATCAACCTGGGGAAAATTCAATGATCTCTGCTTCCTACATCAGTGTGATCAGCAGCACGTGACAGTGCACTCCTTCCTTATTTGTTAAAAGGCACATAAAAACCTGGGAAATAAGCAAATATATATATAGAGAGAGAGCATTATATTAAAATATCTCCTGAATTTCATCTGTACTTGAAGTGTGTTAATACAAGCAAGGAAATAGAGGGGATAGAAATGTGGCTTTTTACATTCCTTTGAGCTAAAAAAACGGGCAGGACTCTGAGGCAAGACTAATGCCATCTGAGATTGCTCTAAATTACATTAGGTCCTCGCAATTTAGGAAATGAAGGGTGGTCAGAGCTCAGAGCCTTCTTTCTCTGCATTGGAAGAGTGTTCCCTGGGGTGGAGAAGCCCTTGAACCCGGGAAGATGAAGTTTCAGCCTGCCCATGCACAGGCAAACTGCCTTGTTTTGATCAACCACCTTTGACTGCCACGTGCTGGAAGGAAAGAGCCTTGCTTAAAAAATGCCAAAGAAGATATTTGAGTGGCTTTTCCTCCTGGGGCAGGTGCTCTCCTGGGATCAGCCTTGTGCTGTGCTGGGAAAAAGAACTGGTTTGGTTTTTCTACCTGTATCTGCTTTCCTACCTTTTATCTTCACGCAGGTGCTCTGTGGCTTCTTGTTCAGAGCCCTGCTTGCTAACAGCAAGAGCCTCATCAAAGTTAGCACCGTGGTTTTTATTAGTAACCACAAAAAGTCTTGGGGTCACCCTTACAGTGAGGAACTCTTGGGTTGGGTGTAGAGATGAGTGACCAAAACAAATCCCTTGATCAGATCCTGCTTCCAGGATGGGCAAAAAGCAGCACAGAGACACTGCCCGCTCTCCAGAGCAACTGCCCAGTCTCGAGCAGTCCTTTGTATGGCACCTCAGATCTGCTCAGCTTAAGTTGGTTGCCGAAAGGGGGATTCCTACTCTGACCTGGGAGACCTCCTTTCTTCCTTCAACTCGGCAAATCACTGGAAAGCACCTATTTTTCTCTTGGCCCAGGTTCTCCCTCGCTAAACTGGCAAGTTCAACTGGGAAATGAAGATCCGGGCTGGCAAGAAGGCAGGACTCAAAATGCCTGGAAAGGTGTGGCGTAGGTCCAGCTACGGTGTGAAGCCTCACCTTTCCAGGCTGTGAGCATCACTGGGTCTAGGCCAGGCGTTCATGGGAGTGTTATTGTCACATCTGTACAAAATGACAGCAAAAGCCCAGCGAGAGCTGGAGCATCACAGAGACTACTCCCACAAAGCAAAACCTGAGCCTGGCTTTACTAAATCCCTGCCTGTCTTCACTGTCAGGTCATTTATTTTTATTCTCAAAGAGTCCTAGAGCACCTTCCTGCTTTTTCACAGCCTCTGCCCTTGGGTTTTTGGCCCGTGTGGTCCCTACCATCTGTGTGTGAGCGAGGACAACGTGCAGCTCTGAGCAGCAACAGGGAGGTAGAGAGGAGGCAGCGCGAAAGGGCAAGACACGCTCAGGCGTGAAGGCGAAAACGGCGAGATCATCAGAGAAGTCAGGTGTTTAAGTTCACATCACCCCCCCTGACCAGAGCTGACGTGACAGTTAACTCAGACAAGCCGGTGACCTTGGCTGTGCTACAAAGGGTAATGTTTTCTTGAGGATGAAATGTCCCTGTATCCCTCCCCGTGGTGCATTCGGGGGGAATCAGCAAACACCTAACTAATCAAGCTTCTTGTTTCTTTCCATTTCTTTGTAAACATGGTTATTGTGACCAGCAAAAAACTTATCTCCAGTCCAAGGCTTTATCAAATTTAGGAATCTCTCTCCGTCCCCTTTGATCTGTCTCGCCTCAAGAAATGGCAGCTCTTTTTGCAAAGCTCTCTTCCTGCCAGTGAGGGGGGAGGACACCCCCTCGGAGATCTTCCCCCAGGGAGTCAGACAGCAGCTATGCCACAGGGAGATGCTTACCACAGATTCCCCAAAACCTTAAGTCTCCCAGTGCTAAAACAACCTCATGTGAACTCATATGGGCAACACATAGGCACAACCCTATGTATCGCCTTGACTCATGCCTTGGGTTAGCACCACTGCAGCGTGTCCAGTGACAGGACAAGGGGCACTGGGTGCAAGCTGGAACAGAGGAGGTTCCACTTCAATATGAAGAAAAACTTCTTCAGGGTGAGGGTGAGGGAACCCTGGCAGGGGCTGCCCAGGGAGGGTGTGGAGTCTCCTTCTCTGGAGACATTCAAACCCCGCCTGGAAGCATTCCTGTGTGACCTGCTCTGGGTGCTCCTGCTCCAGCAGGGGGATTGGATTAGATGATCTTTCAAGGTCCCTTCCAATCCCTGAGATTCTGGGATTCTGTGATGTCCTCAACCTGGTGTCCTAAGGACTCTGACCTTCCTCCTCCTCGCTTGGCTCAGCCAGATCTAGTGGCTTCCCACTTTGCAGTTGTGGTCTGGTCCCTCTCCCTCCAGGTTACTATTAGAATCATAAAATGGTTAGAGTTTGAAGGGACCTCAAAGACCATCCAATTCCAACCCCCTGCTATGAGCAGGGACACCTCCCACCAGACCAGGTTGCTCCAAGCCCCCTCCAACCTGGCCTTGAACCCCTCCAGGGATGGGGGGGGGCACAGCTTCTCTGAGCAACCTCTCACCACCCTCAGAGTAGGAGGCCAGCCCACATCCCATAATGACCACAGGAATCATATTTGTGGAGAGCTGAAAGCAACACTTAATCGACTTTCAGCAGCTCAACAGCCAAGACGCAGAGCTGAGGGGCTCGAGGCCTGTTCACTGGAGAACAAAACCAGGAGCTGACCAGCTTAAATAGCTCTTTAAGTGGTTTGTCCTTCTCTCCCACTGTGAGATACATAATCATCAATATTTGGGGAAAAAAAAAACAACCAACAAAAGAAACAGGTCCCAAACACAATTTGTTTAAAAGCAGATTTAGAGAAAACACCTAAAAATCAGCTGCAATCCCAAACTGCGGGGACCACCGTTACTCATTTCTCTTCCTTCGGGGCCAGGGTTGGTTTGAATCAGGGGCAGCACTTGGCACTACTTATCTTCAGAACTAGATGGGGGTTTTTATCTGCTCTCACTTGATAAAACATCCTTAGAAGGTTTAATTTGATTTTCCTTCTTATCTGATCGGCCTGGTGTCTGAGTCTCCCTTTTCAGAAGCCGAATGACCTCTCAGCGGGGTGTCCTGCAGCATCTTTTGGCTGCATCTTTGTGCCTCTTCCTCCTCCTCAGCTCTTTGGGGCAGATTTGGCCCGTGGGGAAAGCGAGCCCAAGAGTAGCAGGACTAATTCCCCAGCACAGCAGAAACCTTCATACCTGAAAAATACCAGTAGTGCTGGTTTACCCAGCAAACCTGAGCACAATCTTCTCCCTGGCAGCTCGTGAAGGTGGCCTCTTGGGTGCTGTACCACCCTGCTGGCAGCAGCACAGACCAAGGGAGAGTCTTGCCAGGAATCCCAAGCACAAGTACAGGTTGAGGGGAGAATGGCTGTAGAGCAGGCCTGAGGAGAAGGACTTGGGAGTGATGGTGGATGAGAAGTTCAAAAGGAGCTTCTCCTGGGCTGCATCAACAGAAGGGTGGCCAGCAGGTCCAGGGAGGGGATTCTACCCCTCTGCTCTGCTCTGGTGAGACCCCACCTGGAGTCCTGTGTCCAGCTCTGGAGTCCTCAGCACAGGAAGGACATGGACTTGTTGGAAGGGGTCCAGCAGAGGGCCACGAAGATGATCAGAGGGATGGAGCACCTCTGCTGTGAAGACAGGCTGAGAAGCTTGGGGTTGTTCAGCCTGGAGAAGAGAAGGCTCTAGGGAGACCTTAGAGCAGCCTTCCAGGATCTGAAGGGAGCTCCAGGAGAACTGGAGAAGGACTCTGTCAGGGAGTGTAGCCATAGAACAAGGGGTAATGGCTTTAAATTGGAAGAGGGGAGATTTAGACTAAATACTAGAAAGAACCTCTTTACTGTGAGGGTGGTGAGACCTTGGCCCAGGTTGCCCAGAGAAGCTGTGGCTGCCCCATCCCTGGAGGGGTTCAAGGCCAGGCTGGATGGGGCTTGGAGCAACCTGGTCTGGTGGGAGGTGTCCTTGCCCAGGGCAGGGACTGGATGATCTTGAAGGTCTTAACTCTAACCATTCTATGATTCTATGACTCAGTTTCCAAATGGCGTCTCTTGAAGTACAGAGGTTCCCGACAGGCTGCTGGAATCAGACAGATTTACTGGTACTGCTAAAGCCAAAAAGAGAAGCCAGAGAAGATGGTGTGAGCAGCTGAAGGTGGAGAGAGGAAGGCTGGAGGGAAGGCTTCACCCCAAAAGCTGAGTGAGGGGAAGAAGAACGGAAAGGAGAAGGACCACTTAGACTCAGTGAGGTCTGGGCTTTTGCTGGTTTCCCTAAGTGGCCTTCAGCTCCAAAAAATGTGAAAAGCCATTTCTGTAAAGGTCAAAGTCCAATTCTAGATGAGCTTTCAGCTTCAAAAAAAAGCAAAACCAGGAACACTCACGGACTCTTGCTGGCTGCTGGGAAAATATGATTCAGAGAAAATTGTGCAATGCCCAAACTCCATTTAGCTGTTAGCAGGCTATAGCTAAAAAATATACAATTATGAGGCTTGAGCAGCTGGGAAGACCAAATGGTTTTAAAAACGTCCCATATTGTTGCTGTACTCCTATCAAAAGCACTCTGAGAGAAAAGAGACCTTTGACAAGTCAACCTTTGAGCCCAAGCATGGTCCCCAGCCTGGAAGGTTTGGTGCAACCCATGAGAGAAAAGCTGTTAAGATAGTTGGCAACTTTGAAAATAAAACCTTTTGAGACAATAAACCAGCTTTACAGAAAGAAAAGCTAATTTGGAAGCGGTTAAGATGACTTGACAGCTGGTAAAGGAGAAGAGCAAAGCGAAACTTGTTGGACTTGATGATCCCAAGGGTCTCTTCCAACCTAAATGATTCTATGAAACCCAGGGAGTTGCTTCTCCAGCTTTGCCCTATTTAAAGAAGCCGCTCTCTTTCATCCTCCCCAAAAATACAGGGGGGGGAAAAGTGCCCGTAGGTTTGCAGTGTGTCAATAGTAGAAGGAGCTGAGATGGAAAAACTGTTGCACCCCAGCTTTGGTTTGTTTTCCCATTTCCAGGAACACGGGCATGTTTAGTTTGGAGAAGAGGAGGCTGAGGAGAGATCTCCTTGCCCTCTACAACTCCCTGAGAGGAGGTTGTAGAGAGGTAGTTGTTGTCCTCTTCTCCCAAGGGAATGATGGCAGGACCAGAGGAAATGGTCTGAAGTTGGGGCAGGGGAGGTTTAGACTGGATCTTGGGCAGAATGACTTTACTGCAAGAGTGGTCAGGCACTGGAAGAGCCTGCCCAGGGAGGTGGTGGAGTCACCATCCCTGGAGATATTTAAGAAATGAGTAGATGTGGCACTTCTGGTGGCCGAGACTGTAGGGATTTTTATGTGTGAATCATTGGACTCGATCATCTCAGAGGTCCTTTCCAACCATGACAATTCTGTGATTCCACAACCAACTTTCATTCTGGCTTTGGGGCAATCACACACTCATTATCCAGGTAAGGAGCAAGGAGCCCCCAGCTCCTCTCCAGCTGATGGAGGTGCACAGGTTTATGCATCTCCCAACCAACTCTGGGCAACCTCGTTCTCATCTCCTGAGCTGCAGGAAAAGAATCCCATCTTTTATATCGTGAATGTCTCTAGACCCTGGTTAATTTTAAATGTAGGTACAACTTTCATCTGAAATGTATCTGCAAATTAAACCCTGCCTTGAAGGTGGACCCCTTCTTGGGGTCTCTGACTGCATGAGTAGACCAGACCCACCAACACACACAAGCAGGAACTTCATACCTGGTTGGGATGAATGCTCTCCTGCTCTTGTTTGCAGCTCAAGGACCTCTGCATCTGAGGGAAGGCAGAGAAGATGGAGGTCTAAGCTAAAACCCCATCACCTGAAGGTGGAACCCAGCTGCTTTCTTGGGGTCTCTGACTGCATGAGTAGACCAGACCCACCGACACACACAAGGAGGAACTTCATACCTGGTTGGGATGAATGCTCTTCTGCTCTCCTTTGCAGCTCAAGGACCTCTGCATCTGAGGGAAGGCAGAGAAGAAGGAGGTCTAGCTAAAACCCTGTCACCTCCTGCCAGGCTTGGCTCCAGACCTAGGTAAGCAAACAAAAATGAACAAAAATTTACACGTGTCAAGAAAGGTGGAGGAGGTGATGAGCTGTCGTTGTGGTTCCCTCCCACGCCCAGACTGAGCAGTCTCTGTCACCCGGGGAGAGGGGAGGCAGATGGAAAGAAATTCAAACTTGTACAGGGAAAATAAACCCAATAATGTAACGACAACAACAAGGATAACAAAAAATAGGGATAAAAAAAGAGTGATCCCTCCCTTCTCCTTCCATTCCAAGCAGCGGGAGAGGAAAGGATGGGTCTGAGCTACCTGTACTTAGGCTGCACCTGAGTTCTGGGAGTGGTGGTAGGTGTGGGTGCTGCCCCAAGCAGTGCTGTGTCTGTGGCAGTTTGTGTGTCCACACGTGTACCTCTGGTGGGATACAAGCTCGGTCTCGCTACTGGCTGGACCTGGAAATGAGGAGGCTGCAGCCACATCCATCAGCCTGAGGCTGGACTTCATCTGGACTGGAGACATTCATCAGCTGGAAGGAGAAATGCCCAAGTCCTGGTCTCTGCTGGATTTGGGAGCTCCCTTGATGTGCTTCACACAGAGAATGCAAAACCCCTCCTTGTATCTACTCACTCGAGTCAAGCCAGTGTCTGTGAATATCCGTGTGTTTGGGAAACGCGGTCCCAACTGTCCCAAAACCCTGGAGATTCCACTTGGATTAGCCAAACACCCTGGAATAACCTTCCTTGAGCAGTGCCCTGGTTTGAGCAACACAGGACTAGTTTCTCTTCTAATCCTTGGGAAAATGGCCCTTTTAGAAGACTCTTGTGTCTAAATTCTTGAAAATATTCACTTTATAAGCCAGCTATGGTATGTGGGGATTCAAGACCTTGGTGTTTTCAAGTCTTGCCAGGTGCAGGGATGAGGAGGACTGACACCTGGACACTTGACCCAAGCTCCAATGGGATTATTTCATACCATAAGCATCACATTCAAAATAAATTAGAAAACTTGCTTGCATTCCAGATAAATTAGAAGGAGCCCTCTCTCTCCCTTGATGGATACCATCCAGAGAACTCCTTGCCCCGGTGCTGGAGCCCTGAGCTCTTCCCTTCCTCTGGAAGCCACAGTATTCACAGTGTCCCACATTTGTGCTGGGAATGCACAGCTTCCTGCTGGTGGAATGGGCTGGGTATGGTCCTTGTATATTTTCTCTTGCTATTGGGATGAAGATTAATTCTTTAGTATTATTAATGATAATTATTTAGTCTTACCCAATTAGATCTGTATGGATCTCAACCTTCAGGTTTCCTTGTGTTTCCCCAGTTCTCCTTCCCAAAGAGGAAGGAGTCATCAGGTGATAGAATAATCATCATCTAAATGACAATAAATTGTTGTGGATTCCTCAAACCATAACAGCCAGCGAGACCAGTGTTGACCTTACAGGTGGAGGCTATTTCAGAGTGGTCTGAAGGCTCCACGGGGCAGTGCTGCCTCTTAAGATGACTTCTTCAGGTGACAAACTCCATGTCACTTTACAGTAGACTAGTAGACCAGGTCAGGAATAGCTTCAGATTGTCTTGTCTACGTGGTACTGCTCATGTGATGGAGCTGGAGGGATGATGGAGCACGGTAGGACCTGTCTGCCCTTTAGGAAGCTGCATACTCCCATGAGCCCAAAAACATTTGAATTTTCCTCCCTCTTATCCAGCCTATTGCCTGGTGCCCCAGTGGTTTGTCCTAAATCCAGTTCCCACCACCCTCCTGAGGATAAACAGTCTGGACAACTGGAAAATTTGATCTTGAGATGGCTCTTAAAAAACAACACACGTAGAGTCTCGTGTCTGGACCAGGGAATGCTCCATCGCTCCTAAAAATCTGAAACAATTTCACTAATCAAGGAGGACGGGAACTTGATAAAACAAAAAATGACCTGGCATTTGAGACACTCTCCTGGGGAATAAGAGGAAGTTAAAAATTCAGCTTCCAAACCAGATGGAAGCCGGCGTCTACCTTCACGAGCTGGTTGAGGGACTATCAAAGAGCGTTGCTGCCAGAAGAGCCAGTACAGGTCCTCACGGGGCAGAAATCTGGCCACACGTTTACACCTGGGTGGACAAGGCACACCAAAAAGGTTTCAAATTGGTCCCTCTTCTGCCCTGGGAGAGGCACAACAACCACAAGGATGTGGAAGCCTCTTCTCCAACGGGTCTTCCAGGAGAACAGAGGGAGCGAAACACGCTCCGGTGTCTCTCCGTGCCTTTTTTCCTCACTCCATTAAAGGGAGAAGGAGGGCTTTAAGCAGAGCAGAGGAAGCAGATCTATTTGGGCTCAGTGGACTTCTGCCAGGAGAAGGAGATGTTTGTACCAGTCCAACAGTCTCTAAAGATACACTGTGATCTTCCATTCCTTTCCAAGCGGTTGGTTTTGGGGGGTTTTGGGTTGTTTTTTTCTATTTCTCCATACGATTAATGAGTTTTAATTGATTTTCACACCACCTCTGCATTCATTATGGCGCAGTCGTCTCTCATTGCAGCTCTGCCGCCCCCACAGACCCTCAGCCAACCTCCAGGACTGAAGGAATCGCACTCCGGTGTGTGACCTCCTGGAGTTCATGCTTTGAAGGCATTTCCACTTTTCTTCATGACTAGAAACATTTTATTTTAATTATGATTTTTACTGGCTAATAACCAGAGCCTCATGTAATCGCTTCACAGAATCCCAGAATCTCAGGGATTGGAAGGGACCTTGAAAAATCATCCAGTCCAATCCCCCTGCTGGAGCAGGAACACCTCGAGCAGGTCACTCAGGAATGCATCCAGGTGAGTTTTAAATGTCCAAAAGCTCAGATTAATAATTTTTTTAAAAAAAATAATCACATATATGATATTTAATGGTTGTTTTGTGATTGCTGACATGGGGAACATTGGGGACGTGTTGACATGGGATTGTTGACATAGGGACATTGTTGAAATGGGATTGTTGGCTTGGGGCAGTGTGGCTGAAGAGCTGCCTGGCAGAAAAGGACCTGGGGGTGCTGGGTGACAAGGGGCTGAACATGAGCCAGCAGTGTGCCCAGGTGGCCAAGAAGGCCAAGGGCATCCTGGCTTGTATTAGAAATGGTGTGACCAGCAGAAGTAGGGAGGTGATTGTCCCCCTGTGCTCAGCACTGGTGAGGCCACCCCTTGAGTCTTGTGTCCAGTTCTGGGCACCTCAACCCAAGAGAGATCTGGAGGGGCTGGAGCGAGTGCAGAGGAGGGACACGGAGCTGGGGAAGGGCCTGGAGAATAAATCTTCTGAGGAACCATTGAGGGAGCTGGGACTGTTGGAGGAAGAGGAGGCTGAGGGGAGACCTCATCCCTCTCTACAGCTGCTTGAAAGGGCATTGTAGAGAGGTTGGTGCTGGTCTCTTCTCACGGGCAATCAGCGATAGAAGGAGAGGGAATGGCTGCAAGCTGCAGCAGGGTAGGGTTAGGCTGGACATTCGGTGAAAGTATTTCACAGAGAGAGTGGTCAGTCAGTGGAATCAGCTGCCCAGGGAGGGGGTGGAGTCCCCATCCCTGACTGTGTTTCAGAGTAGATGTGATGTGGTGTTGAGGGATCTCGTGTAGGGGAGAACTTTGTAGAGTGGGGCTGATGGTTGGACTGGATGATCCCAAGGGTCTCTTCCAACCTAAATGATTCTATGATTCTATGATATGTTACAGAAAGCTCTTGCGTCCCTCCCCAGCTTGAAAACATTAAAAGCCAGGCAGATCCACGTTCAGCCACGGATTACATGAGTCTGATTTACTAGTGCCCAGGTTGTCTTCTCTCTTCTTGTCCTTCAGGCTTCCCACGTCTGTCTGGGGAGGTCCCTCCAGCCCAACATCTGATGGGTTAACCTGAATGAAAAGTACAATATAGAATTGGAAAGTTAAGTAGAGCCACCCAGTCTGCTGCTGCTTAGATATTATAGAATCAGAGATTGGTTTAGGTTGGAAGGAACCTTAAATATCATCCAGTTCCAAACCCCTGGACACCTCCCACCAGACCAGGTTGCTCCAAGCCCCATTCAACCTGGCCTTGAACCCCTCCAGCGATGGGGCAGCCACAGCTCCTCTGGGCAACCTGAGCCAGGGTCTCACCGCTCTCACAGCCAAGAAGTTCCTCCCCAGGTCTCATCTCCATCTCCCCTCTTTCAGTGTCAAACCTTTCCCCCTTGTCCTGTGGCTCCCCTCCATGATCAAGAGTCCCTCCCCAGCTTTCCTGGAGCCCCTTTAGGGACTGGAAAGGGCTCTAAGGTCTCTCTGGAGCCTTCTCTTCATCAGGATGAACCCCCCAACTCTCTCAGCCTGTCTTCATCGGAAACTAATCACCAAGATCAATGCTCATTCCGGGGAACCAGCTGTTTTGTTTGCTCTTTGCTGCGCACCTGAACCCTTTTCCTTCCCCTCCATCTTTGCAGGGTGCTGCTGGCATCTCCAGCGAGTCCCCAGCAGGACCACATCTCCTCTGCCACCTCTCCCTTTGCCTCCCCTGCTCCTCATCTCAGTTCCTGCCTCCGTGTGAACCCATCACGCAGCACACAGGGAGCTCACGGACCGTTAAACTCCTGCTAATCCGACACTAATGATATACTTACCTGCGGATCCCTTATTAATTGGCAGATTTGTTTTCAGGGAGCGGGTTCCAAAGCAGCTTGGCGATGGCTGATGCAGGAACTAATGAGCCAACTTATTTCTCACCCACCCTCTTCTCATCTTTACCTGCATTTGCTTGGCTTTGAGCACTCATGGTTCTGCGGGGGAAGCGGTATCTTATGCCACGAGCAGCTAAAGAGGAGCCAGGCTCCAGGGCTCCTTCCCCTGGTTCTCAGAAACCAACCCGCTGCTTGGCTTTGAGTGACTGATTTATCCTTCCTGCATTTATTCCATTTATATAGTTAGTTATTTATTTCCCCTTCTCAGCTATCTCTCTGCAAACAGGACAGATGGTTTCCACGGACTTTCAGACAACCTTTGACAACTCCCTCATGAGATGTTATTAAGGAAGCTAAGTAGGCACGGGGCTCAAGGTATCGTCATAGAAACTAGCTACGAGGCAGCAACCGAGGAGTCCGAACCCATGTTCCATTTTTTAAGCCAACCAAAAGCTGCCAGCAGAACTGGCCTGATATTTTCTAAAGGGGGGAGAAATATATATATATATATATNAACAAAAATCACAAAGGTTATTTCCTTTCAGGCACGTGTGTGAAGGGGAAGAAGAACAAATTACCTGGAAATACTCCCCAGGAAAATCATAAAATGGGTTTGGGTTGGAAGGGACCTTAAAGATCATCTAGTTCCAAACCCCCTGCCCTTGGTACCTCCCAGTGATCATTAATTTCCAGAAGGAACCACCTGGAACACCCCCCACCCCAGCCCTCCCTCCCAAGGCAGAACCAGCTCTGCTGGTGGCACTTCTGGAAGGCTGCTGCTCTAGATAGTTGTCCTCAAGAATTGCCAGAAGAACTGCAGCAGATCCCTGAGAACACTTGTCCAGGGCTACTGAGATGCCTCCATCAGCCCAAATTCAAGCTTCATCCAGGCAATGCCACCCTTTTTTACCACTCCACCACCCCTGGCAGAACCTGCACAACAATCATGATGGACACCAGGATGCCCATGAGCCAGCAATGGTCCCTTGTGGCCAAGAAGGCCGAGGGTATCCTGGGGGGCATCAGGAAGAGTGTGACCAGCAGGTGGAGGGAGATCATCCTCCTCCTCTGCTCTGCCCTGGGGAAGCCTCATCTGGAGCACTGGAGACAGTTCTGGGCTCCCCAGTTCATGAAGGACAGGGATCTGCTGGAGAAGGTACAGCAGAAGACCACCAAGATGGTGAGAGGCCTGGAGTATCTCTCTGGTGAGGAAAGGCTGAGGGACTTGGGTGTTTTGAGTCTGGAGAAGAGAAGGTTGAGGGGGGATCTGATCAACACCTAGAAATACCAAAAAGGGTGGGTGTCAGGAGGATGGGGCCAGGCTTTTTTCAGTGGTGCCCGGGGACAGGACAAGAGGGAATGGGCACAAACTGGGACCTGAGAAGTTCCATCTCAACCTGAGGAGGAACTTCTTCCCTTGGAGGGTGTCAGAGCCCTGGCAGAGGCTGCCCAGAGAGGTGGTAGAGTCTCCTCTGGAGACATTCAAGCCCTGCCTGGACACGTTCCTGTGGGACCTGCTGTGGGCGGCCCTGCTTTGGCAGGGCGTTGGAGGAGATGATCTCCAGAGGTTCCTTCCAACCCCATAGAATTCTGGGATTCTGTGAACTTCTGGCAAATGTACTGTGCAGGGGAAGACCTGACCCGTACCATTCACACATCTTGGCAAAGGCTGAGTGGAATACAGCCATTGTTCTGCTTCAAAAAGCAAACAAATGACACCGCTCAGTTCAGTGAAAATCTCTGTCATGTACAGGCAGGTAAAGCACTGTGACCAAAAAATGGGGCTGAAAATAACACTGAAAGAGCTAAAGTACTATCCTGGCTCAGCTGGAAAGCCATTGTATTATTTTTCTTTAATTATTATGTTTTGTTTTGTTTTTTTTAACTGAACCAATTCAGCAGAGGAAAGAGCAGCTTCTGGAGGGACTGGAGGTGAAAGGATTAGGCAGGGGGATCCCGAGAGCCAAAGTTCAACGGTGTAAACACTCTGCCAATTATATCCTGCTCTTTGCTCTGACCTTCTCCTGGTACCAGCCACCCCGACGCCACGGCGCCTGCCACTGTCTGCTTCGTTTTACTCTCTGCATTGAGCCCAGTTTGGACTGGAATCCGAAACACCCTGCCTTTTGTTTTAATTTCTATTTCTTACCATGACACTCTGAAGAGCACTTACACACTGATTAGGAGCTGGAAGTGGCTTCTCTGCATTGATTCTTTAACTGTATGGTCCAAAATATATAGAATCATAGAATCACTCAGGTTGAAGAGACGCTTGGGATCACTCAATCCAACCATCAGCCCCACTCTACAAAGTTCTCCTCTACATCAGATCCCTCAACACCACATCTCAACCCTGAAACACAGTCAGGGATGATGATATCTCCCATATCACCCTACTGAACACTAACTTATAGAATCATAGAACCATTCAGGTTGGATCATCGAGGCCAACCATCAGCCCTACTCTACAAAATTCTCCTCTACATCAGATCCCTCAACACCACATCTCAACCCTGAAACACAGTCAGGGATGATGATATCTCCCGTATCACCCTACTGAACACTATCTTATAGAATCATTGAATCATTCAGGTTGGAAGAGACCCTTGGGATCATCCAGTCCAACCATCAGCCCTACTCTACAAAATTCTCCTCTACATCAGATCCCTCAACACCACATCTCAACGACCCTGAAACACAGTCAAGGATGCAATTATGGAATCACAGCCTATTAATTAAGCTATAATAAAGCCTGTGGTTCTGAGTTGAGAACCATAGAATCCTTAAAATTAGGGTGGGGTGGGAAATGATAACCATTTCCCATTTTCATCCAAAGAGGACCAACTTCTCCCAGTTTTGCAAACATCCCAATTGCACCTTCATCAAAGCCACAAATGACATAGGAAGAATTATGTGTAAAGAAAATCAGTAAGTGACGAAAACAAACAAACAAACAAACAAACAAAGTTCCTTCATGATTTTTTCTTTTCTCCCCCCCCGGTCTTTGAAGAGTTAAACAAGCTTGTTAAACATTTCCAGCAAGGAGAGGAGCACTTCACACTAGCCAAAACTTTTTTCACCCTATTGATTACGGGAAGGGGAGGTGGGGTTTTATCCACCTCAAAAAAATAGACCTTTTTTCCACCGGAGAGAGAAAAAAAATGGGTATAAAGTGCTCACCCGAGGTCTGTGCCGGAGTCAATAAGAGCGTACTGGTACATTTGACAAAAAGCCTTACTTTTAGGGCTCTTCTTTTCTCTGCTTTTCCTCAAGTGTTCATTAAAGTTGGCTGCAAACCCAAGAGTTCCGTTCAGGCAGAGGAAAAAAGAAGTTTGAAAACAAGTAATTCCGTGAGCCGTGAAATACACGGAGCCTGTTTACCCCGAGCTTTTCCTTCTGAGCAGCTTTCCTCTTCGTGCTCTCGCTGGCTGCAGATAAGGGCTGAAGGCTGAAGTCGTCTTCTTCCTACAGACACGCTTGGGTTCTTCTTCTTCATCCAAGCGTTCCCACCAAACAGGACAAAAAGCTGCTAGGGGTGGGCAGACGGCCCACACACAGTGGGCCCAGGCAAACGGGCACACACAGTGGGTTTCTCTAAGTTAACATAAAATAATAGACACAATCATAGGATCATAGAAAGGTTTGGATTGGGAGGGATCTTAAAGATCATTGAGTTCCAACCCCCCTGCCCTGGGCAGGGACACCTCCCACCACACCAGGTTGCTCCAAGCCCCCTCCAACCTGGCCTTGAACCCCTCCAGGGATGGGGCAGCCACAGCTTCTCGGGGCAACCTGGGCCAGGGTCTCACCACCCTCACAGCCAAGAAGTTCTTCCCCACATCTCATCTCCATTTCCCCTCTTGCAGTGTCAAACCTTTCCCCCTTGTCCTGTCACTCCCATCCCTGACAAAGATTTATTTGGAACTCAAAGATGTGGAACTCAATAATCTCTCTGCCCAGAGCCGTCAAACCCAAAGCCAGCTTCCCCAGCTGCACATGGATCAGCTGGAGAGGGCAGAGCTCCCAAGGCTTCCTGGAGCAGACCATACAGCGAGGAGCTTTGCTCCAGCTCCTCCAGGGAGGATTCCACGCAGAGGCAGCACGGCCCCAGCAGCACTCCCTGTGTCAGGTACCAGCATCCCCGGCAGGGCTGCACCTGCGATCCCAAAATCCCTCAGGGAAACAGTAAGCTCCAGGATCCTGACCCCAGCCTGGATCATCACAACTCCCAAACCAGAATAATGGCAAATGGTTAGACTCCGGTTTGCTGACGAATTGCAATGATGCTTCAGTTCTGCGCCTTCTTCTGGATGATTTGGGGTCTTTTTGGTTTGGTTTGGTGGCTTTTTTTTCTCTGACATCCCTAAGTCATTGCCTTTCTCTGCCATGAGCCAGGGGTGATGACCCCTTCTTCTAAGCTATGCTTCCCAGAGCTGGAGGCTGCTGGATCCCAGCATCACACAAACCCAAGGATTACAGAAACACCAGCTAGAAGGGAACTCTAGAGGTCTTTGGTCCCAGCTCCTGCTCCACGCAGGGCTCTTGGCAGCAATGGGGTGGGCCATCAGCTGCAGCTTTGCTGAGTTGAGCCCTGGGAACCCCCCCCAGGGACAGAGATACCACCTCTTTGGGTCTGTGTCACCCTCCTCATCAAGAAGCATTTTTCAAAGCCTGAGCTGAAGTTCCCACGTCACAATTGGTGGCCTTTGTTTAATATCTGACACTACCATAAAGAATTTGTCTCCATCAGTTCCAGGCCTGCCCTTCAAGTGCTGGTGGGTCACCTTGGGATCACCCTTAGCTCCCTCTTAGAATCATAGAATGGTCCAGGCCTGTAGGGACCCTTAGGGTCATCTAGTCTGACCTCCCCACACTCAGCAGGGACACCCCCAACTAGACCAGGTTGCCCAGGGCCTCCTCCAGCCTCTCCTTGAAGATCTCCAGGGAAGGGGCCTCAACCACCTCCCTGGGCAACCTCTTCCAGTGCTCCACCACCCTCAGCGGAAAGAACTTATTCCTCAGATCCAACCTAAAGCTGCTCTTCTCCAGCTTGAAGCCATTGGCCCTCATCCTATCACTGCAGACCTTTGTAAACAGGCCCTACAACAGCCCCTTCACCACCCTACAACAGCCTTCAGCTCCTCCTCACAGTCATTAACTCCTGACCATCCTCACCACCTCTTTTGGGCTCTCCATGCTTCTCCCATCCCCTGGAAATCAAAAGTAATGGAAGCACAGCAAAGGTAACTCCTTCTTGCCTCGCCTCATCTCCAGATAGGTTCCCAAGCAGAAGTCAAAATGAGCTGTTTTGTCCACATAGTAAATAATTCTCTCCCCAGAACAAAGAAAACTCAAGGTCTCAACCTAAACCTTTGAGTTTCCCAGCAGCAGCGATTCCAGAGAAGGACTTCCTTTGTTCCTGTACCACTTTATCAACTCCATAGCTCTTTGAAATAATTTTCACACATAGATACAAGTGTTTCATTACTAATTACAACCCCAGCACGTTCACACTCCTTTTCCTGAGCCAAATATAACGTTCTATGACCGGAACAGGATCTTAAAGAGAAATTTAGCACCTTTATTTTGCAAATACCAAGCCAAAAATAGAAACTTAATGTTCCTGCAGCTCTTAGTAGTGGTTGGGTGTAAAAATCTAATCTGTATTCAAACAAGGGAAGGGATTTTCTCCCAGAGGGAAGCTATTTCTGCGCGTGGCCTTTATTATTTCCACCCGCTCCGCGATTCGGGTATTGCTGCTGCTCATTAGGCATAACCTTGATTGATCATTTATACTAATTCTTAGAAACAATAATGAATGGAGCGTGGCTGATGACTAATTGAGTTTTTTCTTCTGCAATGAATGGCTGGACATCAGTTCTAGTTGTTCCTGGGTCGAGCAAGAGGTAAGAAACCCAAGTGGTCATCTTGATGATGGGGATGAGGAGCAAGTCTGTTGTCTAAACGAGGCCAGGAAATGTTTAGTTCCACCCCACGAGGGCTCAGCTGTGCTGCAGGAGCCATCATGAGATGGGTGGTCCAGCAAGCAGCAGCACCTTAACCCTCTGGAGATGCCACTAGTAGTGTCCTGGGCTGGTTGTAGGTGTTTTTATGGCCTTTAAGGCTTGGCTCCCGCTTACCCTCAAATCTGGCTCCCATCACACAGCAGAAGTTGATAGTGGGAGAGGCATGCAGGGGTGCACAGCTCTGTTTTCAAAGGGATGGAGCTGCAGGAGGGCCCCGTGAGGTGCAGGGCTCCCAGCCCAGGAAGCTGCTTTGCCCACATCCAGAGGCTGGACCGCAGCTGCAGCTCAGCATTTCCATCCTCAACACAGGTCCAATTATACAGCTGCATAAAGCCTGCAGGATACCTCCAGCTTCAAGCCCTTGTCTGACCTCGAGTTTTAATGAAGTGCAAAAGACAAACCAAGTGACCACAAGCCAAGCCCAGTCCTTGACAGACCATGGTGAGTCAACCTTCCAACATTAGAGTTCTATCTACTTCTGTCACCCAAAACTAACCTCCAGAACTGCAGCACCTCAGCACTCCTCTTTCTATTAAAAAAAAAAGAAAAAGAAAAGAATGTACAGGATGCAGGAACAAACTCAGATGGTCAGAACCTTCATAACCTGTGGAGTTTCTGGATGTACAAGTCCCATTAGCGCTAATTGGGAAGCGTAGCGTGGAGCAAACTGCCCAAGGCCCATATTTATCTCAGGGACTCGAGACGTGCTGGCAGATTATATGAACAACAGGTGAATAAACAAGAGCAGTGGAAGGTCAGGTGAGGAATTTCTGACCTCCCCACACCTGGGACTCAGCAGCTACACGGAGTAAAAAACCACGGGAATTGATGAGGACCTTGGGCTTCTCCAAATCTGACCCCAGGTCTGAGCAAACAGCAGCCAGGGTGAGGGATTTATGCCAGCCACAGAAGAGACCTCTTCAGGCAGAATATGTCTTTCTCATGTTGTAGCTGAAATTAAAAGATAGACCTTGAGAGGCTTTTCTTGCTGCTTGAAAGGCTGCTGATGTCTTCACGCTTTAAACTTCAGTGATTTTCCCTGTTGAAGTCCAAAAAACATCCAGTATTTCCACAGATTCCCCAAACAGAGCTGGGAGGGAGGGAAGAGATATTCACTAAATTTATAGAAACATTTCCTAGTGATACAGCTTTCTCAAACCAGAGAATAGTTGCAGTAAAACTAAGATTATTATGAATAGAACTAATTTTGGCACTATGTGCTACCAGACTCTGGACTTCACCCATCTCCTCTTAACAGCAAGGTCCACAGCCCCAAAATAGGAGAATTCCTGATGTGAAAAGCCAGTTTATGAACCAGCCTCGCAGCCCTGAGGCTCCTCCAGTTAAAGGGAGCTTGATTTAGAACTTGTCTGGTGTGTTGCTGTGATCTATACGGAGCTCAGAACAGAAGGGTTTGAGGGTTCCTCCTCGGCGGTTGATGGGTACGTGCTGATGGATATCCCTGCAAGGCAGAACTTCTGCTCTCCCCTGCCTGCTGGGAACCTGCCCTTGACCTGTTGCCCGTGGCAAGGGAAAGTCTTATTTATACCTTTTTTTGTTTTTAAAACACCCAATCAATGCATTTTTACTGCCTGCAATGTAACGGGGCCGTCCTCAGGAGTGGAGCCGTTTCTGCCGGCGCTTTCCTGATTGCTGTGCAACAACCTACGTGCTGGAGGCGAGGAGAGCTGCCGAGCCTTATCCCCTCCGGAGGGGGAAGTGGAAGGAGCAGAATCCCTGTTTTCCCCTCTTCCTGCCTCCATCCCTCGCTGTCACTTTCTAATAATTTGCCCTCTGATTATTGGGTTAGCAGAATTGATTATGAACTGAAGTCGCACCGCTTTGGGGAATTAAGGGACTTTAAAAGGTTGGAGAGAATTGATTGCAACCTGTCAACGAGCCCAGCTGCCCAGTGCAGGAACATCACGGTCTACATGAGGGTATGATGGTCAGGTTCACGCACACCACCATTGCAAGGAGGTGGAATCGCTTTGCTGCTGTTATAATTCATAACTTCCCAGTGAAAACCCTCCATGGATGTTGCCAGCGACACCCATTGCTGCCTCTGGGATGCCACCTGGTTTCTTCCCATGCCATGGGCTCCTGGCTTTGCTGCACCCGTGCCAGAGGGCAGCAAGACATTAATTTGTGAGCTATTCCCAATGTCTGGAGCAGGTCTTCGTTGCCTTCTACAGCTGCCTGAAAGGAGGTTGTAGAAAGGTGGGTGTTGGCCTCTCTCCCAAGGGAATAATGGCAGGACCAGAGGAAATGGTCTGAAGTTCTGCCTGAGGTTCAGATTAGATCTTAGGCAGAATGACTTTACTGCAGGAGTGGTCAGGCACTGGAACAGCCTGCCCAGGGAGGTGGTGAAGTCACCATCCCTGGAGGTATTGAAGAACTGTGTAGATGTGGCACTTCAGGGCATGCTCTAGTGGCCAAGATTGTAGGGGTTTTTCATGTGTGGTTTGACTCGGTCATCTCAGAGGTCCTTTCCAACCATGATGATTTTGTGATTCGGGTCTGTGCTCCTAGCTCCAACTGCTCCCCTCCTCATGATCCACAGCATCCATGACCGGCCACACTCTTGCAATTTGCAGCCATTCACCAGCACCATTGCCTCACCAGGCCAGAGCAGAGGAGGAGGATGACCTCCCTCCACCTGCTGGTCACACTCTTCCTGGTGCCCCTCAGGATGCCATTGGCCTTCTTAGCCACAAGGGCACATTGCTGGCTCATGTTCATATCCTGGTGTCCACCAGGACTCCCAGAATTTTCCTCAGAGCTGCTCTCCAGCAGGTCCCCCCCAACCTGTCCTGGTGCAGGGGGTTCTTCCTCCCCAGGTGCAGGACCCTACACTTGTCCTGGTTGAATTTCATCAGGTTCCTCTCTGCCCAGCTTTCCAGCCTAGCCAAGTCTTGCTGGATGGTGATACAACCTTCTGGTGTGTCAGCCACCCCACCCAGTTTGGTACCATCAGCAAACTGGCTGAGGGGACATTCCATGCCTTCATTCCAGTCATCGATGAAAATATTGAAGAGGACTGGACCCAGTACCGACCCCTGGGGAGCACCGCTCATTTTTTCAGATAACTTTGTAGAGTAGGGCTGATGGTTGGACTCTATGATCCCAAGGGTCTCTTCCAACCAAATGATTCTATGATAATATGGGGTTATAACCTCAAATAACACGAGGTGAACATAAACCTCAGGATGGAGTTTGCACCACCAGCAATTAGACTTATTTATCCAGCCACGAAGTCCTAGCTCGCGTGTCCCACTCTCTTCTGCTGCAGCAGGTTCAAAAGGGCATTTTATTTGGAGTGTGGGCTTTCAGAAGGCAGAAATCATCCTCTTATTGCATAAAGCTCTGGTGAGGGTACTCACATCGTTTATTTTAGAGATCTGATTCACGAGGATGAAGTTAGGCACCTCGCTGCCCTATCAACGGGGTCCCGTAAAATGACTCAAACCACTTAGCTCCGTGAATCATACAGGGAGCGCAGCGGTTCTCTGAACTGCTCTCCACGAGACCACTTAATTAACTGAAATGACAGATACATGCCAGAAACTGAATCTGGCTCCAAATCCAAGTTTTGGATTAAAGGCCTAATTTTTTAATTATTTTTTTTTTTCCTTTCTCCCCTCCAAAAGAAGACTTTTCTCTAACGGGAACGAGCAGGAGAGAGGACGTCCGCACCCCAGCCTCGGTCAGGCTGCTCAAAGCCACTACCTTGCATGAACCTGCTTATCTCTTATCTGCACAGAGAATTTGGGGGTTCCATATCCCAAGATCACCCATCACAAGTAGGTGTTGGGTTGAAGAAAGGTGCCACCGCTCAGCACTGCCAGAAGACTCCTCTGCGACAGAGATGTTTCTTAATCTACCTATATTATGGGCTGCATAGTGAAGACTGTGGCCAGAAGGTTGAGGGAGGTCCTTCTTCTCCCTCTACTTGGCCCTGGTGAGACCACAACTGGAGCACTGTGTCCAGTTCTGGGCTCCCCAGTTCAAGGGAGACAGGGAACTGTTGGAGAGGGTAGAGCAGAGGACCACAAAGATGATGGAGGGATTGGAGCACCTCCCTGATGAGGAAAGGCTGAGAGAGCTGGGACTCTTAGCCTGGAGAAGAGAAGAGGGGAGACCATATCTATGTTTACAAGTACCTAAAGGGTGGGCTGAAGGAGGATGGAGCCAGACTCTTCTCAGTGGTTCCCAGTGACAGGATGAGGGGCAACGGGCACAAGGTGGAACACGGGAAGTTTTCCAATATGAGGAAGAACTTCTTTGGAGTGAGGGGGGCAGAGACTGCCCAGGGAGGGTGTGGAGTCCCCTCCTCTGGAGACCTTCAATCCCCACCTGGATGCAGCCCTGAGTGATGTGCTCTGGGCAACCCTGCTTTAGCAGGGGAGTTGGACTGGATGATCTCGAGAGGTCCCTTCCAACTCTGACAATTCCCTGGTTCCCTGATTCTATGTTACCTGGGTAACAGCAACAGGAAGCCCCACTGGGTTTTTGTGCCCCATCCTAGCAGAAGTTGGACAAAAATCATTGGAAGGAATCACCAGACGGAGCTTTCAGCCAAGAAACACACAAAAAGCTGAACTGGAGTTAAGAAACCAAAAGTGAGCCCTGGGAAAGCCAGACCAAGAGCTGTTCCTTTGCTTAGGAAGTAAAGGACAAGCGTTGGCCAGGGCTTATCTGAGGTGTCACCTAATCTCCAAAGCAGTGAGTTAAAAAACAAAGGGTGGCTTATAGAGGAATCTGCATTTCTTTGGCCAGGTATTTGGATTTAGTCTCCTAAAGCATCCAAACCTGCCCAAAGGAAGGGCAGCCCGCCTGCAAATCCTTTGGACATCATTTATCTCCAACATTTCATTCCATCAGCTCCTCATAAAAAGACCCCGAGGGACACCCGCCCGCAAACTGAACGTGGTCCTAATCCCTCAGAACCAGATGGCAAGCGTTTACACACCATATAATCCTGCTCCTTTACCTGGGGGTCTGTGCCAAATGAGAGAGAGAGAGAGAGAGAGGGAGGGGAAACTTCAGCTCTGCCTCTTTGAACAACGGCAGCCGGAGATACATTTAGTTTCTAATATTCCACAATATCGTGTTATCAGATAAAGGATTTTCGTGCCTGCTGCAAACAGCAGAGGAGAGACACTGCTCTTTTCCACCCCTCCACCTCCCTCCCCCCCCATCACGAGACTGGATAAAACAGTTGGGTCACATCCAACATCGGAGGGTCACCTTGAAGGCAACACCACCCCTCCCAAGACTCCTTTGAGTATCAGTTCAGCGCTAACGAGTTGGAACTAACAAACAAGGAGGGGAGGGAGTGGGGGGGAAGGAACTGTGGAAGGATGAGTGGGAGATATGGCTGCACTGGGAGGGCTGTTCCCCCCTTAACCTCGGGGCAAAGAGGGTCACAGACATGGTGGTGCCCCTCACTGCCCTTGGCCGGCTGGTTTCAACAGGAGCCCCGTGGTCCACGCAGCCCCCGTCTCTACGTGCATCTCTGCCCTTGCATGGCAGAAACATTGCTGAATTTCTGACCTGACTGAGAAAGAAGGGAATAAGGGAGAGAAGAAAAAACCCCCCAGCTCCCCAAAACCCCCCATATTTCATCAGAATCCAGCCTACATCTCAAATCCCCAACCCCCAAGAAGACCTATCAAGGTGACAAAGACAACCTTCTTGCCTGCACTTTCATGCCCAGCTCCTCAGCTGTCCCACTGTGTGTGAATCAGGGAAGAAAATGAAAATGCATCACCTGGCAGATAACCTCAGGGATGGTGGTTATTGTCAGAGACTGCAACACGCTGAGGGTTTCACGCCGCTTATCGGGCCCAGCCAACACCACTCCCGGTGGGTGCCAAGCTGAATCATTTCCTCCAGCCCTGCCCCTTTAGGTGATCCACCTACAGATGACTCAAAGGCTCCAAACCTGATAAACAGAAGATAACCCCTAAAAAAAAAACCCTAAACCATAAGCCAAGGTGTTTTGTCACTACTATCAGAGATGTGAGGGCCACCTTTCTGCTCCTCACCAGCGCTGCCAACTGGTGGGAGCTGGACATCCTCGTCTGCATCCTCTGCCTGGGACACAGAAATTGCAAGAAGAGATCCTGCCACTAATGAGTCAGAGGTTGGATAAAATTAGAGCTCTCCAAAAGTCTCCTTTGGCAAGGAACCTCATTTAAGGCCCATAAAGTATAGCCAGACCCCTGGCAGCACACAATGAACGTTATTTGATAAAATAACTGCTTTTGGCAAAACTGGGGTAATAACATCACATGGGTGAAAATGTGTTTATAGAGCCATCTCCACAGATCACTCCCTTTCTGTCACAGGATAATCAGCTGGGAGACATCAAGATGCTCTTAGCTCACAGCTTCTTCCTCCCTCGGCGGCACAGCCCACGCAGCCAGCGGTGACCAAGGAATAAATGACTTGGGACCACCCTGCATCTATCGGTATGGGGGAGGACAGCGGTCCCTGTGCCTGACACCCCAGGTCTGAATTTCTCCAGAGAAGCAAATTAACTCATGGGAAAGAAAAAAAAAAAAGGTATAAAAGCATCTTGAAAGGATATGATGTAGGGGAGAACTTGTAGAATGGGGCTGGTGGTTGGACTTGATGATCCCAAGGGTCTCTTCCAGCTAAAATGATTCTATGAGCTGAGCAGCCTGCTGAAAGTTAATCCCCCACGTGCTGCGCTTCCAAGTTCTTATTAAGTGCAGCGAAATTCCAACTTGCTTTAGCCCATCTCCCACATCCAAGTGCTTCCTTCCTGGCTTGCATAAAAAATAGTGTGACCAGCAGAAGTAGGGAGGTGATTGTCCCCCTGTGCTCAGCACTGGTGAGGCCACCCCTTGAGTCTGGTGTCCAGTTCTGGGNCCTTCTACCCCACAGAGCCTTTCCACAGACTTCCTCAATTTTTCCTAGCTCGCACACCCCTCTCCCTTCCTTCCCCCTTCTGAAACCGTTAAGATATACGTGAAATTAAACGACTTTTGGAAGTCGTTCTGCAAACAAAGCTGTCTGAATAATCTCTCTTATAGTTTTGCCAAAGCAGGAATGGTATTTCATAACAGACGCAGTTTGGGATTAACCTGAAATGAGACTACTCCAAAATAACACTAGAAAATCCTTTAAAACATTCCCTTTTCTTTTTCTTTTTTTTTTTTTGGTTGCTGAAACAAAATGTTCCTCCAAAAGAAAACAAGAGGTCTGGGTCTTTTTCTAAAAGGATTATCCTTCTCTTTAACCTTATTTCTTATATAAATGGATGAGAACTGGAAGCTTTTTTGAACAGAAAAAGGAGGAAAAAAAAACAAACCCAAACCCAAAACTGCAGAAAAAGAATAAAAGCTTCAGTTTTGTTTGTAGTGCCTGGTTGTCACCTGATTAAACCCAAATGGTTTTGGTTCCCCTAGAGAACAAGCCCTTTCTGCTCTGCCATCAGCCTCCCACGTCCCCGACGGCTCCGACATTCCGACAGTTCTGTCACAGACCCCTTCAGGGTGGAACAAGTCAGGAAAGATAATGAGATGCCTCCAGTGGGTCTTGCTCATCTGACTGAGATGAGGGGTGATGGTTTTAAATTGAGAGAAAGGAGACTGAGATTAATACAAAACAGTTCTTCATAGAAACATAAAATGGTTTGGGATGGAAGGGACCTTAAAGATTATCCAGTTCCAACACCCCTGCCCTGGGCAATGACACCTCCCACCACACCAGACCAGGTTGCTCCAAGCTGCATCCAACCTGACCTTGAACCCCTCCAGGGATGGGGCAGCCACAGCTTCTCTGGGCAACCTGGGCCAGGCTCTCACCACCCTCACAGCAAGAATTTCTTTCTGGTATCTAATCTAAGTCTCCCTTTTTCCAATTTAAAACCTTTACCCCTTATCCTGTCACTCCACTCCCTGACCAAGAGTCCCTCTCCAGTTCTCCTGGAGCTCCCTTCAGATCCTGGAAGGCTGCTCTAAGGTCTCCCCAGAGCCTTCTCTTCTCCAGGCTGAACAACCCCAAGCTTCTCAGCCTGTCTTCACAGCAGAGGTGCTCCATCCCTCTGATCACCTTCCTGGCCCTTTGCTGGACCACTTCCAACAGGTCCATGTCCTTCCTGTGCTGAGGACTCCAGAGCTGGACACAGGACTCCAGGTGGGGTCTCACCAGAGCAGAGCAGAGGGGTAGAATCCCCTCCCTGGCCCTGCTGGCCACCCTTCTGTTGATGCAGCCCAGGATGGGGGTGGCTTTCCGAGCTGCCATGAGCATTGATGAGCATTTCAAAGGAAGTGTTGCTCATCCATCTCCCAGAAGGAGCTGCTCACAGATGGGATGTGCACACGAGGAGAGATGGTTAGTCACCCCATAACCACTGAACATAAGTAAATAAGAAGGACAAAGAAGGTTTTAATATTTTATCCAACAGACCCATAAGAAAACACTAATTACATTGAATAAGACTCTTATCCCGCTATCTAAATATTTAGTCTGCATTAATCAAAGGAGGGGTGGGGAGAGGGGGGGGTTGCCCACAGCCCAAGAGGCCAAAGGCAGGTACAAACCAAGCGCTGCGGTTAATGAACACCGGCAGCACGGTGGAAGAATATTGACACCCTTTTGTCAGGCAGGGGGGTGAGGGGAAGATGAAGAGCCTTTTAGGAAGGGCATTAATCAGGCAGGATTGAGCGCTCCACGCTGTCTTCACTGTGTTTGCAAAAGCCTAAATAGATGTTTCCCCAGCAGGCACAAGGAGGTGAGGAAAAGGGACACAGCACGTGGTCGCTGCAGCAGGTACTGGGATGTGGACACCAGCCCAGTGCTGACTTACTGCCAGAGAGACCTTGGAGCCCCTTCCAGTCTCTAAAGAGACTCCAGGAAAGCTGGGGAGGGACTCTTGGCCAGAGAGGGGAGCCATAGGATGAGGGGGAAATGTTTGACACTGAAAGAGGGGAGATAAAGATGAGATCTGGGGAAGAACTTTGCTGTGAGGGTGGTGAGACCCTGGCCCAGGTTGCCCCGAGAAGCTGTGGCTGCCCCATCCCTGGGGGAGGGACTCTTTGTCAGGGTGTGGAGTGACAGGACAAGGGGTAATGGCTTTAAATTGGAAGAGGAGAGATTTAGATGAGATACCAGGAAGAAATTCTTTGCTGTGAGGGTGGTGAGACCCTGGCCCAGGTTGCCCAGAGAAGCTGTGGCTGCCCCATCCCTGGAGGGGTTCAAGGCCAGGCTGGATGGGATGTGGAGCAACCTGTTCTGGTGGGAGGTGTCCCTGCCCAGGGCGGGGGGGTGGCACTGGATGATTTTGATGGTCCTTTTCCATCCCAAACCATTCTATGACAACTCAGATTTTATGAAGGGTCACACAAAGGAGGGCAATCCCAAGCAGCTCTGAGTGGGCACAAAGGTTTTACTCCTCCTCTCCTACCAGAAAGCAGGAGCAACTGAGGCCATTGAAGCTCCACAGAACCAGCAGCTTCATTTTTTTCCAAACTTGGTGTGCAGGTTCGAGTGCATTTATCAGGAAACTCAGCCCTTCCACTGAGAAATTGCTTTCTTTACTCAGACATTAATTTTTCCTTCACTCCCAGGAAAGGAGGAATATTTATTTATTGCTCTCTTGGGCAATTTTTACATTACATTTGCCATTGTTGGACAAAAAATAAATCTTAGATTTGACTACCAGTAGCCAAAGACTACAGTTGTTCTATTTCAGCAAAACATGGGAAGTTATTTACTAGAATTTGCATAAGCCTGGATTTCCACAGCCTTCAGATCAGATGGAAAAATATTAATTGCAGCTGGGGAAAAGCCCTGTGGCTCTAACGTGTTCTGTAACAGACTGACACTGGGATATAAATATCTAGTATTTGCCTTCCCCCATGTTTTTGGAGAGCACAGCTGGGAGAACACCTCCTCGTCGGCGATAGAGATGTCGAAAAGCCGTTCGGCTTCACTGCTGACCCTTTCAAAGGTCCTAAAATAAACAGATCCTGCATTAAATTGGTCCTTTTGAGATCAATTGTGGGCAGGAGCCGGTACAAATCATACTCTGTCTGAAAAGCCTCTTTCCACTAAAGCTGTAAACAGAAGACCTGATATTGATGCTCTTCATTCAATACTTGCATGGCCTGGCTCAAGACCATAAATATATTTTTTTGGGGGCCATTTCTTTGACAAAGGGTCCTTTAGAGCAAGTCCTATTAATTTCCCAAACAGACCTAGCTCTCAGTTGCTCCCAAAAATAAAGATTCATTGGAAACTGCCAGAAGAGAAAAGATAGTTGGAATTAGCCATTCCCTCTTCTTTGCTGTCTCTCACACAGAATCTCAGGGATGGGAAGGGATCTTGAAAGCTCCTCCAGTCCAATCCCCCTGCTGGAGCAGGAACACCCAGAGCAGGTCACACAGGAACGCCTCCAGGCGGGGTTTGAATGTCTCCAGAGAAGGAGACTCCACACCCTCCCTGGGCAGCCCCTGCCAGGGTTCCCTCACCCTCACCATGAAGAAGTTCTTCCTCATATTTAACTGGAATCTCTTCTGTTCCAGCTTGCACCCAGTGCCCCTTGTCCTGTCATTGGATGTCACTGAGAAGAGCCTGGCTCCATCCTCCTGACACTCACCCTTTACAGATTTAACACCCTTTACATATTACACCCTTTACACACGTTTAGATCCCTCCAAGCTTTCTCTCTCCTCTCCACCTGAAGCACCAGTGAGAGCCAGACCCACTCCATGTCCCTGCATTACTCAGAAAGACGCCATGGATTTGTGCTCAGGAGCCACAGGGGGGAAATAAGAACCATCTGAGAAGCAGCCTCTTATTCCAAAATGAACAATAATCTACAGCCAGCAAATATAAGCCTGATGTAAAAGGTATTTCTTACAGCACAGCGTGATGATACCGGCTTCAATAGAAAACACAGTCCCACGTAACGTTTCAATCAGAGATACCTGCTTGTCCAACAGCTTCACTCCACCTTGAGTTAAAACCTCTCTCCTGGGGGGGCACTGGTACTAGCAGGGCCAGGAGAATCATAGAATGGTTCAAGCTGGAAGGGACCTTAAAGATTATCAAGTTACAACCCCCTGCCATGGGCAGGGACACCTCCCACCACACCAGGTTGTTCCAAGCCCCCTTCAACCTGGCCTTGAACCCCTCCAGGGATGAGGAAGCCACAGCTTCTCTGGGCAACCTGGGCCAGGGTCTCACCACCCTCACAGCCAAGAAGTTCTTCCCCAGATCTCATTTCCATCTCCCCTCTTTCTGCGACAAACCCTTCCCTCTCATCCTATGGCTCCCCTCCCTCATCAAGGGTCTCTCCCCATCCCTCCCATAAAGGAGCTCATCCAAGGTGCCACCAGCCCAGGGAAACTCTACCAAAAAAAACCTCCAAAACAATAAAAAAAACCCAGAAAAAGATAAAGCACCAGGAAAAACTTATATATGCAGCTGGAAGCAGGACAGAGCTTGCAGCTGGAGGGAGGACCATGCTGGCCTGATTTTCCACATCTGCTGCAATTTGTGGCCCTGCCCTGGTAAACGAGCTGTGGTGGGAACTTGATTTGCTGCCAGGGCTTTGCATGCTGGTCTTACATCTCCTCTGACACTTCCATCAGTATTAAGACCAGACCACTGGATGCTCCCATTAATTTTGGGGAGCCTCTGCTGCTTTAGCCTTGCCTGGGAAAAAGGGTGAGAAGCGATGAGAAGTTTGTCGGAGCCAAACCTGGTGCCTGAGGTGGTTCCTCTCCAGAAGAATAACAAAAAACCCAAACCAACACAAAACCAACCCAGTCTCTGTCAAAACAACCACCAAAAGCATGAAGAAAATAATAATAACAACTTAAAAAATCCACACAAACCAGCCAAAGCTGTGAAAAAATGTGTGTAAAATGTGATAGCCCCCGTGCTTGGTGGAACATGGAGGTGGGGAACCATCCCAGCTTCTCTGCTTCTACTTCTCTATGGGCTTTTCAGCAGTGTCACCTTCCATGCTCACAACTGCCCGCATCCTAAATGCCACAGGGATGCTTCACCCCTTGTGCCCCCCCAAAATGTTGCTGTGTCCCCTGGGTGACTCGGGGTGGGCTCACCCTGGGTCATGCTCCCCGTTAAGAAACCCATCACACTTAATCGCTTAATAATACATATATGAGTATCAGGTAGGGTGAGCACTGGTCTTCACACCGTTACCGTGGTCCCCCATCACTCCTCCACCCCCTTGTACCTTTTGGGTTGGGATGGTTTAAGGTGACACGGGAATTTTGGGTGCTCAGGGGCGCGGATGAACTTGGCAGCGTTGAGGAATCGGTGCCAGCTGCAGATCTGGCCCACAAGGTTTTTTCTTTTCACTGGAGCTGAGGCAGCACTCCACCACACTGAAAGAGTGAAGAGGCTTTTAAGCATCCTTGTATTACATGTCAGAGTGCTTTGATGCCCTTCAGCTTGCTCACCCGACAAGCTAATGGTCTTGCTGCTAATGAAAGTGAGGGCTCCTTCTTTCCTCCTCAAATGTCATAACAAATTCTTAACAACCACTTAAGCTCCTGAAGACATCCACCCTCAGCCTGGAGACCAATTCCAGCTCTTCTTAGAATCATAAAATCATTTAGCTTGAAAAAGACCCCTAAGTTCATTGAGTCCCACCATAAACCTAGAACTGCCAAGTCCATCATTAAACCACGTCCCTCAGCACCAGATCTGCACGTCTTGTAAATGCTCCAGGGATGAGGACTCAAACGCTTCCCTGGGCAGCCTGTTCCAACACTTGAAATCCTTTTGAGGAACAAATTTTTCCTAATCATAGAATCTTTTTGGTCAGAAGAGACCCTTGGGATCACTGAGTCCAACCATCAGCCCCATTCTACAAAGTTCTCCCCTACACCAGATCCCTCAGCACCACATCTCAATCACTCTGAAACACAGTCAGGGATGGGGATTCCACCCCCTCCCTGGGCAGCCCAGTAAAGGCTCTGACCACTCTTGCTGGGAAGAATTCTTTCCTCGTGGCCAGCCTAACCCTACCCTGCTGCAGCTTGCAGCCATTCCCTCTCCTTCTATCACTAATTCCCTGTGAAAAGAGACCAGCACCAACCTTTCTACAATGTCCTTCCAAGGAGGTGTAGGGAGGGATGAGGTCTCCCCTCAGCCTCCTCTTCCTCCAACTCAACACTCCCAGCTCCCTCAATGGTTCCTCAGAAGATTTATTCTCCAGGCCCTTCCCCAGCTCCGTGTCCCTCCTCTGCACTCGCTCCAGCCCCTCCAGATCTCTCTTGGGTTGAGGTGCCCAGAACTGGACACAAGACTCAAGGGAACAGAGGGACAGGGGGACAATCACATCCCTACTTCTGCTGGTCACACTGCTTTTTATGCAAGCCAGGATGCCATTAGCCTTCTTGGCCACCTGGGCACTAATAGCTGATCTAAACCTCCCCTGTGGGTTGCCACCACCAATAAGCCCCACAGTAAGTGCCATGAATTCTGCATTTCCACGTTGCTGTCTGTTTTATTTATTTGGAGATGCTTTCACCCTCCCAAGTTTATGAGTTTAATTCCCTTCCTTTACACAGTCATTCATCAGAAAAATTACCTGTTCTTTAACTTTGCTTCGATATTGCTGATTCATAGAATTGTCAGAGTTTGTGCTGGAAGAGACCTTAAAGACCATCTAGCGCCACCCGCCCTGCCCTGGGGAGGGATTCTTCCTACCATACCAGGCCTGAAAAGGTCCTTCTCCATTTTCTCTCAGGGTCTTAAAGCCCTTCCTCAGAGCTGTGCCACGCACATCTATACATACCTACATAAATATAGAATCATAGAATGGTTTGAATTGGAAGGGACCTGAAAGACCATCCAGTTCCCACCACCTGCCCTAGGCAAGGCCATCTCTCACCAGACCAGGTTGCTCCAAGCCCCCTCCAACCTGGCCTTGAACCCCTCCAGGGATGGGGCAGCCAAAGCTTCTCTGGGCAACCTGGGCCAGGGTCTCACCACCCTCACAGTAAAGAGGTTCTTCCCCAGATCTCATAACCATCTCCCCTCTTGCAGTGTCCCCCTCATCCTATGGCTCCCCTCCCTGGTCAAGAGTCCCTCCCCAGCTTTCCTGGAGTCCCTTTAGGGACTGGAAGGGGTTCCAAGGTCTGTCTGGAGTCTTCTCTTCTCCAGGCTGAACCCCCCCAACTCTCTCAGCCTGCCCTCACAGGAGAAATATTCCATCCCTCCGATCATTTTCCCTCTCATTTAATTAGAGGGTTCATTTCCTTCTGATCATTCCCCTCTCTCCTTTGCTGCTTTGCTTCACCTTCACCCCATTCCTTTCCATCTTCGACTTGATGGTGCTTCTCCCCATGCATCCCTTGGGCACTGCTTTCCCCAGGAGTGTTGCCTACAAGTCTTCCACACGAATCTCAGCCTCCTTTGGGCAGACTGAATTTGTCTCATGATCCACCTGGGATACAGCAGGGATGCAAAACCCTTCCTTCAACAGCACGTTGATAGAGCGCTCAGTGAAAGGGGTGAGGGCTCGGTGGAGCCGGCGCCGCGTAGCGCACACAAAGGCAAGAATAAAGAAGAGCATTCAGAGTCATCAAACCCACTGGGAGCTTTAGATAGAGCCTGGGAGAGGCAGAGCCCATATAATCTTTACTTTTTCATTCCTACAACCCCATCTTTACGCACTAAAAGCTTCCCTTTATCCCAACCCTGTAGGAATCTGTTTATTTCTCGCTGGCAAGAAAACACGAGTGTCACCCAGGTCCTACAGGAGGAGATGTAGAAGCTGGTGAGGAAGTGATTTTTCTTACTAATCAGACCTACATAGCAAAAGTTTTGTCAAGATGGGGTCTGGAAATTGCCAGATTCTAATCGATAAACTGCAAAAGGGAAATGAGGACAATTTTACGAGGCGTTTTTTAAAGGAACGAAAACACGTCAAGCACGGATCTGAAAAGCGTCACTTGGGAGAGGAGTCAAACCCCATCAGGACGTGACAGAGTGACAGGAACAGCTTTAGGTAATTTTAGATTCATACAGCAGATCAATGAGTATAAGGAAACCTGGTTTTCAACCAGAGGTGATTTCATAGAATCATAGAATCATTCAGGTTGGAAGAGACCCTTGGGATCATCAAGTCCAACCATCAGCCCTACTCTACTAGTTCTCTCCTACACCAGATCCCTCAACACCACATGTCATCCACTATGAAACACTGTCAGGGATGGGGACTCCACCACTTCCCTGAGCAGCTGATTCCA
>VZTM01028744.1:160077-185901 GCA_013400555.1 Jacana jacana
CCCCCAGGTCCTTTTCTGCCAGGCAGCTCCAGCCACGCTTCCCCCCCCCCGCCCCCGCCATTTGTGTGCAGGAAAAGGAAACAGGGATAACCAAAAAAATCAGAGAAGTAGGAAAGGAAAGCTGTCATGTAAATTCCAACTCAAAATTTACCCTTTTGGGGAAAAAAAAACCCCATCAGTTCCTCTCCTCAGGCAGCCAGCTGAGGTCAGCCCAAGGCAGCTTAACAGAGATGTAGTTCTTCTCAGAGGTAATAAAGGTACGTGCCTTGCCCCGTTCAATGCTTTTATATAGTGTTTCCACTGGCTCTTTTCCATTAAACCTAATCATTTAATGGTTGTACAAATCTTTTTTATGAAGTAACTTCGTCTCCTCCCAGTACCATTCAAGCTTGACCATTTCTGGTGCCTCACTGAAAGTTAAATAGCGCACAGACCTACTGGTAGTTGGTTTTAATTAAATGATTAATTAAGCCTTCTCATTTTGCAGTTTTCAGGTTATTTTTTTAGTACACATTTGATACCAAATAATATTCTGAAAAAACACCTAGACTGCTGTTAGGAAAACTCACCCTTCTTTTGCAGGTGGAGGTGGTGGGGATGGAGGAAGGAGACAGAGATTTGGGAATTATGGAGTTGTTCAAAGGACGTTCCCATTCAAGACGCTGCCCATAACCCTGTGCCTGTCTGAAGGCAGACATCATCGCCCTAAATTCTTCTGAGGTATCATCATGGAGCTGTCAAGGGTGGTACATCCCAACATACCTTCACCTGCTAGGCTTTTTCAATCAAATATAGATCTTTATATATATAACTGCCCCTCAAAAAATCTGCCCCTGAGAGGTACAACCCCCAAGGCATGACCAGAGGATGAATCCTTCAAGCAGAACTTCACATACCTGGGGCATCGAGGGGCAATGGCTTTAAACTGGAGAAGAGCAGCTTTAGATTGGATATTAGGAATAAGTTCTTTACTATTGGGGTCTTGGAACAGTGGAAGAGGTTGCCCAGAGAGGTGGTTAAGGCCCCTTCCCTGGAGATCTTCAAGGTGAGGCTTGATGAGGTCCTGGGCAACGCGGCCTAGTTGGGGGTGTCCCTGCTGACTGCGGGGAGGTCGGACTAGACGACCTTTAAAGGTCCCTTCAGGCCTGGAACATTCTATGAACTTATGATTCTACACCTCCCCACCTGCATCTTGATGTACCCAGAGTAAAAATGCATTTTCCTGCTGTGCCTTTGGCAAAAGACCAGGGACTCCCGCCCCCAAAACTCCCAGAGACCCTCATCGTAAATCTTGTGGGCTTAATTGATTCGATTTCGTGGGCTGGCAAACTTTTCAATGTTCACTCAGAAGGCACGCTGGGCCAGTGTATAAACTCAATAAAAAGATGATTCAGGGGTTTTTAATTCCTAAATGGCTCGCTAGGGAAAAGTCACAAGGTACTTTCAAAGTAATATTCTGAATAACACCTGGTGAACAGGCCCTGCAGCCTCTAAAGGTAAAAAAGAAGTTACTGCTGCGGTAACAGGGCTGTTACTCATCAAAAATTACGCCAAATATTTTGTTTTCCACCAACAATATCGCCCCACACACCTCACAAGTCCTTGTAGCCACACTGCAGCGATGGGGCTAGTAAGTCCACTGTCGGTACTCTAGTTTTAATATTGCCAGATGATAAAGCAGGAGTAAAGACCAAAAGTAATTTGGTGTCTTAGAAAAGTTTCTGCTCCACCAAGCTGGATTTTATGGAATCACGGAACAGGTTTGGGTTGGAAGGGACTTTTAAAGGCCATATAGTCCAACCCCCCTGCCCTGGACAGGGACACCTCCTACCAGAACAGGTTGCTCCAAGCCCTCTCCAACCTGGCCTTGAACATCTCCAGGGAATGGGGCAGCCACAGCTTCTCTGGGCAACCTGGGCCAGGGTCTCACCACCTTCACAGCAAAGTTCTTCCCTACATCTCATCCCAGTCTTCCTTCTTTCAGTTTAAAACCATTACCTCTTGTCTTGTCCCTGCAGGCCCTGCTAAAAAGTCTGCTCCCAAATCTGATGTTTGATGATCCCCAAAGCAAAACACAGACATCACTTCCAGCTGTTACAGCTGTGCTGTAACACAGCAGGGTAGGACAAGCTCCAAGACCGTCAGGTACTTGAATTAAAATGAACCAAAAGGCAGAGAGAGCCATTGAGAGCGCCTGCGTTCTCTCAAATCGATTCATCCAATTAACAACCCGGAGAAACGTGTTCCGGTTTCCTTCCTATTTTCTTTCCAAGCCACTAAGAATCAAAATTCAGCCAGAACAAAAGAACTGCACCAAGGTCACTCTGGGCAGAAGTTCTCCCTCCAAAAAAAAATGGAGTGTTTCCCTGCTTGGTTCAAAGCAGAGGAAACAGATGCTACGATGGTTAATGTCTCCTGTACGACTCATTTGAATCACTAGATGACCCAGTGCCACAACAAGCTAATTCCCTCACGGTCTTCACTATATCCATCTTCACGTGCTTGCGAGGTAGGAAAGAGCCATAATCTTCATTTTACTGACAAGAAAACGAGGAACTAGGATAGGGACTGTTCTGCCTGAGGTCACAGAGGAGAAATAGAAGACAACCAGACCTGAAATTCAAGTTTTTTTGGGGTGTCAGTCTGCTCTGCCTCCTCAGCCGTCCTCCCTCAGGAAGCGGTGGCACCACCAGCTTCTTCTCCGACCCTCACCTCGTCACCAGGGTATGCAGAAATGGGAAAATGCTCCCAAATTATAAAATGTGAGTGGGTCAGACTGAAATATAGGCATCTGCAGGGTTTTTTTTCCCCCCTGATTTAAAGAAAGTGTTTGCTGCCACCCTAGGAGGCAATTGGCTTTGGTTGCTCCATGGAGACATCACTTTCTCACTTGTTTTGGCTCGAGGGTGTTTGTCCCCATCGCATATAAAACACTCTGGCTGGAACTGTATATTCCTGCTTTGCAAAGGAAAAATAGAGCATCAGCCACAGGTCACTAAAGGTTTAACTATTTATCCCAAACACTACTACTTTAAGCAGAGAGAAAGAGAGAGGAAAAGGAGGAACGATGTGGGGAGGGAGCTGAGAAAATTAATATACATCAATATTCCAAAGGAAAGTGTTTCAAATGAGAGAACAAGAAGCAGTGGGTATGAAATCCAAGCATAGAAGGCCAGATACAGATGGTTTATGGTGGCCATCACCTTCTGTCTCTGCCCCAAGGAGGGTTTGCTATTCCTCCTGGAGGTCATTACATCTCCCTCACCAGCTGATGGGGTGGCCTGCAACTCCCACAGGTCTACCAGAAAGGGCATCCCCAGTAAGCACTCAGTTCCTGCAACGGATCAGATCCTGCAAAAATTATAAGGGATATTTTTTATTTTGTTTCAACCCTGGGGACTAAAATGGGATTTAAATCAAGCAGGTGGAGGGGGGTCATCCTCCCCCTCTGCTCTGCCCTGCGAAGGACCCAGCTGGAGCACTGGGTTCAGTTCTGGGCTCCCCAGGTCAAGAAGGACAGGGAACTGCTGGAGAGGGTACAGCAGAGGAGCACCAAAGGATGAGGGGCCTGGAGCATCTCTCTGGTGAGGAAAGGCTGAGGGACTTGGGTCTGTTGAGTCTGGAGAAGAGAAGGCTGAGATGGGGGATCTGATCAACACCTAGAAATCCTTCAAGGGGGGTGTCAGGAGGATGGGACCAGGCTTTTTTCAGTGGTGCCCAGGGACAGGACAAGAGGGAATGGGCACAAACTAGAACATGAGAAGTTCCATCTCAACCTGAGGAGGAACTTCTTCCCATTGAGGGTGGCAGAGCCCTGGCAGAGGCTGCCCAGAGAGGTGGTAGAGTCTCCTATGGAAACATTCAAACCCTGCCTGGACACGTTCCTGTGGGGGCCTGCTGTGGGTGGCCCTGCTTTGACAGGGGGTTGGACTGGATGACCTCCAGGGGTCCTTTCCAACCCCGTAGCAATCTGTGATTCTGTAAATGTGGATGATCTGAGTCCTGTGTTTTAGTTGCCCATCACATGGCTTCTCCTTCATGGAATCATAGCACACGGAGCACGTTCATCCCGCAAACACCAGCAGTTATCCTCAAACCTTTTCAAACCTGACATCAAACAGAACTCACGGCGCTATTATCAACACAAATACTAACCAGCTAAATAAACCCCCTGGAGAGCCAGGCATATGGCTTAGCAAGATATTGATCTCAATTTCCAAAATATGTCTTAGCAGCCTTTACCTTCAGTTGTTCTTGCAGCTCTGCCAATTAGAGAGGGAAAGGAGGGACGGGGTGTAACGCGGAGCAGATTTTGTCGGCGCTTAGCAGGGTTTTCATTTCAAAAATAGGCACAAAAGCGTGCCTATCCCTCTGACAAAATAGCAATTAAAAAAGAAAAAAAAAACAACAAAAACAAACAAAAAAACCACCCCTGCATCATTGTTTCCGGCACTGACAGATGTCCTTCAAGTGTTCATCTAAACAAATATTGCAAGGGTTATTGCAAAAATGTTATGAACTCATAGAAGGCAGTTGAAATGTTATGCTCAGTACGTTCATCTGTGCTCACAATTAAGACACAGGGAGAAATATGGTCAATAAACCTCCTCTGTGTATGAACAATTAAAAAAAAAACAACCTGAGACTTAAATGGGATGAACCTAAAAAAAACAAGAAATAAGAAAAACCTTCTCTTATACATACGGCAATCTCCTCCGTCGCATAATAAACCCGTGTTTACTCAGGGTGGAATAAAACATTTTACACAATGTTTGACTCAGGGTGGAATAAAACATTTTACACAGTGTTTGACTTTGGTTTGTACTGGAGGAATCATGGAAGGGACCATAGAGATCATCCAGTGCCAAACCCCCAGCCCTGGGCAGGGACACCTCCCACCAGAACAGGTTGCTCCAAGCCCCCTCCAACCTGGCCTTGAACCCCTCCAGGGATGGGGCAGCCACAGCTTCTCTGGGCTCCAGAACAATCCCCTGAGCATGAAACTGGGTGCCAACCAGAGCCCATGTCGCCAAACCACCCCACCCCACCGGGAGACATGAGACAAGGTGGAGTTTGTGCCAAGATGTGGAGGATAGAGCTAGACATCCTCCAGCAAAATTTATCTGCTTTAGCTCTTTGATGACTCTTGATGTTTCATTCTTCTGGTGGTTTTGGCAGGTAAACCAGTACTGCTGCCTCACCTTGCAGATGGGAAATGGGATGCAGAGGCCACCTCCACTCTAGAAAATTGAGGTATCTGGCTAAAACCAGCTCCACTCAGCGCAAGAACCTGAAATAAATCAGAGTGGGGGGGCTGAAAGGACCCCCGGAAATCACCTAGTCCAATCCCCTGTGCCAAAGCAGGTCCACACACAGCAGATCCCACAGGAACACGTCCAGGTGGGGTTTGAATGTCTCCAGAGACGGTGACTCCACCACCTCTCTGGGCAGCCTCTGCAGCTGCAAAGGGAAGAAGTTCTTCCTCATGTTGAGATGGAACTTCTCATGTTCCAGTCTGTGCCCGTTCCCTCTTGTCCTCTCACTGGGCATCACTGAGAAAAGGCTGGCCCCATCCTCCTGGGTGCACCTGAGTTTCCTGGTGAAACTCAGTGTCTGGGATTTGAGTGAAAGACTCAAATCCCAGACACATCATGACCTTTTCCTCTTCCATGGGATGCTACTCCCTCAAAGTGGCAGCTTACACTCAAGCTGGCACCAACCAGCCCACATGGTGCAGAACCAATCAGCTTCGTTAGCTTCAACCTAGTTCATGTATTTGCCTGAAATGTCTCTATTTTATTAATTACAGCATAATCTTGCACAGCTTTGGGGAGAAGAAAGCCCCCATCCTCAGTTGAGGACCATCTGGGCTCCAAGACAGGCTTGCAACCTTCAGGTCCCTCTGGAAGGATGCTGGAAGAGATGCCACCAAAACCAGGTTCTTCTCCAGAGGGTTGTGGCACCGCAGGCCGTGCTTCCATTGCAAAAACAACAAACCCAACTTGTAAAGAGGCTTTGCAAGCTTGAGGGGCCTTTGGTGACATTTAGCATTCTTTGAAAACCTCTTGCACGGGAAGAGAAGTAAAGGGATTAGGGGGGAAAATGTCACCATCTGAGCTCATCATCGGGCCTGAGTGCAAGGAGGCAGCCGAGGCCCTGCTGAATATTTAGTGACTATTTACGGTGCACCGGGCTGAATATATCATCACCACATTAAATTCAGCAGCGTCACCAGGCAGCCACGGCGAGGCAGAAGGCTCAAAAGAAAGCCTTTCATGGATTTAGGGCTTTAAAACATGATGTCTATGAAAAACTGTAGATTAACATGAATCTGAATGCGGACACGCTCACTTAAACCCTCTCGGGGAAACTTAATCAAGGGAGTTTAAACCTTTAAAGCAATTCCGACTCCCAACGCTTTGCCCTCCCAGGAATTCCACACCCCTTTCATTCACTGGTCTTTCAAATGACAGAAATTAGAGCTAAAGTCATTTTACCTTGTAGGGAGGCAGAAGATCTACAAAAGTTACATGAGAACCATAACCTTCTACAAAGGAACTTAATGAGAAAGGGGAGGGGGGGGAAGGCTGATATAAAAAAGGAGCAAATCACACAGAATCCCAGAATCTCAGGGATTAGAAGGGACCTTGAAAGATCATCCAGTCCAATCCCCCTGCTGGAGCAGGAACACCCAGAGCAGGTCACACAGGAACGCCTCCAGGCAGGGTTTGAATGTCTCCAGAGAAGGAGACTCCACCACCTCCCTGGGCAGCCCCTGCCAGGGTTCCCTCACCCTCAAGAAGATTTTTCTCATATTGAAGTAGAACTTCCTCTGTTCCAGCTTGTACCCAGTGCCCCTTGTCCTGTCTTTAGACATTGCTGAGAAGAGCCTGGCTCCATCCTCCTGACACTCACCCTTTACAGATTTATAAACATTCATGAGGTCACCCCTCATTCTCCTCTTCTCCAAGCTCAAGAGACCCAGCTCCCTCAGCCTTTCCTCCTCTGGGAGATGCTCCACTCCCTTCATCATCTTGGTAGCCCTGCCCTGGACTCTCTCCAGCAGTTCCCTCTCCTTCTGGAACTGAGGGGCCCAGAACTGGAGACAATATTCCAGCTGGGGTCTCACGAGGGCAGAGGAGAGGGGGAGGAGAACCTCTCTCCACCTACTGACCACCCCCCTTCTAATCCACCCCAGGATGCCCTTGGCCTTCTTGGCCATGAGGGCACAGTGCTGGCTCATGGGCATCCTGCTGCCCACCAGGACCCCCAGCTCCCTTTCCCCTGCGCTGCTCTCCAACAGGTTATGAGTATTTCAGTCCACTAAATATTTGGACTCAAGCATGTTCCCTTCAACACGTGTTTATCCCCTACAAAACAAGGTGGTGGTTTTAGGGAAACACACTAAAACCTGGAAGCAGCTCACGCTGATTCACTTCTCCAGGGGATTTGCTGATGGGGGATTTGCTGATGGGGGATTCCCTACCCACATAGAGGTTTCTTCTGACACCCATCACAAACGAGGGGCAAAAGCAGCTTGCAATGGGGGGTTTTGCACCACCCACCCAATTCACCTGCATCCTGGGGGTGACGGGGACACCCTGAGGTGCCTATCGCTCGTCATCACCATGAAGGGTCTGTGTCACACAACTGGCATAATTATCACAGAATGATAGAGCATTGCTCATGCTGTTCATTAACAGTTGTTAATTATTAACAGTCACCAAGTGCCCCGTTTCCCCAGCTCCTGGCTCTCTCCACGGCCCAGAGCAAACCACAGAAGCGCTGTGATTTATGTAGGTGAACTTAGCGGCTTCTTTCAGACTCGCTTTGACTGCGACATAAATCAAGTCCCCAGCTTTCTGCTGGGGAACGAATTACTTGTTAAGGGAATAAATATGTATTAGCAGATCAGACGTGGATAAGTTGCTGTTTGTCGGGCTGCTCGCAGGGGGTGATTCATACAGCAGCGCGCCGGTTCGGCCGGCTGCCTTTCTTCCTCTCTGCATGCCGATCACAGCCAAGCAGGAGGGGGATGGAGCTCCTTCTCAGCTCCCACCACCCACTCCTGTGTGACCCAAACAGAGCTTGAGGAGAGCTGGTGGCAGGGGACACGGATGGCAGACAGGGCATGAGGACGGAGCAAACCCATCTCTCACCCAACACCCCGCACGCTAAGACATAAGGGAAGAATTGATAGGTGGATGAAGCACATCCATCTCCAAGCTGATGCCTGCAAAAACTAGAATTGCAAGGTGCAGGGCATTTTGAGTCATAGAATGGTTAGAGTTGGAAGGGATCTTAAAGATCATCCAGTTCCAACACCCCCTGACCTGGGCAGGGACACCTCCCACCACAACAGGTTGCTCCAAGTCCCATCCAGCCTGGCCTTGAACCCCTCCAGGGATGGGGCAGCCACAGCTGNAATGCTTCTCACTTCTTGGTGTTATTGCAAAAGCATACAGAGATGGGTTTAGGTGCTGCCTTTTCACTTCTGTCCCTCTAAATTCCTTTTTTAAATACTATTGTGGGTTAGGCTTCTAATTCCTGGAGATGGGGGTTCTGGAAGCCCACGTGCAGACACAGAGGCTCAGATGGTTAAAGGTCTACCAGCACTCTGCTGGATCAGTGATCAGCACAGCAGCCCCCCCCCACCTCACCTACTCAGCTGTGTAACCCAAGACACTTCTCCTGGGATGACAAAGCTGCCAGAAAGTCAACAAGGTCTGAGAAGAGGCACAGCCAGCACAGATGAGGACATTTCTGAACAGAATTAGTCAAAAGCCACAATTTTCCTCCAAGGAGAAACTCTGCCTTCATAACCACCTTGGCTTCCTTCAAGCTTTTTAGAGCTTTGCTTCTATTTTTATTTCCTTCAAGCCCATTCCTCTGCAACCTGCTGTGGGTGGATCTGCTTTGGCAGAGGGGTTGGACTAGACGATCTCCAGAGGTCCTTTCCAACCCCATAACATTCTGGGATGGTCGACATGCCAAAAGCAGAGCCAGCATTTCAGCAGATGACACTCTAACAGGAGCCCTGGTGTGAATGAGCAAGAACATGTGTTTTCAGTGTAATGGCTTAAATGAGTCTTTAATCTTTCACACACACAATAAAAACCAAGAAAAAAGAAACTGCTGACCTTATTCCTGCCAAAAAAATGGCATTGGAAGAGTCAGCCTAAAATAACAATCCGGAAAAATCCAATGCATATTTTAAATTGTAATAATGAATTGAGTTTTCTCATTTAATATTCTCCAAATAACGGGGAAAATGGTACATGGCAACTATGAAATGAAATATCGACTATTTGGCTTTCTATAAAATGGTAATTTCTTCTCTTTGTCACAAAAGATCTAGGGACCGTGTCCCTCTCCAGGGATGTCTGTCATATTATAGGAAAAAGTCTATACCTGGCTGTTTTTATAAAATAAACAGCTATTAAGTGGTTTAGAGAAGAGAAGAAGAAAGGGCATCTTGGCAAGGCCTCGCTGAAGCTCACGGTGAAGACACCACTCGTGTGAGGTTTTGCTTGAGTGCAGTGTAAAAACAAAGGAAAAAATTAACTTGATAGCATCAACTGTCTTTCCCAAAGACACTGAGTGATCAATATCAAGAGCAAGTCTGGGTCTGTGGAGCTTTTATAAACAGATATTGCCCCTAAGTCCCAGGTTTCACAGATACAGCAGTTTTGCGGTGAGCACGTGCGGGCATCTCAGGTGACCTCCCATCATCTGAGACACCCACAAGGGCTGGCAGATGGGATATGGGATTTAGAGGAGGTTATCACAGCATACCTAAACAAGGACAAGGTGCCTCCATGGGGCCATCTGGCTCAATTTGAGGCACCTACAATTTTAGGCAAAGCCTGTGATGGATGATGCAGCATCACAACACAGATATCTGACCTCAAGGACACAGACAGGCCAAGGAGAGAAGCACAAAGCAGGTCAGCATCCACCTCCACTCTCTTTTTCCCATAAAGGCTGGAGGGGGGGAAAATCAGTGAATCCTCATGGATTCCTCTGAAATAGCCTAACATCTCAACAACTTTTAGAGGAAGTTGGATTTACCAAGCTTAGGTTTGTTTGCAATGTGTTCCTCATTTAGTGCTTCAAGCCTCAGAGGAGACACACATGAATTAGTCTGCACCTTGGCTTAAAATAATTGGAAGCAAAGACTTAATTTGAGCTGGTTAAAACACCCTGCTCAAATGAGGAGGGGGAGAAGGAAGGATGGAAGCATCTGATAGATCACAGCCATCATGCCAGGGTCAGGCACCTCCAGCAGAAAGGGCTTCCCCTCTCAAAAAAAAACCACCCCAAAACTCTGCAAAATTGGAAAAGCCTGGGGCTTTGCCCTTTTTTATATTGATTTTTGGTGGGGTGCTGGCTGCAAGAGATTTGCCAGAGCAGCTTCTGCCAGAGACTGGCCTTTTCCTTCCCCTCTCATAAAGGCTTCTGGCTGGTGTCTTCTTTTTTTTGAAGCTTTTGGCCCAGGGAGAAAAGGGGTCAGCAAGTTAACAAATGAGACATGTTCCACCTGGAGAAGCCATCAGAAAGCTAATTTTACTTGGTCACGTCGTAACCTACCCTCTATAGCTTGATACGTACCTAAATGATAGAAAGCACCACTCAGGTTCATAAAACATTTTCCTGAGAGTAAAAACGGATTTAATAGACCCATTTCTCATTAAAAAGGTCAACGCAGTGAACACCTGATGCTGTATAACTGTCCAAGTCAATTTAGCAGGTCAAGCTTCACTAATCCAACGTCCTGGTTGGTCTGAATTCATTTCTGCTTGGGGGGGGGGGGACGTGACAAGCTGGAAAAAAAGCAGTTTTCCAAAAAACTGTTTGGATTATGTCCTTTAGCCCTAATATTTTTACCAAGGCATCATGGAGCGTGTTGGTCAAACCAAATCCACCCGTTCAAGCCCAAGTGAAAACATGACATTAGGAGTTAACGCCCAGAAAGGATAAATATGGAGATGTAAAGCCTGTCAGGAATCAGAATGTGTATTTACCTCAGCCAGGAGCAGAGGCAGTGGGAGCTTTAGGGAGAAGCTGATCTCAAGTGTTGGCCCTTTTCTTTTTAATATCATCATTGATGATGTCAATAGGGACATAGAAAACACTATCAGTGAGTTTGCAGATGACACCAAGTTGGGTGGGAGGGTTGATCTGCTTGAGGACAGGGATGCTCTGCAGGGGACTTGGATAGACTGGATAGATGGGCCAATGTTAATGGCATGGGCTTCAATGAGGCCAAGTGCCAGGTCCTGCCCTTGGGCCACACCAACCCCATGGCTGGCTCCAGGCTTGGGGAAGTGTGGCTGGAGCTGCCTGGCAGAAAAGGCCCTGGGGGTGCTGGGTGACAAGGGGCTGAACATGAGCCAGCAGTGTGCCCAGGTGGCCAAGAAGGCCAAGGGCATCCTGGCTTGCATAAAGAATAGTGTGACCCAGTAGGGAGGTGATTGTCCCTCTCTGCTCAGCACTGGTGAGGCCACAGCTTCAGTATTATGTCCAATTCTGGGCACCTCAACACAAGAGAGATATTGAGGTGCTGGAGCGAGTACAGAGGAGGGCAACGAAGCTGGTGAGAGGCCTGGAGAATAAGGCTTTTGAGGAGCAATTGAGGGAGTTGGGATTGTTTAGTTGGAGGAAGAGGAGGCTGAGGGGAGACCTCATCCCTCTCTACAACTGCTTGAAAGGACACTGTAGAGAGGTTGGTGCTGGTCTCTTCACACGGGCAATGAGCAACAGAACAAGAGGGAATGGCTTCAAGCTGCAGCAGGGTAGGGTTAGGCTGGACATTAGGAGAAAGTTTTTCACAGAGAGAGTGGTCAGTCAGTGGAATCAGCTGCCCAGGGAGGTGGTGGAGTCCCCATCCCTGACTGTGTTTCATAGTGGATTGGATGTGGTGTTGAGGGATCTGGTGTAGGGGAGAACTTTGACGAGTGGGGCTGATGGTTGGACTTGATGATCCCAAGGGTCTCTTCCAACCTATATGATTCTATGAAAGGTGTTGCTGGGTGCAAGAACAGCATCTCCCACCCAGAGCCAGGAATTTTAAGTGCTTTTGGGTTTATTCCTTACCTAAAACATGGGAGCATTTGACAGTTTGGGGGAGTTGCTTTTACTTCATGGTTTCCTTGGCTTTTTTTTGATGGGTTTGGATCTGCTTTTCTTCAGGGGGGAGCTGCCAGCACATCCTCATGCCTTTTCCCACTGCAAGGAAGGGAAATTCCTCCTAATTAATGAGGCAAAATCTTGTTGGGGGCCAATCAGCAGCGGTGTCCCTCGGGGCTCAATTTTGGGGCCAGTCTTGTTCAGTATCTTCATTAATGATCTGGATGAGGGGATTGAGTGCATCCTCAGCATGTTCACAGATGACACCAAACTAGGTGGGAGGTTGACCTGCTGAAGTCTAGGAAGGCTGTACAGAGGGACCTGGACAGGCTGGATTGATGGGCCAAGGCCAATAGTATGAAATTAAATAATGCCAAGTGCCACGTCCTATGTTTTGGTTACACCAACCCCATGGAGTGCAGCAGGCTTGGGGAAGAGTAGCTAGAAAGCTACCCAGCAGAAAAAGACTTGGGGTGGTGGTGGACAGCCAGCTTAAAATGAGCCAGCAGTGTGCCTACATGACTAAAAAGATCACCAGCATCTTTGCTTGTATCAGGAACAGCATGGCCAGCAAGAGTAGGGAAGTGGTGGTGCCTCTCTACTGGGCACTGGTGAGGCCTCACCTTGAGTGCTGTGTTCAGTTCTGGGGCCCCTACTACAAGAAGGACATTAAAGTGCTGGAGTGTGTTCAGAAGAGAGCTACCAAGCTGGTGAGGGGTCTGGAGAATGAGTTCTTTAAGGAGAGGCTGAGGGAACTGGGCATGTTTGGTTTGGAGAAGAGGAGGCTGAGGGGAGACCTCCTTGCCCTCTACAGCTACCTGAAAGGAGGTTGTAGAGAGGTGGGTGTTGGCCTCTTCTCCCAAGGGAATAATGGCAGGACCAGAGGAAATGGTCTGAAGTTCTGCCTGAGGTTCAGATTAGGTCTTAGGAAGAATGACTTTACAGCAAGAGTGGTCAGGCACTGGAACAGCCTGTCCAGGGAGGCAGTGGAGTCACCATCCCTGCAGGTATTTCAGAAACGAGTAGATGTAGCACTTCAGGGCATGCTCTAGTGGCTGAGATGTAGAGGTTTTTTCCCTTTCTTAGAAAGCCTGGAGTGAGGAAAGGAGAGGACCTTCAGGGGACACCACAAACCAGGATGTCCCCAGGGCTGTGGCCAGGGGGAAGAAGCCAGGAGCAGGTGCTGCTTTGGGCTCTTCTCCACAGTTATGGCACAAATATTCATTTTCAGTAAGGTTGAAGCTGCTTAAGGCAGAAATCCCGTCGAGGTGGCTCAGTCCACTCCAGAATTGGCAACATATTAATTAATATTTTAATAAACCAGGTTTTTTTTTTGAAGGCACAACAAAGGCATCGCTGCAGCAACGTCTTGTAGGAGGAGGACAACCTCATCAGCTGGTTGTCCGTGCCCAGGGATCTGAGCCCTGCACAAACTGCTCTCAGTCAATTAAAAGCTTTTACAGACTTCCCTGAGAGGCTGCAGGAGGTGAAAGAGCTGTCAAAACAGAAAGGGGAAGTGAGACATTTTTAAACAGCAGTAGTGAACGCATCGATAAGTATCTCACCAGGTTAGAAAGACTCTAAAAGGAGTCCAGTGAAGGTATCTGAAGGCTTTGGAGGTAACTGCAGTATCCCCAAGCAAGGTCTGTGCAGCTTCCTGCTGGGGAAACTGAGGCAGGTTTGTATTAGAGGCATGACAGGGACCGGAATTCTTTGCCTCAAATTAACCTTAATTCTTTGTTCCATCAGCAAGGGAGCAATAGGTATGAGCTGTCGGCGTGCCCTGGCAGCCCAGAAAGCCAACCCCATCCTGGGCTGCATCAAAAGAAGCCTTGCCAGGTGGTCACAGGAAGGGATTCTACCCCAGTACTCTGCTGAGACCCCACCTGAAGTACTGTGCCCAGCTCTGGTGTCCTCCACATAAAAAGGACATGGACCTGTTGGAATGGGTCCAGCAGAGGGACACAACGATGATCAGAGGGATGGAGCACCTCTACTGTGAGGACAGGCTGAGAAAGTTTGGAGTGGTTCAGTCTGGAGAAGGAAAAGGCTCTAGGGAGACCTTTGAGCAGCCTTCCAGGATCTGAAGGGAGCTCCAGGAGAGCTGGAGAGGAACATTTTGTCAGGGATTGGAGTGACAGGACAAGGGATAATGGCTTTAAATGGGAAGAGGGGAGATTTAGATGAGATACCAGAGAGAACTTCTTTGCTGTGAGGGTGGTGAGACACTGAAACAGGCTGCCCAGGGAAGTTGTGGATACTCCATCCCTGGAGGGAGGGATTCAAGGCCAGGTTGGAGGAGGCTTGGAGCAACCTGGTGTGGTGGGAGGTGTCCCTGCCCAGGGCAGGGGGTTGGAGCTGTATGATCTTTATGATCTTTAAGATTCCATCCAACTCACACGATTCTGTGATTCTATATTTATGTAGGTATGTGTAGCTGTGTGTGGCACAGCTCTGAGCCTTTAAGACCCCAAGAGAAAATGGAGAAAGACCTTTTCTGGGGAGCAGTGAAGAGAGGGAAAAGGCTCTAACTCATGATGAGAAAGGCAAGAAATGGGACTTCTAGCAGTGCTGACCAGCCACAGACCATCATGCCATGCCATCACTGGGGCAGCAGCACATGAGAATAGCCTCCTCCTGCGTTTTCACCAGACAAGATGTTGACCTTTCATGTTAAGCTGGTTTTTAATACAAATATTTTCTAGCATGTATCGCAGAATAACATTTCTGAAAGGTCAGAATGGAAATGAAACAGTTTGGGTTTATCTGAGACAACTTCTTCTAAGTGAATCACAATATCCCTTCTTTGGGGGGGAGAATTTTCTATGTTTTCTTTTCTGGTTTGGAACAAAGGCAGTTACCAAACCCCACACAGACTGGGAAGCCCTGCCATGGGAAGAAAACCTTCCTGTTATCTTCCAGCTCTTTACTTGCACCTAGTAATTTCACCATCAAACTCGCCTTCTCCCTCTTTCCACTCCCTTCCTCGTTAGGAGTTTAAAACACCAATTAGGAAATTACAGAAGTTATAGCCTATGGACATAGCAGGTCACCTGTAAGGTCTCAGGAGACATCATGTTTTAGAGGTAGCACCTCCTGGTCTGCACCAGCCCAGGACTGGATCTCACTGGCTTTGTATGGACAGTATACAAACTAGAAAGCACCAATACACACATGGGCACACACGCAGAGAAACATGTAGGGTCCCACAACACACGCACTTATGGGTTGCACCCTCCTTCCCCAGCATTTGGGGGTCCACCACCCCTCTCAGCCAGCTGGGTGGGAGCACCAGGTCCTGTCCCCTATGTCCCCTCTTTGATAAGCCAAAATGCCAGCCTCCACCAGGCCATGGACCCTCTGTCCCTCATAGGATCCACCCCAGCTCTCCAGGGCAGGACTGTCCTTTCCCTATTTCCCTGTAAAATGCTGGTGCTGCAGAGACTTCCCAGCCTTCCCACATCCCATAAGGGCTCCTGGGAGAGATGCCACTACGTGTAAGGGGTCAAAAACTCAGGAGTTTTGAAGAGGTTTGGGTAGAACTGAAAAAAAATACATTTAAGTCATATTTAAAGGTGCTGTCAAGACTGTTCCATCCTCCCCAGTTTCAGCTGGTGGGACACAGACTTAAACTGTACTGTCCCTTAGGCACCTGCAGAACTTCAGTGGGCAACGTGGCTCAACATTGAGCAAACAGGCTCATGATGAAGCAGCCGAAATGTTTCCCATTAGAAGAAAGAAGCTACACCCTTTTTGCATGCCCTGGGTGAGGGAGACCTCATCTGAGCAAACCTGTGAAGTTACTGCCATCCATCTGCGAGAAACTTTCATCCCAGCTGCAGAGGGCTTCCCAAGCAGCAGCAGAGACAGAGCCTGTCCTGCCAGTGACCCCAGTTCAGCACTGGTCCCAACCTGTGCTAGCAAGTAGGAGCTGGCGGCCTCACACTCACACGAGGACATTCACACACACATCAGCATCGTAACAAAACATGACTAAAACCACATCTCCAACTGAGGAATAATTTAAACTAAAGTAATAAATACTGAAAAAGAACCCGGGAATTTTCTGCTCTCAGCAGCCAAAGACGAGCTGAGACTCCCCCCTGCAAACTCTATCACACAATATAGTAGTCACAAGCCTTTTACTGGCAGCCTGAATCACAGAATACTGGGTTCACAGGGACCTCCAGAGGTCATCTACTCTAACCCCCTGCCACAGCAGGTCCACACACAGCAGGTCCCACAGGAATGTGTCCAGGAGGGGTTTGAAGGTTGCCAGAGATGGAGACTCCACCACCTCTCTGGGCAGCCTCTCCCAGGGCTCTGCCATCCTCACAGGGAAGAGGTTCCTCCTCAAGGTTGAGATGGAGCTTCTTATATTCCAGTTTGTGCCTGTTCCCTCTTGTCCTCTCACTGGGCACCACTGAAAAAAGCCTGGCCCCATTCTCCTGACATCCACCCTTCAAGTATTTCTAGGTGTTGATCAAATCCCCCCCTCACTCTTCTCAGTCCCCATCCCTGACTGTGTTTCAGAGTTGTTGAGATGTGGTGTTGGGGGATCTGGTGTAGGGGAGAACTTTGTAGAGTGGGGCTGATGGTTGGACTCAATGATCCCAAGGGTCTTTTCCAACCAAAATGATTCTATAAAAAACCTAAAAGAATAAAATTAAGACTTCCCTTGAAATACAGTTCCAGAGAGAGAAAAAGGTACCATATGGAAAGGGTTGGGGTTTTTTCCCCCATTTCTGACTTCCCAAGTGGAGCTTTGAAAGCCAAAGCCAAGGATTACGGCTGCGGTTCTGCCCTCATTAATATTGGATCCAGGTGTCCTGGGAGCAACTCACAGCAAACTGCAGAAAGCTGGGGCTAGCTTGAAGCATTTTGTGCTAGTTGGAGAAGACATTAAACCTGATCTGACCAACCCCATGCATCGCTACAGGCTTGGGGCAGTGTGGCTGGAGCTGCCTGGCAGAAAAGGACCTGGGGGTGCTGGTCGACAGGAGGCTGAACATGAGCCAGCAGTGTGCCCAGGTGGCNCCATTTCCACCAGCAAATTAAACTTGTGGTGCACATCAAGGTGGCCACCAGCAAGAACCTCTTTGTGGGATGCTCAGTGCAGACAAAACCCCATGTCCATGGGAGATTTGGTCTTTTTTTTCCTACTTAAAACCCAGGGTCACGTAAGACTCTTCAGTGCTGAAAAACACTCCTTTTTGACATGTCAACAGCTCCACCCTCCAGGGACTGGTGCCTATTTTTGTTCTCCTGCATTTTATGGTCTCAGATGTTTGCCTTCAAGTGCCTCCTGAAGGGCTTTCAAGGGGTCAAGTCCAAATTGAAGACAATTGCCAGTGATAAAACGCCATATGATGGGACGCAGCTGACAGTGGGGGCTGGCTCTGCCCAGCCTTGGTGGGAACACCAACACCATCCCAAATAAAGCCACCTCCATGACATCTCCTTTGTTCTCAACCCCACCAAGGATCCTTGAGATTTGCACCGATTTTTCACCTTTTTTGAAATAACTAAGAGATTAGAGACACATCCCTCTGGGGTCTCTAAGCTGGTGCCAGGCTTGATGTCATTAATTATGACTGTTGTTAAAACTGCTGCTGACAGAGCTCAGCAACGTAACGCAGCAGCTTCACATCTGGAGCACTGGGTCCAGCTCTGGGCTCCTCAGTTCAAGAACAGGGATCTGCTGGAGAGGGTACAGCAGAGGACCACAAACTAAGGTCGGTCTCACTTCCCAGTCAGGGGGAGCCACTTAAAACCTACAAGTGGAGCCTTCTTTGAAATGCCACTTTGAACGGGATTGTTTGGCCAAGGCTTAAATCCCTTCCCAGAATGCTTCTGGAATTGGAAAATTTGACCAATTTTATGTGCATCAACATGAGCTTCAGCATTTTCTGTCGCAAAAGTGTTAGAAAAAGGTATTGACCTGCTTGGGATGAGTCCTGCTGTGGGAGGAAGGTCTTTAGCAATATGGGAAGTGTAGCTCACACAGTCACAGAATGATACAGGGTTGGAGGGGACCTCTGGAGATCACCCAAGTCCAACCCCACTCCCAAAGCAGATCCACCCAACAGCAGGACCCACAGGAATGTGTCCAGGAGGGGTTTGAAGGTTGCCAGAGATGGAGACTCCACCACCTCTGTGGACAGCCTCTGCCAGGGCTCTGCCACCCTCAAAGGAAAAAAGTTCCTCCCCATGTTTAGGTGGAGCTTCTCATGTTCCAGTTTGTGCTCATTCCCTCTTGTCCTGTCCCTGGGCACCACTGAAAAAGGACCGGCCCCATCCTCCTGACACCCACCCTTGAGTATTTCTAGGTGTTGATCAGATCCCCCCCTCAACCTTCTCCAGACTCAACAAACTGGGTGGTCTGTTGAGTCTGGAGAAGGTCCCCCTCAGCCTTCTCTTCTCCAGACCCAAAAGCCCCAAGTCCCTCAGCCTTTCCTCACCAGAGAGATGCTCCAGGCCCCTCACCATCTTGGTGGTCCCTCTGCTGTACCCTCTCCAGCAGTTCTCTGTCCTTTTGCAACTGGGGAGCCCAGAACTGGCCCCAGTGCTCCAGCTGGGGCCTCCCCAGGGTGGAGCAGAGGGGGAGGATGACCTCCTTCCACCTGCTGGTCACACTCTTCCGATGCCCCCCAGGATGCCATTGGCCTTCTTGGCCACAAGGGCACATTGCTGGCTCCTGGTTTGCATCAGCCATGATCACTCAGGAGGGAGCTATTACTAAACAGCAAGGGCTGAATTAAATTGGCATCACACAGATTCATACCTATTTAAGGAATAAATGTAGATCAAGGCAATTATATGATTTATCCAACTCTTATCTGTGGTTTACTCTTAAAACTGGGCAGACCTTCAAGCTCAGCTCCTTGCCTTGGACCATTCAACATCTCCCTGCTCTCAGGCTGTGATGTCTGAACCAGAACATGAACCAGGAGCTCTCAACGCTTGATATCAGAGGTTGCACTCAAACTTACTCCAAAGGCTTTGAAGGAGCTTCAGAGTTAAACACCATTTGCAGCAAACCTGAGATAAAGCCAAATGTGATTAATCCCGCTTTACTGGGGGCTCTGGAAGAAAATTGCTTTGCTATTTACTATAGATTTTGGTAAAGAAGCAAATTCAGCCTTTCTCTATTTGGTTGGGGGTTTTTTTTGGGGGGGTGTTTTTTGTGAGTTTGAAGCATCTGAAGCTCAAATAGTCATCAAGAGTAACAATTAAAATTCCTGCAGTCAGAGTCAAGCTCCACTTGCAGCCCAGGGCTCTCAGCCCACGGGGGTATTGATTGGAAGAATCAATTTTGCATATAAATTAAAAAAAAAAAGGCATAATCATTAAAGCATATAAGATTTAGTTAGAAAGGGCAAAACCACTGTGTCGTGCAAAGAGGCTGAGGTTCAGGAATGGGCTGAAATTTAAGGTGAGGGAGAGATTCTCAACACCCACCAAGCTCTTGGGTAAGGCTCAGGAGACCAGTTCCCACAAATGCCTCAATAAAACAAGCCCAAAAGCTTCCTGTGGGAAACCAGTGGCTTCTGAAAGGGCTTTGACAGTATGAAGTATTTAAAATCTGACCTCTCCAACTACAGGTTTTGGTGGTCACATCCATAACCACAGAATTTCAGAGCTGGAAGGGACCTCTAGAGATCTAGTCACATCTCTCAGGGTTGCATCCAGGCTGGGCTTGAAGGTCTCCAGAGAAGGGGACTACCCACCCTCACCCCAAAGTTTTTCCTCATATTGGAATGGAATTTCCTGTGCTCCAGCTTGTGCCTGTTGCCCCTCATCCTGTCACTGGGAACCACTGAGAAGAGTCTGGCTCCATCCTCCTTCAACCCACCCTTCAGATACTGGTGAGCATGAAGAAGGTCTCTCCTTAGACTTCTCTTCTCCAGGCTGAAGTCCCAGCTCTCTCAGCCTTTTTCCTCATCAGGGAGATGCTCCAACCCCTCCATCATCTTTGTGGTCCTCCGCTGTACCCTCTCCAGCAGTTCCCGTGTCCTTCCTAAACTGGGGAGCCCAGAACTGGATGCACTATTCCAGTTGTGGTCTCCCCAGTGCAAAGTGGAGGGTGAGAATGACCTCCCTCAACCTACTGGCCACACTCTTCCCTAGACAGCCCTGGTTTCCATTGGCCCTCTTAGCCACAAGGGCACTTTGCTGGCTCATGAAAAGTTTACTGTCTACCAGGACTCCCAGGTCCTTCTCCTCACAAGTGTTTTCCAGGAGATCCACCCCTAACCTCTACGGGTGCCTGGCATTCTTCCTCCCCAGATGCAGGACCCTACACTTGCCCTTAATTAAAAGTGAAAAAAAGTTAATTCAACACTCTAGGCTTAACACATGGAAGGTTTTTCTGTAGTAACAGTGGTATCAAAGAGCTCTATATAAACAGGAATCTTCATAGGCTTCCCACCTTCTCCTCTTGGTCTCCCTTCCATGATGCTCCAGCATCTGAGAATCCCTATCAAGTCCTCTCCTCCTTGTGGAAGGTCATCTCACAGACCTTCCCAACATATTCTGACCACGTTACTGCACCAGATGATGAAAGTTCAAAGCCAAACCATTCCCAGGAACATTTGCAGCAAAGATGAGTATCTCTGAGGGTCTGCTTGTGAGGAGGTGAGGTCCTCCTCAAGGCCAGCACCCCAAAAAGGTCTCAGCATTGCAGTGGCAGCCACGGGAGAGCCACAAAGCTCATTCCTGCTGCAGCCTCCTCACAAGCACAGGAGATATCTGCAGCAAAGCAGCAAGCACTGCTGTCAGCATGGCTGGATGGATTCGAAAATTAAAATACAATGGTCACAGCTTTCTATATTTTTAAATAAAACCTCTTCAGCAGACAGTGTAATGAAGAGAGCCACCTTATTAAAAATTAAATAGAAACAGCAAATTATCTCTAAGCCATTTTACAAACATTCATTAAACACTCCAACAAATAGTATATTAATAAAACCCACCAGCAGCCTGCACAGTAACTGAAAATAATGTTAACAGCAAAAGTAAATAAGATTTTTTTTTTTCCCCCCCATTTATGTAGCAACATGAAACGGATGAAGTGATGGGCAAAATGAGTTAAAAGCTGAGCTGAGAAGCAAGACTTCACAGAATCTCAGGGATTGGAAGGGACCTTGAAAGCTCCTCCAGTCCAATCCCCCTGCTGGAGCAGGAACACCCAGAGCAGGTCACACAGCAATGCCTCCAGGCGGGGTTGGAATGTCTCCAGAGAAGGAGACTCCACACCCTCCCTGGGCAGCCCCTGCCAGGGTTCCCTCACCCTCACCATGAAGAAGTTCTTCCTTGTATTTAACTGGAATCTCTTCTGTTCCAGCTTGCACCCAGTGCCCCTTGTCCTGTCATTGGGTGTCACTGAGAAGACCCTGGCTCCATTCTCCTGACACTCCCTTTCCATATTGAAAAACATTAAGGAGGTCACCCCTCAGTCTCCTCTTCTCCAAGCTCAACAGACCCAGCTCCCTCAGCCTTTCCTCCTCTGGGAGGTGCTCCACTCCCTTCATCTTGGTAAAAAAAGCTGTTAGCTGGAGCTATCTACTCACACCACAAGAAAATAAACTCTAAATCTAGTTTCCAGTGGTGCTACAGTCCTGATCCCTTTCCCACTTCCCCTCTCGGACTCCCACAGTGTGGTAAGTGACAATTTCCGAGGCGGATATCAAAGCAGCCTTTCTCAGAAGCTCACCAGCAGAAGCCAAGGGAAGCTTTCTCCTGCCAAATCGTTTTTTCCTAACAGAAGGTAATTATTAGCTAGAACCGTGCCCAAACGCTGTAGCAGCAAGAAGGTCTCTGACAGAGGGAGGTCTAATAAAAGAATTAACTGGTTGAGGGAAAGGCAATCGGGATCTTTAGGGTCTGCAGAAAGCCAGTACAAACCAGCAGAAGCATTTCATGTATATGTATGGAACATAGTATGGATATACAAGGCAATATATCACAGAATATCAGGGATTGAAAGCTCCTCCAGTCCAATCCCCCTGCTGGAGCAGGAACACCCAGAGCAGGTCACACAGGAACGCCTCCAGGCAGGGCTTGAATGTCTCCAGAGAAGGAGACTCCACACCCTCCCTGGGCAGGGATTAACAAGGTTTGCCACTGTTAATCCCACATGCAAAAGGCAGAAGACAGTGCCCACCACAGTGCAGAGAGTTAAATGCTTTGTCTTATACTTAGGTTTTACATCCAGAGCATCATCTAGACATTTGTTTTTAAGCAAAACCCCATCTTTCTCCTGCTATTTCCCTTTTTTGGCACCAAAAGCATGGAGTATCACAGAATTTTCATGGTTGGAAAGGACCTCTGAGATGATCGAGTCCAACCATACACACACAAAACCCCTACAACCCCTTCCTTCCTTGTCTATCCCTTCTGAAGAGCTGGGTGTACCTCCTGGGGTGCAGGGGGGGCCTGAATTCAGCTCTCCTCCTTTGGTCCTGTGTCCAGCAGCATCAGCACCAACAGAGATGGACCCCAGGACAGTGAAAAGAGGAGTCATCCTTTCAGGGCCCACCTCCCACTGAGGCATCTGTACAACAAGGTCCAAGGAGAAAATGGGTTTTCCCAAATGATGAGCTTCTGCACCTACTATTTTGTTAGAGCCTCCTATCTCTTCATAGACTGGAATGAACTGGGGAGGAAAAAAAGAAAGGAGAAGCACTACACAAGCAAAAGCCTCCCCAGGCTGGGCAGGTTCTTCATCTCTCAATCCAAGATCCACCAGGGATCAAAACTCTCACTGTAATAAGCTCTCCTGGGAGGAGTTTGAGCAGGGCTGGGTGAGCAGAGGCAGCTGCAATTACAGCTGGCAGTAATGTAAATCCAGTCCCCAAAGGAGTCAGGGGATGGGCAAAACCAGTCTCAGGTCAGTCAGCAGCAGCAGTGAGGATACCAAAGAGATGATTTCAAAGGAGGCAGGGGACTTGAGGGGATTGATAAAACTTAAAATCTTCCCTTTCCCCCCCGCCAAGTCAACCTCAAGACCCTCACACTAAGCAGATCAAGACAGCGAGAGCGTTTGCTTCAGCTCTCTGCAAGCACACTTCAGAACAGAGGATGGAAATAGCCAAAGAACATATGTATCTTTAAATACATGCAAAAAAATATATATTTAATAATCTGTGTCCTTGAGCTAAAAAAAGGAACAAGGCCCTTTGAAAAGGAGATCTGAGATGGTTGGGACACTTAGGGAGCTACAGCACATGGTCCCTGCAAGTCTTTGCCGTGTCCATAGGGGCTCATAGGCTTGTCTGGCCAGTAGCAGCCCCACCATCAAAGATTTGATTTTTCTCTCGGCTCAAGAGAGCTTTTAACCCAGGAATTCAGCCCCTTGATTGCTGCTGAAGAACTGCAGCAGAGCAGAGGAGCTTCCTCATCTGCCATGCAGAGCCATGAATTTGCAGAAGAGGCGCTGCCCTGCCCAGGGAGACCCAACCTCTTCACTCCTTTTCTTCAAGGGAGATGTTTTAAAGACTCTTTACTCTGTCTTCTTCTGAGCCTCTGCTACAGCTACAGCTTTTGGGCCAGGATGAGGAAAACCATATATTAAAACTCTGCCTAAGGGACTTAACACCTTCTTTGAACTCCTTCCATGGTTAGTATTAGCAACCTTAGTGCTGGGCTTTGCCTTAAAACCTGTCCTAGCTTGCCCTCCTCTTGGCATAAAGGTTGGACTCGATGATCCCAAGGGTCTCTTCCAACCAAAATGATTCTATGATAAAGGGAACCTCCAAGTCTTGAAGCCTTTGAATTCAGAAACAAAGCCCAACAGCTCTTCAGCACAACAGAAACACCTCCTGCAGCCATACCGGGCATCACCACACAACCCAGAGGTGACCAGAGTTTTACTGGGAGGGGGCTGAGGGCATGTGAAAATATTTCACCAGCCTTTTTGATACGACATAATTTCATAGTGGTATGATGACAGCTAAAAATGCCATAAAATTCAGCAAAACTTCACCTCAAAGCCACGCTAACACCGCATTAAAAATTCAGCCAGCTCCTCTTTGGTGAACAATTATCTCATTCAATGGTTTGATTCACTGATATCTTAATGACAGCCTCCCCCGTTGTTGGTTTTTTTTTTTTTAATGTTTAAAATATGAAATAAATGAGCCCTGTCAGGCTGAAAACTCTGGGTAGGCTATAGTAGCTGTTTTCAATAAATAATGATGAGAAGTTTCAATTTACCCATCATCTGGCATATCGCGTGACGGGGTTGTCATCTCCTCTCAGGCTTAAAAAAAAACTATAAAAATCCATTCCTAGCCATCTTGATAACGTCATTGAAATGCTGTGGCAGAGGCACTGAAGTTACTTTTGAGAAGTAAAATCCCTTTCCATCAGTAAATAAGGTGCTGAGGGAAAAGGGCAACCACCTGAGGACAAGCCAGCATCTTCGTGAAGAACCCCAGTGTCCCAGAGAGGCAGGGTCTCCCCACTCTCTCCAAGGGTCTGCCACCCTCCCCATCCTTGTTTTGGCATCAAGATGCAATATTTATTCCCTGCTGGAAAAAGGCATTGGGACTGTACAAGCTCTAGAGGATGGTAACCTGCAAAAAGGAAGCCAGTCTGATGCCACAGGATGTCCTAGACCACGGTACCAGCAGAAAAGCTTGTGGGCAAATAGCTCTGCCAAGCCTGAGCATTAATTGCTCATCTACAATATGATGTTCCTGCTTTCCTTTTAAATAGGAAAAAAACCCCACCAAACACTCAACATTCTGGTTTCAGTCCAGTAAGTAAAAGCCTTTTGGGTTTTTTTTAGTGTTTTTCTTCAATTAAATGTCTGCACGAGTTTAGCTTCATCCATCCCACCTCCAGGCAGGGGAATGCCTGCAGGGAGGCTGAGCGTGGAAACCCACCAGAGATGCAGTGAGGATGAACAGACAACACCCACCCAATTCCACACCACCCCCAAAAAACAGGGTCCAACTTATCCTTGTATTAAAGGAGAGCAACCCAAACCACAGAAAACAGCACACCCCCTGCAAGTTTGCTGATGACATCAAGCTTAGTGGCACAGTCAACCTGCTGGAGGGAGGGGATGCCATCCAGAGGGACCTGGGCAGGCTGGAAGGGTGGGCTAGTGCAAATGGCATGGAAGTTCAACCAAGCCAAGTGCACCTGGGACACGGCAATCCCAAGCACAAATACAGGTTTGGGGGGAGAATGGCTGGAGAGCAGCCCTGAGGGGAAGGACTTGGGGGTGATGGTGGAAGAGAAGCTCAATACAAGCCAGCAGTGCACACTGACAGCCCAGAAAGCCAACCCCATCCTGGGCTGCATCAAAAGAAGCAGAGCCAGCAGGTCCAGGGAGGGGGTTCTACCCCTCTGCTCTGTGCTCATGAGGCCCAACCTGGAGTCCTGTGTCCAGCTCTGGAGTCCTTAACATGGATCTGTTGGAAGGGGTCCAGCAGAGGGCCACAAAGATGATCAGAGGGATGGACAGGCTGAGAAAGTTTGGGGTTGTTCAGCCTGGAGAAGGAAAAGGCTCCAGGGAGACCTTAGAGCAGCCTTCCAGTATCTGAAGGGAGCTCCAGGAGAGCTGGGGAGGGACTCTTGGACAAGGAGTGGAGTGACAGGACAAGGAGTAATGGCTTTAAATTGGAAGAGGGGAGATTGAGATAGATACCAGAAGGAAATTCTTCACTGTGAGGGTGGTGAGAC
>VZTM01028745.1:647-20038 GCA_013400555.1 Jacana jacana
CCTGGAGAATAAGGCTTATGAGGATGGATTGAGGGAGTTGGGGTTGTTTAGTTTGAGGAAGAGGAGGCTGAGGGGAGACCTCATCCCTCTCTACAACTGCTTGAAAGGTCATTGGAGAGAGGTTGGTGCTGGTCTCTTCTCACGGGCAATGAGCGCTAGAAGGAGAGGGAATGGCTGCAAGCTGCAGCAGGGTAGGGTTAGGCTGGCCATGAGGAAAAAGTTTTTCCCAGAGAGAGTGGTCAGTCAGTGGAATCAGCTGCCCAGGGAGGGGGTGGAGTCCCCATCCCTGACTGTGTTTCAGGGTAGATTAGATGTGGTGTTGAGGGATCTGGTGTAGGGGAGAACTTGTAGAGTAGGGCTGATGGTTGGACTGGATGATCCCAAGGGTCTCTTCCAACCTAAATGATTCTATGAAAACCAAGCTGATTTTTAAAATCAATCAATCAATCAATAAATAGAAGCGGGGTCAAAGCAGCACCAGGATCAGCCCCAGGGGAGGGGACGGGGCCCGTGTATTTCAACAGCTGTGACAAGCTGTTAGACTAATATATCCACATTCTAGCTGTGCTCACGTTATATCGTCATCCTCGGCGCCACAGAGATGGTTTTAAAAAAGCCACACGAAAATAATTAGCCCTGTGGCACGTTAAACATTTTAGCTTCCAAGCAGAGCAAGTAGAAAGTCTTGTCAAGGAATGCTGCTGTACGAATATAGTTCCTGTAGGTTTAGAGTAAATGCCCGTGGGGTTTTAACAGAGTTTAGGTTAAAAAAAAAAAGAAAGGAAAAGAGAAAAAAAAACTGGAAAACTATTCTTTTCAGTTCTGTTAACAGGAGGCAGTTTTGCTTTCTGTTTTAAATGGGGATTTGTTTTGATTTGTGTGTGGAGGGGTGTGTTGCTGCTTCATAAGAACTCCGGAAGTTTTGACTTCTTCGAAATGCTTCGGCACGAAAAGGGACCGTGCAGGGAACCCCGGGGGGCTGCTCCATGAGGCAGTGGGAAAATATTATGAAATGCCATGATTTTCTAGGAAATGGGAAATTTGAGTCTACAAAATATGTGGCGGTCTAACATGAAAGTCAGAAGCGTGGATTTTCCCTGAGAAGCTCCTGCCTTCTCTCCTGATAGAAGCTGTAATGCTTTCCATCAGGGCTTTGAGGAGGACGAAGCAGTCGTTCGTTTGGAGGTGGAGAAAAATACCTCCAACCCCGTGCTTCAAAATTACCTGCAGGTTCTTTTTGGGTGGAGGGTGTGGGAAGGGGAAGGGGAAGGGAAGGGAGTTGTTCTAACCATTAGAGCAAGGTGAGATTTGCATTGACTTCCCGCAACTTGTTCTCCTAATTTCGGCAAGTCACCGGGGTCACAACTTGGGAGAACTTCTCTGCCTCATGTTAACTCCCCGGATGCCACAGGGTGCTCACCATTCTGCAATCATACCTGGGCTTTTTTATGAGCTGAAGGAGGCTTTTGGGAGTAAATTTGGGCAGCTTATTTCCACTTTGCCTTTTAACTGTAACCATTACAAATTGAAGCGCGGTGATTTCCCTGCTGCTTGGAATATTCCCGAAGGGCTTTGGCAGGGAATGAAAGGCAGCACGGGAGGGCAATGTAACTGGTAAACCTCATTTTTGCATTGCTGTTTGTCCAGTTTACACCCAGAAATGTTGATGTAACAACTTCAGGCATCTATCACTGCCATCAGATTTGGGAAAGGATTTCATACTTTCTCAAGGAGAGTATTGGTTTGTCTCTCTAATTTCAGTTTCAAACACTGTATTTTCATTTCCAGTCACTAATCTGTGGAATTAGGTTACAGTTCCTTTAAATTGCTGTAAATCTGCCTCTCTCTGAGACTTGTTCTTTTGGAAGGAGGTGTTTCTTGCTTAATAGGAGAGGGATGATTTCTTTTTGCACTTAAACTACTCAAACCTTGTGTTGGAGGCAGAAGCGCTCGTCTCCATTCTCGTGACACTAAAGGAGACTGAGAGCCTCAGTTGTTTAGAGAATGTGTCTGTAACGTGCACAAGATTTTGTTTCAATCTGAAGTGCTCAGGCACTTAATTCTTGAGTACCCTTCTTGCTTTTCTAGAAGCAACCAGCGGTTTTCATTCTTCCTCTTTCAACCAGCAGCACAGCTCTGCCTGGGAAAAATAGAGGAGCCAAACTTCTATTTTGAACAGGAAATTTTAGGGATTTTTTAGTTGTTGTTTATTTTTTTTTCATTTTATTCTCTGTGTGGCTATAATTTCAAAACGATGCCTACCTTTCATTTATTTCTGTGTTTCTTTTTCATATGTAATATTGAGACTTGTAGTAGAGTTTTTAAGGTCTCTGTGGACCTGGAGCACTGTGTCCAGTTCCAGTCCTTCTGTCCCAGAAGGACAGGGAACTGTTGGAGAGAGGACAGCAGAGGACCACCAAGGTGATGAGGGGCCTGGAGCATCTCTCTGATGAGGAAAGGCTGAGGGACTTGGGGCTTTTGAGTCTGGAGAAGAGAAAGCTGAGGGGGGATCTGATCAACCCCTAGAAATCCTTCAAGGGTGGGTGTCAGGAGGATGGGGCCAGGCTTTTTCCAGTGGTGCCCAGGGACAGGACAAGAGGGAACAGGCACAAACTGGAACAGAAGAAGTTCCATCTCAACCTGAGGAAGAACTTCTTTGCTGTGAGGGTGTCAGAGCCCTGGCAGAGGCTGCCCAGAGCGGTGGTGGAGTCTCCTCTGGAGACATTCAAACCCCATCTGGACACGTTCCTGTGGGACCTTCTGTGGTTGGACCTGCTGTGGCAGGGGGTTGGAGGAAATGATCTCCAGAGGTCCCTTCCAACCCCAGAGCATTCTGGGATTCATTCTGTGTGAGCTGCAGCGCCGCTAAATGCAGCCTTTCACCCTCGTCCCCTCTGGGATCCAGCTGCCTGTCCCCACCCTATTGTCATTTGTAATTTGGACTGAGGAACAAATCATGGTCTGTCAAATCATAAGCTACTGGGCTGGGGGGAGCACAGAAGGAAGATGGAGCAGTATGTTGTGGTGACATCATCAGTGATTCTGCTTGGGGACCTCTACATGCCAGAACTTACTTGTTTTATTGCTGAAAATGGGGATCAGGCAGAAGAGATGGTGTTTCTCTGGTTCTGGGCAGAGTAATGCTCTCTGGTGCAGGAAGGAAGCTTAAATACCTGAGGTCCTAAATGCTGGAAAACTTCTTGAGCTGAAAAATGGGCAAGTAGAACCTTATTGAATTAAAATAAGTATTTTAATGCAGCAAATGTATTATTGAAACATCCGGTTTCTGAAGTGTATGTTTCTAATCATAAAAACACGTATTTGGCCTGACTAGTTTTAAGCAGCTCTCACACATCTCTCCATCCTTTGAGAAGGATTTGTTGATATTTTTCAAATTAAAGTGTACTTGGAAGCAATGTCACTGAAATGCAAACCCATAAGGTGATTCTTCCAATTAAATATGTATTTGACTTCAATTTAGAAGAAGCTCATCTAAGGTGAGAGATGGGAGAGAAAATGAGAGCCCAGAAAGAAGCCCATCTTTGGCAGGAAAGTTAAGGATCTAGTTGTTATATTCAGACACTGTGTGTGATACAGAGCGTGTACGAGGTGTAGAAAGTATGAGACGGAGGACACTCACTGAGCTGTTGCATATTCCTTCCCAGAAAGGGAAATTATTCAAACCTGGAGTAAGATTAGTGGTTATTCAGGTGGCTGCGTGGAAGCTCTGTCCCACTTGCCGTTGCGCTGCCCAGCTTGGGCTCTCAGGTTTGGAAAGGAACTGTTGGGCTGTCCCTCAATGAAGCACAAATACTGTGAGATATGAGCAGATAATCTCTTAAATTTAATTTCAGTTCTCTTTCTGGGGTGCAGTCACATCTCACAATCATGTTGGCAAACTACATGGCCAAAAGCTGGGAGCAATAGAAGGTTGAAGGTTCCTCACACCACTGTTCATGGGGCTTGGAGGGGTGGAGGTGATGGTGTTTGGTTTCTTCTGCCAAGCACCTGCTCCCTGCATTTCTGAATGAAAAAAAGTGTTCATTATGTCATGAAGACCTTGTAGTGGTGTGATCTGCCTAGGACTTGATTTGTGACCTTATGTCCCCACTGAGCAGTGGAGCTGTGCTGGTGTGGGCTTGATGGCTTGTGAGAGCTCAGCCAGTGGGTGGCAAGTGCAGAGCAAGGGGCTTCTCAGCAGCTCTGCCCAGTTGCTGGTGCAGTATCTTCTGCTTCCCACCTGGTGGCCATGGGGATAGAGCCTCAGTCAGACTTTTTAGTTGCATAGGGTCAAGTCACCAGGCCATGGACCTCAGGGATTAAACAGGTCACACAAAAAAACCCCAATCCTTATATATATATATCAAAGGTCCTCATTTTAATGATTACTTCAAAAAAGTAACAAGTAAAGCTTGATTACCTTAATTTCTGTTGTGCTTGTACACTGCTTAGACAGACCTACACTGCAACTCTTGGCATGCTCTCGCCTGCACATGAGTTCTGAGCATGTTCTACAACCTCGTTTTTCTTTCCTCTGGAGAAGGGGCTGTGTCATGTTTCTGGTCTGTTTGGGGGGAATTCATTGCAAGGGGGTTGGGTATTTGATACCGAGTCCTTTCTGGTTTACAAGCCTTTATTTCTAGTGCTGTCATCAGAGATAGCACATCTAATAACAAAGCTAATTCATGCTTTTCCCCTCATTTCAGGATCCTGGACCGCCACCACCTTCCCCGTTGATGGGTCTGAAGCCGCTGCAGTTGCTGGAGATCAAAGCTCGGGGCAGATTCGGGTGTGTATGGAAAGCTCAGCTCCTCAACGAATACGTGGCGGTCAAAATATTCCCCATTCAGGTAAGCAGAAGTTCTGAGTGCCCTGTGTCACTTGTACTATCGTAATGTTCAACCAGATTTTCCTAGTCACAGTAAGAGGCTTCTATTTTAGAGGATTTTTAATATATGCTATGAATCCACACAGCTCAAAGAAATTCCTAAATGCAGGAAATGCCTTGAGCTGAAAAATGTGCAGAGTTTCAGTGGGTGGAACTAAGTATTTGAGTGCAGCAAACTGCTCTCTGGAGGGAGTGCTTAGGAGGACAACGGAGCTGGGGAAGGGCCTGGGGCATAAATCTTATGGAGAGAGCAATTGAGGGAGCTGGGACTGTTTAGTTTGAAGGAGAGGAGGCTGAGGGGAGACCTCATCCCTCTCTACAACTGCTTGGAAGAACATTGGAGAGAGGTTGGTGCTGGTCTTTTCTCACAGGGAATTAGTGATAGAAGGAGAGGGAATGGCTGCAAGCTGCAGCAGGGTAGGGTTAGGCTGGACATGAGGCAAGAATTCTTCCCAGCAATTCTTCCCCCTGTGCTCAGCACTGGTGAGGCCACACCTTGAGTCTGGTGTCCAGTTCTGGGCACCTCAACACAAGAGAGATATCGAGGTGCTGGAGCGAGTGCAGAGGAGGGACACGGAGCTGGTGAGAGGCCTGGAGAATAAGGCTTATGAGGAAGGATTGAGGGAGTTGGGATTGTTTAGTTTGAGGAAGAGGAGGCTGAGGGGAGACCTCATCCCTCTCTACAACTGCTTGAAAGGGCATTGCAGAGAGGTTGGTGCTGGTCTCTTCTCACGGGCAATGAGCGATAGAAGGAGAGGGAATGGCTGCAAGCTGCAGCAGGGTAGGGTTAGGCTGGACATTAGGAAAAAGTTTTTCCCAGAGAGAGTGGTCAGTCAGTGGAATCAGCTGCCCAGGGAGGTGGTGGAGTCCCCATCCCTGACTGTGTTTCAGAGTAGATTGGATGTGGTGTTGAGGGATCTGGTGTAGGGGAGAACTTGTAGGGTAGGGCTGATGGTTGGACTCCATGATCTCAAGGGTCTCTTACAACCTAAATGATTCTAGGATTCTATGACTCTAAGAGTGGTCAGAGCCTGGACTGGGCTGCCCAGGGAGGGAGTGGAGTCCCCATCCCTGACTGTGTTTCAGAGTGGATGAGATTCGGTGTTCAGGGATCTGGTGTAGAGGAGAACTTTGTAGAGTGGACTGGATGATCCCAAGGGTCTCTTCCAACCTGAATGATTCTGTGATTCTATAAACATGTTACTGAAACACAAACTCTGTAAAATTTATCTATCTAAGCATGAAAATACATTCTCGGCCTGAGTAGTTTTAAGCAGCTCTCGAGCATCTCTCCATCAGTTGAGAAGAATTCGTTAACATTTTTCAAATGTACTTGGAGGGAATGTCCTGCACTTCAAACCTATGAGATAATTCTTCTAACTAAACCTCAAATAAATGCCTCAACTAAATGAAATAGTATTTGCTTCCCTCAAGTACCCTCTGAAAGCCGTGTTTCAGAATAGCCCCGACTCACCGTTCTAAGATCTGGTCCAGTTAAAGAATGCAACGTGGTTGGGCACAGTGATACCAGGACAGGTTTTACATTAATTCAAAACACCCAGCTCTACTTGAGGTGAAGGAAAGCACTTGTGTTTCCTGATTATTAACTGAGTCTTGAGTTGCTGAATAAACACATCTCTGGGTCTTTACTCTACTAGAAATGGTGTGTATTTAGGCAGGTTTCATCCGTCAGCTCAGCAAATTAAACCTTTGGAAAACCTATTTCTAATTCTTTATTGGGGTTCTTGTAGGTTAATAAAATATAAAAATTGAACCATGCTCCCTAAGAGTAATGGAATTTGAAGGATTTGTGGACTCAGTCCTAATCTCCAGCTCCGTGTTTCCACGGATCCTGCCTGTGAGGGCTGATGTTTCCAACAGTGGATGTTGGTTTACGGCAAAGTAAAGCATTTCAGACAATTTTCCACTCGGTGTGAACATGTAAAATGGTGAAAGATGGGGTTTCCTGCTTTATCTTATTTTTCATATGTTACCTCAGCAGTTTGTAGCACAGATACTGTAATTTGGCTAAACATTTGTAATTTGAAAATCATCAGCTTCTCAGTGTTAACAGAACGCACCGAGCTTGCTTTCCTCTAGACACTAAATCCCATAGTGCCAAAACCCACCCCATTTTTAGTCATTTTGACAGGTCGGTTAGGAATGCACAGTAAATTCTAGGAGGAGACCTCTGTCAGGGAAAGTTCCTCTTACTCACCTCCTCTTCTGTTGGCAGGACAAGCAGTCGTGGCAGAACGAGTATGAAATCTACAGTTTGCCCGGGATGAAGCACGACAACATCTTGCAGTTCATCGGTGCGGAGAAACGGGGCACCAGCATCGACGTCGACCTCTGGTTAATCACAGCCTTCCACGAAAAGGTGCTTTTTTCCTTTTCAAGTTTCCTCTCTTTTTATAATATGGTTACGGCAGAGGAAGAACACCCTCAGAAAATTGGTCAAAAATGTGAACTTTAGACGGTTGAGAACTGAAATTGAACACGGTTTTCACGTTTAGCTTATTTCCTTTCATTGGATGTGAATTTATTTACATTTCTTTTCAGCCAGCAGAGAAAGCTGTCACCAGTCTTTACTTAATAGAAGAGTTGTTTTAGAAAACAAACACATTTATTCTACTTTTCTGCCCTTTTGAATAGGTGGTTTTGAGTATCCCCATCTAAATCTGCCTGGGTTAAACAAACTCTCTCTTGCAGAGATTGTGCTGTTTTATTTTTGTTTTGCTTGTGTCTATAAGAAGGAAGTAATGTGAGTATCAGACAGGCATGATAAGGCACATAAGGAGCACACTGCAGCCCTGAGGAGAAGGACTTGGGAGTGATGGGAGATGAGAAGCTCGACATGAGCCAGCAGTGTGTGCTGGCAGCCCAGATAGCCAACCACATCCTGGGCTGCATCAAAAGAAGCGTGGCCAGCAGGGCCAGGGAGGTGATTCTACCCCTCTGCTCTGCTCTGCTCTACTCTGCTCTGCTCTGCTCTGCTCTGCTGAGACCCCACCTGGAGCACTGTGTCCAGCTCTGGAGTCCTCAACATAGGAAGGACATGGACCTGTTGGAACAGGTCTAGCAGAGGGCCATGAAGATGACCAGAGGGATGGAGCACCTCTTCTATGAAGACAGGCTGAGAGAGCTGGGATTGGTCAGCCTGCAGGAGGCTCCAGGGAGACCTCAGAGCAGCCTTCCAGTATCTGAAGGGGCTACAGGAAGGCTGGGAGGGTCTGTTTACAAAGGCCTGCAGGGACAGGATGAGGGGCAATGGCTTCAAGCTGGAGAAGAGCAGCTTTAGATTGGATATGAGGAATAAGTTCTTTAATCTGAGGGTGGTGGACCACTGGTAGAGGTCACCCAGGGAGGTGGTTGAGTTGAGGCCCCTTCCTTGGAGATCTTCAAGGGGAGGCTGGAGGAGGCCCTGGGCAACCTCATCTAGTTGGGGTGTCCCTGCTGACTGCGGGGAGGTGGGATTAGATGACCCTAGTGGTCTTTTCTGGCCTGGACCATCCTATGATTCTATGATCTTAAATACCTTAAGTCCAGCTCCCATTTCTGACAGATTAGCCCAGTTCACCAGCAAGTGTGCACCAGCTGGAGTCCATTACACTGTTTGCCTGTTGAGGTGATGTGTAGAAGCATCTTGATCCTGTTCCCAGTCTAGAGATGATGCAAAGGTTGATTAAAGGAGCAGTTGGTTGTGTATTTATGCATATAATGATACGGTCTGTCAGAAAAGAGAGGAAGGCAGAGGGGTGTATTGTGTTCTTCAGTGATGGGGGCCATCTAGAAGTTTCCTTTATGAGCAGATGAGAATTAAAATGATCTCCTAATTGTTTTATCTTTTTTCTGTTTTTTGCTGTGCAGGGTTCATTAACAGACTTTCTCAAGGCTAACGTGGTGTCCTGGAACGAGCTGTGTCACATCGCTCAGACCATGGCTCGAGGCCTGGCCTACCTTCACGAGGACATACCGGGCCTGAAAGATGGGCACAAACCTGCCATCTCGCACAGGTAGAGTGTTCCTAACGTATTCCCAGGTGATTGGTGGTATTTGACTTTGAGCTAACGAGTATGAGCTGGGGGGTGGATGGGAAATACTCAGATCATTCCTCTGTGATGCCTTCCCTTCGGAATTACCGAGAGCCTCCTAAGAAAAATCTGGTCAGAAGCAAAACCTGATGGTTTACAGAACTCAGAGTGCTGACTGTGGTTAGTACCATACATTGTTTTTTTTATACAGTTAATTATTTAAGTGTTCCCTGTAGTATGGGAAATAATTGGCATGACAGCTATTTGAAACAACTTACAGAGCTGGAAACAATGCTGGATGCCTTCAGACAGAAACATTCACTCTGAGTGCTACGCAGGTTTTGAGTGTAACTGCTGGGGTTTTAATGAAGTAGGTATAGGAAGTGATTAATAGAAGCAGGGAGCTGAAAGGATGAGGTAACCACAATAAAAGACAGACACACAGGGTGAGAGAAATGCAGGTTCTGCAGAATTCGGTATTTCAGGAGCGGAACTGCTTGAGGGATGGTAAATATGGGAGGGGTGAGGTGTGCAGGGGCCAGGTGGGACCCTGGGTGGAGCCCAGAATCACATGTTTCTCCAAGAAATCAACTATCTCCTTGTTAGAAGCAATCAAGAGTCATTTTTCAAACTATTTAGTTTCATATTATTTAAATAAACAAAATTTAGTTTTAATTAAAGAACTCAGTAACCTTGTTTTTATTCTGTCTGGACCCTACGTCCATTATAGAATCACAGAATTGTCCAGGTTGGAAGGGACCTTTCAGATCATCTAGTCCAACCATCAACCTAACTCTGATAAAAACCATCACTAACCCATGGCCCTCAGCACTGTGATCAACCTGGCTTTTAAATCCCTGCAGGGATGGTGCCTCAACTCCTTCCCTGGGCAGCCCAGTCCAAGGCTTAAAAACCCTTTCTGTGTCAAAATTCTTCCTGATCTCCAATCTGAACCTCCCCTGGTGCAACTTGAGGTCGTTTCCTCTTGTCCCATGGCCTGTTCCTTGGGAGAAGAGACCGACCCCCCCTGGCTACACCCTCCTTTCAGGGAGTTGTAGAGAGCGAGAAGGTCTCCCCTCAGCCTCCTCTTCTCCAGCTGAACACCCCCAGCTCCCTCAGCTGCTCCTCACAAGAGTGTGTATTAAAAACTGAGCACAAAATTATCATTCCAGTTGGTTTCTCACATACTTCCATAAGACTAAAGGTGGGCAAATGTACACACACTAGGTTTTAATATTCTTTTGCTGTTTTCTGTATTGTGATGTGTTTTTTTTCTATTGCATTACGTTTTTCCTCAGAACTTCATATGGTATTTCACATTCTAGATCTCTAATTATTATTTTTTCCCTTACCTTGAAAGGGACATCAAAAGCAAGAACGTGCTGCTGAAAAATAACCTTACAGCTTGTATTGCTGATTTTGGTCTAGCTTTAAAGTTTGAGGCTGGCAAGTCTGCGGGGGACACGCACGGACAGGTAAATACCCCTTTATTTACATAAAAGCTGCACAGGTGAACTGGACAGGAGTGGGAATGGGTAGTTTGGGTGTTAGTTGTGCAGAGGGTACTCCAGCAGCAGCCCTGCTTCCAGAGACCTTTAAGGAAAGAATGAGGGAACTTGTGCTTTCTCCTCCCAGGCTAATAATTAAAGCAGTTCTTCAGATCACAGAATCCCAGAATACTCTGGGGTTGGAAGGGACCTCTGGAGATCATCTCCTCCAGCCCCCTGCCAGAGCAGGTCCACCCACAGAAGGTCCCACAGGAACGTGTCCAGGTGGGGTTGGAATGTCTCCAGAGAAGGAGACTCCTCCACCTCTCTGGGCAGCCTCTGCCAGGGCTCTGCCACCCTCACAGCAAAGTTCCTCCTCATGTTGAGATGGAACTTCTTATGTTTGAGTTGGTGCCCATTCCCTCTTGTCCTGTCCCTGGACACCACTGGAAAAAGCCTGGCCCCATCCTCCTGACACCCACCCTTGAAGTATCTATAGGTGTTGATCACACCCCCCCTCAGCCTTCTCTTCTCCAAATTCAAAAGCCCCAAGTCCCTCAGCCTTTCCTCATCAGAGAGGTGACCCAGGCCCCTTATCATCTTTGTAGCCCTCTGCTGTCCCCTCTCCAGCAGTTCCTTGTCCTTCTTGAACTGGGGAGCCAGAACTGGACCCAGTGCTCCAGATGGGCCCTCCCCAGGGCAGAGCAGAGCAGAGAGGGAGAATGACCTCCCTCTACCTGCTGGTCACACTCTTCCTGATGCCCCCCAGGATGCCATTGGCCTTCTTGACCACCAGGGCACATTGCTGGCTCCTGGGCATCCTGTTGTCCACCAGGACTCCCAGGTCTTTTCCATGAGAGCTGCTCTCCAGCAGGTCACCCCCAACCTGTCCTGGTGCAGGAGGTTACTCCTCCCCAGGTGCAGGACCCTACACTTGCCCTGGTTGAATTTCATCAGGTTCCTCTCTGCCCAGCTCTCCAGCCTGGCCAGATCTCACTGGATGGTGGCACAACCTTCTGGTGGTAGTTACACATCGTGGCCTTTCTCCCCCATCTCATTACCTGGCCTCTCTTTTTGTTTTCACCCGAGGATTCGGACAAGAAAGAGCCATCTGGCTCCACTCAGACCTGGAAGACTGGTACTGGCAGCTGTGACACCCAGGTGTGACACGCAGCCTTGTGACACTGGTCACACAGCAGGGAACCACATCAGTACTCTGTGTGTTTAAAATCACCACCATGAGCTTACAGCATTGTGCCTTCTGTCAAACCAAATCTATTCAATTCTGAGCAGAACCTCACCATTTATGGTCGGGTGGCAAGAATAAAATCCATCTAGGGAGGTTCTAACCCCCCTATGATGCCACTGGAGAGCAACCAGGCTTTTACTGGGAAGTTCTGAATTCTCACAGAAGTTCTGCTTTCTCCAGCTGCCGTCTTTTCCTCAAGCCAGGAAGGGTAACCCCCAATCCTTCATTTAACGGCCAGTTTCCTGCAAGGGGGTTCCTAGAGCTCTCTTGCTCTGTGACTTGCGCTTCAGTAGCTGGTTTTCCTCTGCCATCTTTGCTCCTGCTTCTGTCACGGGAAGGAACACGAGCAGGTTTCACCTCTTGCTGTGGTGGGCAGCAGGATGCCCATGAGCCAGCACTGTGCCCTCATGGCCAAGAAGGCCAATGGCATCCTGGGGTGTATCAGAAGGGGGGTGGTTAGTAGGTCCAGAGAGGTTCTCCTCCCCGTCTACTCTGCACTGGTGAGACCCCATCTGGAATATTGTGTCCAGTTCTGGGTCCCTAAGTTCAAGACGGACAGGGAACTGCTGGAGAGAGTCCAGGGCAGGGCTACCAAGATGATGGAGGGAGTGGAGCATCTCCCAGAGGAGGAAAGGCTGAGGGAGCTGGGTCTCTTGAGCTTGGAGAAGAGGAGACTGAGGGGGGACCTTATTAATGTTGATAAATATGTAAAGGGTGAGTGTCAGGAGGATGGAGCCAGGCTCTTCTCAGTGACATCCAATGACAGGACAAGAGGTAATGGATGCAAGCTGGAACAGAGGAGATTCCAGTTAAATGAGGAAACACTTCTTCACAGTGAGGGTGAGGGAACACTGGCAGGGGCTGCCCAGGGAGGTGGTGGAGTCTCCTTCTCTGGAGACATTCAAACCCCTCCTGGAGGTGTTCCTGTGTGACCTGCTCTGGGTGTTCCTGCTCCAGCAGGGGATTGGACTGGATGAGCTTTCAAGGTCCCTTCCAATCCCTGAGATTCTGTGATTCTATGAAATACCTGCAATCTGGAAGCAACTAAGGAGCGGTGAGGACAAACACGCTGAGTTAAGATGCAGATGTTTAAAACATATTGTGGTTTTTCTGCCTTGAAAAGTATCCTTCTGTAGGGCCTGGCCTATCCTCTTCCTTCTGAATCCTACCACTGGATGGAAGGGTACAATACCCCTCCCAGATCAACTCCTGAGCCGGGATAACTGTGGCTCTGCCAAAAACTAGCTCTGGTGCTACGGTGTTGCCGGAGGGCGGTGGTGCCGTGGGGACTCAGTGCACAGAGCTTTGTGCTTCCCTCTCTCTCCCCAGGTGGGGACCCGAAGGTACATGGCTCCTGAGGTGCTTGAAGGTGCTATAAACTTCCAAAGGGATGCGTTTCTGAGGATAGATATGTACGCCATGGGCTTGGTCCTCTGGGAGCTGGCGTCGCGCTGCACTGCCTCGGATGGTAAGCCACGGGGAGGGGGGTGTCTGTGGGAACGCTGTGTTTTGTATCCAAAGCAGGAAAATGGGGAGATTATAGAATCATAGAATCATTCAGGTTGGAAGAGACCCTTCAGATCATCAAGTCCAACCATCAGCCCTACTCTACAAGTTCTCCCCTACACCAGATCCCTCAACACCACATCCAATCTACCCTTAAACACAGTCAGGGATGGGGACTCCACTCCCTCCCTGGGCAGCTGATTCCACTGACTGACCACTCTTGCTGGGAAAACCTTTTTCCTCATGTCAAGCCTAACCCTACCCTTATCCCTGTGTAGTGATGTTTAATACACATGGTGTGTCCTGGTGATCCCCTCATCAGTTCTCTCCTGCACTGGAGACACAGAACCAGAGAATGATTCTCTCCCCAGATACGCTGGGGTTTGGTGTATTTTTTTCCAGCAGGTTCCTGCTGCCTTTTGCTCCTCTGTCCTGGTCTCCTCTGTCCCAAAGCCTTCATTTTTAATGTCTTCTCCACCCTCCTTTTTTCAGCCTTTTGACCTAAGAGCACAAACCCCCCATTATAATAACACGTAACTGTGGATTTATGTCTGTGTCACCCCTGGGGCAGCACACGAGTCTCACCCTTCAGACTCTCTTCAGGACAAGTATTAGGTGTAACCTCCACCATGGGTATTTCCCTGCTGGGCTGCATGGACTGGAGGAGGGAAGGTGTGACATCCAGTGGCTGTGGGGTGACCAGGAACCCCAAGAAGCAGCCAACTGGGGAGCGGGATGAGGAGTTTTGTGTGTTGAGGGATCTCGTGTAGAGGAGAACTTTGTAGAGTGGGGCTGATGGTTGGACTGGATGATCCCAAGGGTCTCCTCCAGCCTGAATGATTCTATGATTTCTCTTGCCAGAGCTGGTGGATCCTGGAACCTCCCTCCCTCCCGCCTGTTGGGAACCTTTCAGCTGGAAAGGAGCCGGGCTGGGAGCTGTGTTCAGCCACGGCGCATGGGAGAGCAAAGGCTTCCACCTCCTGAAAAGGCCTCTGCTGCTTAATGAAAACCTTAATTCCTAGTTTATAAAACTTTTAGCTTTTAAGGTACACTTTAGCTCACACCCAGCCTGCCCAAGGGTGAGCTTTTCAGGGTGACGGAGAGCAAACTGCTCCCCAGGAGTCGGATTCTGGACTGCATTGCTAAGGCACTAAGCTTATTCTTTTTTTCTTTTTCTGTTGTTTTAAGGCAGAATTGGTGGTTTAACCTCGTGTTCTTTCTATCCACAGGCCCAGTAGATGAGTACATGCTGCCATTCGAAGAAGAAATCGGGCAGCATCCCTCCCTGGAAGACATGCAGGAGGTTGTCGTCCATAAAAAGAAGAGACCCATTTTAAGAGAGTGTTGGCAAAAACATTCTGTAAGTGGCCACAAAACCAGGCACCCCAGAGTTCTGGCCCCCTTGGGGGTTCAGATTTTGTTCCCCATACTGTCTTTTTGGAAGAATTCAATGATTCTGGTGGGCATTAAACAGGCTGTGAACTAACACCTTCTCAGTCTTAAACTACTTGGGGTGCTGGGTGACAAGCGGCTGGATATGAGCCATGGCCAAGAAGGCCAAGGGCATCCTGGCTTGTATGAGAAACAGTGTGACCAGCAGCAGTAGGGAGGTGATTGTCCCCGTGTTAGGAACTGGGGAGGCCACCCCTTGAGTCTTGTGTCCAGTTCTGGGCACCTCAACCCAAGAGAGATCTGGAGGTGCTGGAGCAAGTGCAGAGGAGGGACAACAGAGCCGGGGAAGGGCCTGGAGAGTAAATCTTATGAGGAGCCATTGAGGGAGCTGGGATTGTTTAGTGTGAGGAAGAGGAGGCTGAGGGGAGACCTCATCCCTCTCTACAACTGCTTGAAAGGGCATTGGAGAGAGGTTGGTGCTGGTCTCTTCTCACGGGCAATGAGCGATAGAAGGAGAGGGAATGGCTGCAAGCTGCAGCAGGGTAGGGTTAGGCTGGACATGAGGAAAGAATTCTTCCCATCAAGAGTGGTCAGAGCCTGGAATGGGCTGCCCAGGGAGGTGGTGGAGTTCCCCATCCCTGACTGTGTTTCAGAGTAGATGAGATGTGGTGTTGGGGGATCTGGTGTAGGGGAGAACTTTGTAGAGTGGGGCTGATGGTTGGACTGGATGATCCCAAGGATCTCTTCCAACCTAAATGATTCCATGAAAAGTACGGAGCCGCAAGGCCCCGTGTGACACAGGAGGTTCCACCAGGAACACGTGGCAGAGCTTGAGGAAAAACTGCTCCCGACTCTGCCTACGGTGATGATGGGTTGATTGTTCTTGACCCGCCTCCGTTTCCGGCAGGGGATGGCGATGCTGTGCGAGACCATCGAGGAGTGCTGGGATCACGACGCGGAGGCCAGGCTGTCGGCGGGTTGCGTAGAAGAACGGATAATTCAGATGCAAAAATTAACTAACATTATAACAACAGAGGACATCGTGACTGTGGTCACAATGGTGACAAACGTTGACTTTCCTCCCAAAGAATCCAGTCTATGATGGTTGCACTGGGGACAGAACCGGCCGCCGGGACTCTGCACTGGAGCTGCTAAAGCCGAGGCACCGCTCACGCCGTTCCCGGTTCCCGTGGGGAAGGAGCGGTAAGTCTCTCTCCGGATCATCATCACCAGGTGGTTTTCCTTGACTTTGGTGGGGTTGTTTGTTTTTTTTTTTTTATTGTTATTTTTAATTTTTTTTTTTTTATTATTATTGTAATTTTATTTTTGTCCTCCTCCCCCCTCCCTGGGAGGGACCCATCAGACTTTGTGCATTCCCTGCTTCCACCCCAAAGTGGAACCGCGTCTCACCCAGGAACGATACCCTTCGAGGAACCCAAATGAAGAATCCGGACCCGCTCCGGCTTAAATCAGAGCGTTTTACAAACTGACACTGGGTTTCTTGATTCCCCTTTTGGAAGAGACTTGATTCCTTTTCAACCAACTGCTGGGTTTATTTTTTGTTTTTGTCGGGTTTTTTTTGTTTTTAAAATCAAACATTTCACTTCAGATCGAAAAAATCAACAGCAACAAAACCAACAGCAAGAAAGAAAATCAAACCCAACCAACCAACCCCCAAAAAAAAGGGTAATTTGTGGTTTTTTATTGCATTTGCCATTGTTGATTCCAAAAACCCCAACCCAACTCAACTCAACTCAACCCAACCCAACCCAGCCCAACCCAACCCAACTCAACCCAACCCAGCCCAACNAACCAACCCCCAAAAAAAAGGGTAATTTGTGGTTTTTTATTGCATTTGCCATTGTTGATTCCAAAAACCCCAACCCAACTCAACGCAACCCAACCCAACCCAGCCCAACTCAACTCAACTCAACCCAACCCAACCTGGCTGCGGTCGCGGCCATCGAACACGGACACGTTGAGTTGTGCTGCTCCCCGCTCGTGCAGAAACGGAAGGAAAATCCAGCGGGATTGGAGGCAAAGAGGCTTCCAAGTATTACTTCAACGACCTCCCTGGCCCAAGGGATTATACCTCAGCTCCGCCGTCCCGCCCTCGCCGGGGAAAGAGTAGAGGCGGTGCCCGTTGCGGAACCGGTGGGGGGGGTTTCACCTTCACTGTGTTTGTTGTTGAGAAGAGGGGGTTCCAACCGCGCTTCCTGCCGCCGCTCCCCGCCCAGCCCCGGGGCACCGCTTCCAAAGCCACCTCTGGGACGAGCTCCTTGTGTACAAAAAAAAAACAAAACAAAAAAAAAAAAAAAAAAAAAGAAGAAGAAAGTGCTGTTTTATTGAAACAAACTTCTCCCTCCTCTTTGAATTTCAAGCTTTTCCTCTCCGTCTCCCGGCGTCTCTCCCTCCTCCGTTTACCTGGACGCTGGCTAGGTTTGCTGTGTCTGAGGAATATGTGAAAACTGAAGCCTGCTTTCTTTTTCAGTCTTCTTTTTGGTAATTTCCTGTGAGCTCTGACACTGGAAAGCTCTGAATTCTGGTTCCTTTTTCTTTTAGTTGTTTTTAAAGGCAAAAAAAAAAAGGTCTTATTTTTATCCCTATTTACGTTTGTGCCCAGGTTTGCTCTGTCCCTCTGAGCAGTGGGTTCTGTGTCACCGGTTCAGCATCACCTCAGGAAGCTCCCTTTGGTCAGGGGGGTTGGGTTTGTTTCCCCCCCTCCCTTCCTTCTCTCCCTTCCTTCCCTCCCTCCCTCCATTCCTCCCTCTCTTCCTTCCTCCCCGCTTCCCCCGGTGCCGTTTCAGCCGAGCCGGGATCCCCGTTCCGGGGAGGTGTTGGGTTTTCCCGGCATGGGATGGGAAAAACAGCTTGGGGACGGATTTCAGAGGATAAATGGATGCTGACAAATTTCAGGGATGATTTGGTTGAGCTCCAGCTCGGAGCACGTGGTGACCAGTGAGAGGTAACAGATCCCAGTAACGGAGACTCACTGGAAAACGAGGGAAACCCAGTGAAATCCCTTCCCGAGCCAAAGGGCTCCTCCCAGGTGCCCTCTCACCCCCTTTATTTCATCTTTTACGTGAATTTCCAAGTAAAAACAGACTTTATAAAGGTGCAGAGCGTGGAAACACCCCTCTACGTCCCCACAGCCCCTCCCCTTCTCTGGCTCCTGGTGGGTTTGTGTTGGTTTTCCACCCCCTGAGCTCAACAAGGAGCTCCAAGCGCTGCGGTTCAGAGCTCGCCCCACGTCACCATGATGGTTGAGCCGTTACAGCCAGGAGAGCCCCTCGGTTTTACACCCGACCTTCTCTGCAGGAACAAGGCAGAGAGCTCAGGGCTGGAAACACCCAGAGGCTCTGGGCCAGGGAGGGAGGAATGGTCAGGGGGTGGGGTCAGGCTGTTGGTCACCTGGTGGCCCGAGGAACCCTGCTCCTGGGCTAGAAAAAGGAAGAACTCTTCATTTTTGGCCACTTTTGTCGACACTTTAATTTTGCTTCCATTTTCAGCCCAGGGCTGTGGGGTTTCCCAGCAGGACAGGGCTGTAGCTGTGGGTTCTGAACAACTGAGATGGTTTGGTCACGAGTAAAACATGTATCATGGAGGTGTTACCCCTCAAACTGCATCTTCCGGGGGTTCTCCCGCTGAAACTGGGGGACTCGGGTGTTGCTCAGATGCTTGATGCTGCCAAGGGGCACCTGGGAAAGGGTGATGGCTCCTTTGTCTGCTCTGAACCCACCCCTGGATCCCCCCAACCAAGGGCTTCAGCAGCATCCTGCTCCCCAGCCCTTGGGTTCTAACAGGGTCCTTTACAGTCGGTGTGAAAAGGGGGTCCTTGGCCCAAATGCTTTTGAGTTGGTCAAAAACCAACCCCATCCCACCCACCCCAGAGCTGGTCTGGACCTAGGGTTCCCTCCTGCAGGGCGGTGCGAGGTCTGCTTTTGTTTTACTGGTGGAACATTAAGTGTGGAGGAGACCCCCAAGCTGGAGGGGTAGGCAGGGGTCTGAGAGCGACAGGGCGGTGGCAGGGGGTGTGAGCTGCTAAGAGTCCCCTCTGAGGAACATCCCGTCCCTTGCTCTTGCTCAGGCTGCTGAAAGGCCGAGGGCAGCTCCACTTCTCCGCCTCCCCCGGTGGTTTTTACTCTTTCCATGTGAGGGCAAGACCTTTCTGTCCCCCATCCCTTGGGAGCAGGTGGCGGAGCAGCAGCACCATCATCAGGGGTGGGATCCATCATCAGTGGGTGGAGTTCCCAAATACCAACCTCTGGGGGCGCGAACTGAAGCGGAACAGGCAGGAATCACACAGAAGATCAGGGGTTGGAAGGGACCTTGAAAGCTCCTCCAGTCCAATCCCCTGCTGGAGCAGGAACACCCAGAGCAGGTCACACAGGAACGCCTCCAGGCGGGGTTTGAATGTCTCCAGAGAAGGAGACTCCACCACCTCCCTGGGCAGCCCCTGCCAGGGTTCCCTCACCCTCACCCTGAAGAAGTTTTTCCTCATATTGAAGTGGAACCTCCTCTGTTCCAGCTTGCACCCATTGCCCCTTGTCCTGTCATTGGATGTCACTGAGAAGAGCCTGGCTCCATCCTCCTGACACTCACCCTTGACATAATCCCACCTCTCCAGCACTGGCTGGAAGGGCATCAGGGGGATGGAAGAGCATTGGGGTGATGGAAGGGCACTGGGGGCAATGGAACAGCCTGGGGGTGATGGAAGAGCATTGGGGTGATGGAAGGGCCTGGGGGTGATGGAAGGGCCTGAGGGTGATGGAAGGGCCTGGGGGTGATGGCAGACCCTGGGGGTGATGGAAGGGCCTGAGGGTGATGGAAGGGCC
>VZTM01028745.1:26468-42676 GCA_013400555.1 Jacana jacana
GCCCCCCCCCCCCCCCCCATTGTGATTTAAATCTTTTAACAGCCTTCAACTGCCTGTCACAGAATCCCAGAATGCTCTGGGGTTGGAGGGAACCTCTGGAGATCATCTCCTCCAAACCCCTGCCACAGCAGGTCCCCTGGGAACGTGTCCAGGTGGGTTTGAGTGTCTCCAGAGGAGGAGACTCCACCACCTCTCTGGGCAGCCTCTGCCAGAGGTTTGACACCCTCACAGCAAAGGCTCCAGGGACAGAAAGTGAGGTTTGACCAAATGGAAGTTAAAGAATACCTAGTTAACTCTTTCAAAGCTATTGATTATCCACAAGCCTTTATCCAGCCACCTAAAGAGAAGCAGCAACTTTCACTTGCTCTTCGGGGCTTTAAGTATCTGCCTTGGAGATACCTGCAATGTAACATTCAGCAGCAGCAAATATTACTTTCGGGGAGTCTCCAGCTTTTGCAGGTCTGTGTGAGGAAAACCCATCAGCTTTGTCTGCTTAATTGAGGTCTTCCTCTGAGAACATCCCACTCTATCTCTCAATGCTCTTTTCCATTCCTCTTTCTCCTCTTCCAGATGTTCAGCCTGGAGAAGAGAAGGCTCCAGGGAAACCTTAGAGCAGCCTTCCAGTACCTGAAGGGGCTCCAGGAGAGCTGGGGAGGGACTATTTGTCAGGGAGTGGAGTGACAGGACAAGGGGTGATGGTTTTAAACTGGAAGAGGGGAGATTTAGATTAGATATTAGGAAGAAATTTTCTACTGTGAGGGTGGTGAGAGCCTGGCCCAGGCTGCCCCGAGAAGCTGTGGCTGCTCCATCCCTGGAGGGGTTCAAGGCCAGGCTGGATGGGTCCTTGAGCAACCTGGTGTGGTGGGAGGTGTCCCTGCCCAGGGCAGGGGGGTTGGAACTTGATGATCTTTAAGGTCCCTTCCAACTCCAACCATTCTATGATTCTCTGTCAGCTGAGCAGCCCCAAAGAGCTGCACAATCATTCTGGCTTCCGAAGGGATGGGGGGAGGTTTTATGTTGTAAAGGCTAAAGGGAATTGGGAAAGGGAAGAGGGGGAAGGGTGAAGAAACAACAGCCTTGAGTCACTCACAGAGATGCAAAAGGGAAAGGAGGAAACTTGCTAAAAGACCTGTTGAGTTCCCCCAAGCTTTTCAGGGTTCTGCAACGTGGGACAGAGACGATGGTTCCAGTGAAATCCCATGGGGGCTGGTGGGGAGCCCTATGTGGACTCAACAACTAGATGGTCACTGAGATCAAGTCCTTGCTAGCAAACAGCAGGTAATTAGCAAGGAGGGCTCCCAGCTCAGCACCACCCCCCTCGGCCACCACACAGCTCCTTGTGCCACCTCCTGGCAGACTCCTACAGGCTTGTTTTTTTTCAAAATTAAGGGAAAATTCACCCTCCAGGGCAATTAGTCCACACTTCAGCTACTACAAGAGACTGACTCAAGCCCCAGGGTCTCTGTTAGGTACTTTCAGGAGCAAGATGAGTTCACAGAGTGAAAAAGCCCCTTTTTTTGGAAAGAGAAAACATCAGAAGGCGCTGAAGAACACAAGGAGGAACTTCTGGCTCAGCTCTGGCAGGACCTCAGAGCTACCCCGAGAGCCAGCAGCTCTTTCTCTGGCCTTCACCCAAACCACAGAGAGAGAATTAACCCCAATTTAACAGACAGGATAAACACAGAATGAACTGCTGCTCAACTAGAAATAATTTGCAGCCTTGTAACGCACTGAAGTCGACAGAAGGCTACTGAGAAGATGACTGTGATGGTGCTGTGTGTTTCAGAACTGGAGCAGGGAGTCTGTGATCTGCTTTTCTGTACTGAGTCTGTAAACTCAGTGCTGGGAAAAGCTGCCAGTGCTAAAGAGCCCAAGAGCAGCCCAAGAGCAGCCCAAGAGCAGCCCACCACAGAGCAGAAGGTTAACTTCTGAATGTCTGCACACCTCAGAGCAAGCAGGGAACTTCAGTGGGCTTTTCACACTGACAGAAGCACGTAGATATTTTAAGATGGTTAAATAAGCACTAGTTACCTTCTGTAATTCGTGATATTCCTGACAGGCTGCGAGTTGGGGGGTTCAGGCTGGAGAAGAGCAGGCTCCAGGGAGACCTTCCAACCCCTTCCAGTCCCTCAAGGGGCTCCAGAAAAGCTGGGGAGGGACTCTGGATCAGTGAGGGGAGACTTAGGATAAGGGGGAAGGGTTTGACCCTGAAAGAGGGGAGATGGAGCTGAGATGTGGGGAAGAACTTCTGTGGTGTGAGGGTGGTGAGAGCCTGGCCCAGGTTGCCCCAAGAAGCTGTGGCTGCCCCATCCCTGGAGGGGTTCAAGGCCAGGTTGGAGGGGACTTGGAGCAACCTGGTGTGGTGGGAGGTGTCCCTGCCCAGGGCAGGGGGTGGCACTGAATGGGCCTTAAGGTCCCTTCCAGCCCAATCCATTCTGTGATTCTATGATACTGCATTCATCTTAACTATGTAAAAAACCAGGAGTGATGGAGGCAAAATAGGGAATAAAAACCAAACCAAAACCAAAAGAAAAAAGAGACCCTGACTGTGTTACACTTTGGCTCATTGGTCCTGACAGGAGCATCGTGAGGAAGGTCACTGTCAGCATTTCCTCCTCCTTACTGAATATGAAATCTTCTCTCCCAGTTAACAGGGAGGCCGGGGGCTGATTTCTCCCCCCAGTGAGCAGGCTTCCTCCTCTCCCCCAGGATAACCAGGAAAAGTTGATGCTACCAAGTAAAATTCAGAAAGCTTCCTCAGGCTCTTGGTGCCCATTAACTTCTGCCTCTGTATTTCCAGGGATTAGTATCCTCAAGCTTCCAGGTTTCAAGATTAAGTTTGGAATTTCCTGGAGTAGTGTCAGACCAACAGGATGAATTCAGGACAGCATCTGGGCTACCTGAATTGCTCCATAGGTGGAACCAGCTCTGGGAAACAAAGTGGTGCCAGAACATACAGTTCATAACCAACCTCGGGAAGGAAAGCACTTTTTCAAAGTATTTCACCTCCAGCTTTGTAAATCTGAAGAGCTGGAGCACCAAATACTGACACTTTACATACCAAAAACTCACTACTGTTTTATTTAACCGGTAGAGACCCCCAACGTTGCCGCTACAGAAATGGGATCTGCTCTAATTAATTCATAAAAGACTGATAAAACCAGCACTGTCAAAAGCCTGCTGAATAAAAGGATGTTTCCAGTAAAGCTCAGGCCACTGGCTTGGAAAACACAAGTGTTTCCAGATGATTGTAAATCAAGAGGACCTTATATCCGGATCCAAATACGTACCAACAGCAAGTGGAGGGAGCGCAGGTCTTTGGTGCAGTGGAAAAGGCTCTGCAAGATGTTTTTCACTGTTTTATCCTCTGAGAGATGCTAAAATAATATTAAAAACAAGAAAAACAATATTTTAATCATCTCAGCAAATGATTTCTTACTCACCTGAAAAAATACCAGCTCAATTTCAGACAGAGCTCAGCTGGGCAGAACAATTCTTCACGGCTAACCTTAAACTTTCTGCTCTGTTTTGCGACGCTTCTAATTTCATCTCCCGGCTTCAATAAGCAAAGATTCTCTACATACAATAACAATTTGATTTATTCCACCTCAAACTCTCTCAACAGTGAAAGGAAATCCTGACCTCGGGTACAGGCTTCACACCTGGAACCCGGGCTGACTAGAGAAGTTGTACTAAAGCCAGGTATAAGGATCTTGAAATACCTGCACGTTGTTATTCCACGTTTGTGCAAAAGACTCCTCAGAAAATTCAGCTGGAAGAGAGAGCTGTTCCTTGAATATCCTAGTGTATTGTTTAAAATCAAAGGAATTCATCAAGTATATCTGTCTGTGGGAGAACCTTGATTTTACTCTTTTCTCCAAGAGCTCCAGGATATCCTTGGAAAAAGAAACAAAAAGTAAACCCAGGCATTTAAACAAGCAGAGGCATTTGCTGCATTCTTTGCTACAGCAGAAACTCCAGGAGGAAACACCAAAGTAAATCATGTTAAAAAAAAAACCCCAATTATTAAATTCTCCAGCTTCAAATGTTCTAACAAGACCTTTGCTAATTATTATAATCGATGTGCCTTGAAATGCCTAACAACTAGCCATTTACCCAAGGCAGGTGATGCGGTACATCAGGCAGGGTAATTAGTTGCTAGGATACCCAGGGAGAGTTCTCCACACATTATGTAAATATTGCAGTTCCTTGGGTCTGCCTTCAGGATGTCTGAGGCCAGATGGGCTGGAAGAACTTGTCTGTTTAGTAGATCTGGAGGTTGGCACTTGTGATTTCACCTGCCCTTTCTCAGACTGGAAGGATTCAGCTTAAAAAAAAACCAACAAACCCCTGAAGGATCAATATTGATCTTCTAGGATTGTCACACAGCACTATGCAAACGTGCCACAGAATCCCAGAATGCTCTGGGGTTGGAAGGGACCTCTGGAGATCATCTCCTCCAAAGCCCTGCCACAGCAGGTCCACCCACAGAAGGTCCCACAGGAACGTGTCCAGGTGGGGCTGGAATGTCTCCAGAGAAGGAGACTCCACCACCTCTCTGGGCAGCCTCTGCCAGGGCTCTGACACCCTCACAGCGAGGAAGTTCCTCCTCGTGTTGAGAAGGAACTTCTGATGTTACAGTTTGTGCCCATTTCCCCTTGTCCTGTCACTGGGCACCACTGGAAAAAGCCTGGCCCCATCCTCCTGACACCCACCCTTGAAGGATTTCTAGGTGTTGATCAGATTCCTCCTCAGCCTTCTCTTCTCCAGACTCAACAGACCCAAGTCCCTCAGCCTTTCCTCTTCAGAGAGGTGTTCCAGACCCCTCATCACCTTGGTGGTCCTCTGCTGTCCCCTCCCCAGCAGTTCCCTGTCCTTCTGGAACTGGGGAGGCCCAGAACTGGACCCAGTGCTCCAGATGGGACCTCCTCAGGGCAGAGCAGAGGGGGAGGATGACCTCCCTCCACCTGCTGGTCACACTCTTCCTGATGCCCCCCAGGATGCCATTGGCTTTCTTGGCCACAAGGGCACATTGCTGGCTCCTGGGCATGAAGCCACCAAGTTGTTGGTTGATGGTAATACAGAAAAGCAACGCTCTGCTGTCAGAAACAAGCTTTGGGATTCATCCTTTTAGAGAAACGCGGTACTGGGAGAGAATGATTACACTCCCAGTTTCTAGGAATTTGGGGTGGGCCTCTATCTTTTAAGGGTTTCTTGTGTGGTGGTTTTGGTGGTTTTACTTGCTCTAAAAAAAAGGCTTGAAGAATTTGCCACCAAAAAGAGTGAAAGCAGTAAACAGAGAGCCAACAGTGCAAAATACAAAGACCCCTTTCGATTGAGAAATCACATGCAACAGGGAGCAGTGATCTTTATTAAAAATAACAAGCCCCAGCCACCACCACAGCCATGACACAACCTCTGGAGACTTCACCCTAATTACAGTCAAAAGCAGAGCAATACAGGGTTCTAAATAACGGGTGATGAGTCTTTACCAGAGTCGGGACAGTACAGAAGCAAAAGGAGAGATTGTCATTTACTCAATCAACTGTTCCCTATTCTATTAGCTTCCACTTGCCCAGCAAATGTCACCTAAACCCAATCAACACCAGATTAAGGCTCTGATGAAGGATTTTAATTATTATTATTGGCATAACCAAGCTATCATCATCACCAGTGGAGTTTATTGAGAAAAACAGTGACATTTTTACAAAGCATCAGCTTCCAGTGTTAAACAACCAGTCTTTCACAGAATACACATAGTCTGTCTGCAGTTCCCTCCATTCCAACTAAGGCAAAAGTCTCTTTAGAAACTCAAAGCTAAAAACTTTGACTGAGAAGGTGCAACTTCTTACCTGTCTACACGTGAGTCCGATGACCGTTACTGGGGTCTGTGCTGACTGGGATGTGTCAAAGAGGTTATAGAGCAGTGTCTGATTCTTGTGATGAACAAACAAGTCAAACTCATCCAGCACAAACAGGACTGGACAACTGCTCGTTCGATCTCCTGAGAGAGGGATTTGATTTCAAGAGTCAGTGTGTTAGAATCTGTCCTTCAGAGCTGCCCACCACATGCAAACCTTTACTGTGTCAGTTAAGTTGGGGGTGTGTTTGGTTAGTATGCTGTATTTTTTACACTATTTGTAACTGTGACACGTTCCTGGGCTAGATGTCTTTGTACTGCTTTTGTAGGAGTAGGTGGAGAAAGACCTGTATGATAACTTTTCAAGTGCCAAACTCACAGACACAGTTTCAGAACAGGGGCTACCAGCCTTTACCTTTCCTTAAAGCTTCAAGAAGGAACGTGAGATTTTCAGCAAAGCTGCCCTACAAAGAGAAGAAAAAAGTGTGAAAATCTCTTGTGAGTGTCATTCTCAGAACTGTGTAACCACACCGAGTCCAGGCACGTAAGGAAATCCCTTTCCTTCTAAAACCCTGCCTTCAAAACCAGCATGTATTGGAGAATGTACACTGTTACTTCAGGCAGTATCATCATAACCTCTTCAGGACAAGAAAACTGATATTTAACTCTACACTGATCCACTGCCAGTCTGAAACCCCCACACTCACTGCCTCAGACAGGCAGAAATCAGTGATTGGAAGAGTGTCTGCAACCAGCTAAAGTTACAAGGAGCTTTATCTTTCCTTAAACAGCTACTGCATACTCATCTTCCATCTGCAGGCAGGCAAAACCTGCCACCTAACGTGTTCTGCAGAGAATGAGCAGTAAGTATGAGGGGGTTTGGATCTGTGACCTCATTGGATGGATGAAACATTAATGATGGATGGATAATGACAGATGGGATAGATGAAAGCATCAAACGTTCACAAGAGAGAACAAGGAGCTGCTGGGGCCACCCTGATTCAGCGACACACGCGGTTATCTACATGCTCTGAAGAGCACAAACTGTGAGATGGGAAACGGGAGTGAGTGAAGACCAAAAACCCCATGAAAGAAGGCAAGAAAAGCCAACCTAACTCTCTGCAGGTGAGCTGCAGAAGCTAAAAAAAAGGAGAAGTTTCTATGGACAGAAGGAAGGACATTCCTGCAATTCAGAATGTTTCTGTGTCCGCGTGCAGCCAAGAGTTTAAAGCAGTTCTCCACAACAATTACTGGGGAAACTTATGGGGAAATAAAGTGTATTTTAAGACCATTTTTGCCTCCAGCATTTTATGTGGTGGCACTGTGGACATTGAAGGGTTGTTCTAGTTCTCTGTTGAAAAGACAACTCATTCAAATGGCTAACACTGAAATAAAACTCTTGCTCTTATTGCTTTATTACTGCAGCTGTATTTGGAGAAATTTTACCTCACCCAGAAAGGGTTTTCCATTCTCTGCACCTAAAATTATTTGGGATAAGTAAGAAACCAAAACACAGCCTAAGAAGCCTATCATTTCCAAAAGATAATACAGTCTAATAACTACAACCTACACCTCATCTTGTATTCCAGACTGCCTCTAACCTAGTTCTTGGGTTTCTCTTAAGTAGCAACAACTTACCTCTTCAGCTTTCCAGATGCAACTGATGAAAACAAACCTCATTTATTGATGTTTCACCTTTCTCCCCTCTCCTAATTCTGCTGTAGCCATTGGATCGGTACCACACGACTGACACTCAAAGGAGTGACATTTAATCCCAAGCACTTCAGCTATTCCCTTTATTACTGACTTTAGTACAAGTGCAGATGGGTTTCTTACCTTTGGGATAAGACCAATAGAAGAAAATATTTTAAAAAGAAATTCTATGCAAAATGAGAGCTCTAGGAAGCCTGGAGAGATTTCCCTGTGAAGTAGAAAATGTGGCAAATATGCTAAAGATACTGCTTTCCAAAATACTCTCAGCACTTGTGTAGAACACCAGTATTTCCTGCTGTGCTTCAAGTGTTTGTAAGCCAGGGTCTTTCACAGGCACACGCTGCCACAGCTCACTAACGCCATTGTTCAATATTTTAAAAGAGAAAGTTTTGAGAAGGCTGAGCCAGCCCATCACAATTCTGCTAATAAACTCACAGCTGAGTCCACTCAGTCTCCACGAGCTGCATCCTATAATTTTCTAGGCAAGGGTTGTTGAGGGGGGTAAGGGAAGAGTAGAATAAAGTTGATACCTACAAAAACTTTATCTCCAACCACATTTTCCAGTTGCAACTGCCTGGTGATCTCCTTCAGGGCCACTTTATCATCAGTCTGCAGAAGCCCTGCAAGAAAATGGGGTTTTATGAACAACTGGCAGTTCTCCTTCGCTCCAGGAGCCACCAGCAACTTATCCAGAAGCTTCTCTCCATTGCCAGCCTTTTCAAAAACTGGTACTGGACAGTATTTTGCCATATGGAATAAGTTACTTAAAACAATTCATTCACAACTGAACCTGGATTTTTTGTTAACATTTTGAGAAGTCCCCAGAAGCAAACAACTTCTCTTCATACAGTGGGATATAAAATCAGTGTTTTGGGCATCAGAGACAAATGTGCTCATAATCCAGGCTTGATAACAACCACTGAAAGCAAATTTTTTTGTTGAGGACACACAGTATATAGCAACATACAACTGAATACAACAAAACATTGGACTAATGCTGCATTACTTGCCATTCAGATGAACTTCCAAGAGGTTCTCTCTAGCTTGTTTCATTTCCTTGAGCTCTTTTAAGACATGATTTAATAACTAGGAGAGAGAAAAAAAAACAACCACATGATTGTTTTTTTACAAGGAGATGTATATATATTAACAGTAAGAAAAGTGTACAAACGGATATTAGCAGATTATCAGGAAATGGCATGTGCAGTTTTATGAGGTACCACTGGTTTGGGGCATTTTGGAGACCAAAATGCCAGCAGTGTGCCCAGGTGGCCAAGAAGGCCAAGGGCATCCTGGCTTGCATAAAAAATAGTGTGACCAGCAGAAGTAGGGAGGTGATTGTCCCCCTGTGCTCAGCACTGGGGAGGCCACCCCTTGAGTCTGGTGTCCAGTTCTGGGCACCTCAGCACAAGAGAGATANAGAGTAGGGCTTGATATCAAGTCCAAGAGTCTGGACTTGATGATCCCAGGGGTCTCTTCCAACCTAAATGATTCTGTGATTCTATGAAAATATTAAAATGACAGTTTCACATTCAGTATCACGACTTCAGTGGTTACATTGGTTCATTCTGCTGAACTATTAGGGAAAGAAATCATTCCAGGGAAAATTCTTAGGGGAAAAAAATAATTCCAGTAGTTTAGTCACTAATTTTGGGGAGTAATAACTGCTGCTTTTGCCTTAATCACAAAAAAAAAAGAGGCTTTAAGAGTTTGAGAGGTGAGAGAATTTGTCTCTTGAGTTAGCATGGTATTCAGTTTCATTAGATGCTGTAGAATAAAGTATTTCCTTTAAATCTTTAGACACCATGTTTATTCTCTTCCTGTTGAAGTTTGGGAGCATAAGGCAATCAAATAGCACATAATTACCTCAACTACCGCTTATAAAACCTAGGGGTCCCAAATCCACAGCCCATCCAGAACTTGCTCTTGGTAAAAGTCGTAAGGAATGCGTATGAAAAGACATGCAAATAGATGAAATGCTAACTTTTTGTTCACTTGCAGCTTCTTAGCTACTTTGCTACTTCTTTGCATCAGGAAGAGTGTGACCAGCTACATCTGCCCCTTGATGCAGAATAAGATTCATTTCTCATCCGTGATTTGCTTACTTATATCCTGGGCAGGAAGGATGACAAACTGCCATCTTCACTATCCTTATGTAAAAGGTTGGGATGAACATTTAAACTTTAATTAAGTAATAAAAATAGTTTGAGTTTTGATGACAGAAGAAGGTAACAATAGTGACTGATTTGGAAATGCCATCAGCAAACTGGCAGGACCACTGGTGTCAGCCATATCTAGGATATGTTTACCATCTATTAATTTATTTCTCTTCAGCTGTATTTAAAAGCTTGAAGGCCACTTGCTTTAGCACTTGGGAAGACTCCCAAAGTAATTTGTGTAATCTTTCAGTCTTGAGTACTTTTTTGCAGCAACAGCCAACCTATTTAGCACATCATACAGACAGGAAAACGTAAAAGGCTTAGTGTTTGCATAATATTAAGGTATGCATCACTTAAGTTAAACTAAAATGAAAAGTCCTTTAAAAGACAAAACCTACCCTCGTTATGAACAAACTGGAACTGCCAGAAAACATTCTCCCTCCTAGCAATTTAGGTAACAATATTCCCTGACAGGTTTGAAACAGGATTAAGATACCTCACCATTCTCTACATAAAAGCAGCTATGTAGAAATCCACTCCTTAATCTACTCCTGTTACAGGTTTTGGATGCCTTTTCAGTTATTTTTACAGCTGGGGCCCACCAGCAATAGCAGGTTAATTTTTAAAGAATAAAAACAACAGGGCTTTAACTGCCAATATTAACTCCTCTGTGGCAAGAACCATCACAGAACTGTAATAGAACTGCTGAAAGAAGGCAGAACCTATGATGAGGTCAGATCACTGAATGAGAAATGCCACTTGTCCTGATAAATTTATGACCATTTGACGTGTTTTAGGTACCTGGAGCGTGGCATGAAACCTGCTGAAGACAGGCAAAGGATTCCAAACCCAAAGTCATTGTAAGGATGGGCAGGTACACGTTTGTGTCAGCTGCACATGAAGGCATTCTATTTTACCCGTTCACTGGGAAACTCAGCATTTGAAAAATGCCAGGAAACCAAATTCTCCACATTGTTATTCACCAGAATTAGCTCACGAGAAGCTCTAGAGTCTTTTGAAATTCCATGTGAGCCGTTAGCAATCCCCTCATGAAAAAAATCAGGCAGAGATGAAGCTTTAGGTCAGAAAGCTCCCAGGGCTCTGGTGAGGTCATCTACCTCGTGCATAATGTCACTTTGCAGAGATTTTTAAGACGTGTTTATACCGCGGTCTTTCCTGATCCTCGGGGTCCAATAATGAGGGCAGAATTACTTTCTCCATGGGCTGTAGTTCTCCTCAGCAGCTCCAGCAGGTGTCTGTGTCGACAACAGCAATAGGTTAAAAACTTCAAGGGGGACAACATTCACTGGAACTATGGAAAATTGAAAAAAAAAAAAAAAAGATATCTTTAGAGCATAAGAGAAAACTCGATACGTTTCAACTGGGTCTCAGAGCCAGTGCTCAGGGCATGCAAAATGTAATAGGGTAAGGCACAAAAGGCTGGATGATCAGAGCTCTTAAAATATTTTAAAATATTAAAATGTGCAGAAGCCGAGAGTATCACTAATTCATAGAGTTCTACAACTCTCCACCATCAAAGGACAGGCATCAATAATTATTTCTTTCCTTAAAGAAAAAAAAAAAACCCAGCTTGCTTTGTGTGCTACCACTATAGATCACGAAAAAGGAAGGCTGGCAAACAAATGGAGGGAAGACCTTGACACCAGTAAAAACAATCAGTACTCCAGTGGAATACATTCATTTTTACAGCCAGCATAACACTGATTTTGTGCTAAATTTAGGCATCCAGAGCTTGTGAACGGTAACAGCAATATTGAACTTCAGGCTTATATTCTCCTCCCACCCAAAAGAGGGAACAAGGAATAACTCTAAATTATCTCCAGATAGACTTATCACCTAGTGCCACTTATAAAAAATACCAACACTTCCAATTCCCACATAGTTACAAATGCATACATTTGTACACAACCACATTAGAGTCTTCATGGAAGAGCTGTAGCAAATGCAGGTGGTTTTGTTCTCTGCTGGAGAGTGAAGCGCAGCCATGAGCCCTGACACACCCTGAGAAGGGCAAACTAAGAGCTGGGAAGTTCACTGTGTTTGCTCTCCAGGAGCAGCACATTAAGTACAAGACAACCTGTAAACCGTTTTTCAGAATTCCAGTGTAAAGAGAGGAGGCTTGTTTAACTCCCATAAAGTTATTCATGGGAATAGTGATTGTTTAGAACAAGCTCTTGAGGTACATGTTATTTTCAGAATTTGATCTGTGAACAGATCAGTATTAGGGTCGTATTATTGTCACAATTGGTCCCTTCTTCCTAACTTTAGCATCCACACCCAACAACCCCAAGAGGTAAGTTTGCTTTAAACATGGGTCCCTGCTCCAAGAAACATGATGTTGGTATCCAAGGTTTAAGATTTGCTTTTAACACAGCTTACCAATAACCAGGAGAAAACCTGAAGTAAAACTACAGATTCACAGGCAGAGATTTTAACTTTTTGCTGGGCCAGGTCATTAAATATAACCTTAGAATATGCAATAAAATTGTCTTACAGGCTCAAAAAAAAAACAGTTGGGCTTTTTTGACCAAGAAAAAAGACAAGAAATCTAAAACTCAGAGCCTGACAAATTAGCAAGCAATGGTTGTATAAAAAAAAATATCTTAAAATCCAAGGCAAAAATTTTGAGAAGCATTGCACTGCAGGTCATTTAAACCTGCGTAATTCAGAAAAAAATATGGTTAGCAGAAAATACTGACTTCACCAGATTATTTTTCTACTGTGACTGAAGCAGAGATTCCTTCCCATTTGAGCCTGCTCACTCACCTGTACTGACGCTCAGCCCCAAAGAGTTTTCCAGTAGCGTAACAGTGACAGAATCTCTCACGTAAAATCCTTTGCACCTGCAGATACAACAGAAAACTGAAAGAATGCTGGGTGCTTCAAACATGAGAATGTAGCTACCACAATAAAAGAAGAGCAAAATATGCCTGTTTCCGTGCTGTTACAAGTACTCTGTAACACATAAATTTTAACTGCCATCAATAATGCAGGAAATCAGTACGAATAAAGTTGCAGCAGGCAGAATATTTAACAGACTCTTTTGTAGCAGAAAAGAGAAAATTGAATTTAGCAACAGTCACAGAATGCTCTGAGGTTGGAAGGGATCTCTGGAGATCATCTCCTCCAACCCCCTGCCAGAGCAGGTCCACCCACAGCAGGTCCCATGGGAATGTGTCCAGGTGGGGTTGGAATGTCTCCAGAGATGGAGACTCCACCACCTCTCTGGGCAGCCTCTGCCAGGGCTGACACCCTCACAGCAAAGAAGTTCCTCCTCATATTGAGATGGAACTTCTGATGTTCCAGTTTGTGCCTGTTAGCTCTTGTCCTGTCACTGGTCACCACTGGAAAAAACCTGCCCCCATCCTCCTGACACCCACCCTTGAAGGATTTCTAGGTGTTGATCAGATCCCCCCTCAGCCTTCTCTTCTCCAGACTGAAAAGACCCAAGTCCTTCAGCCTTTCCTCATCAGACAGATGCCCCAGGCCCCTCATCATCTTGGTGGTCCTCTGCTGTCTCCTCTCCAGCAGTTCCCTGTCCTTCTGGAACTCGGGAGCCCAGAATTGGACCCAGTGCTCCAGGTGGAGCCTCCCCAGGACAGAGCAGAGGGAGAGGATGACCTCCCTCCACCTGCTGGTCACACTCTTCTCGTTCTTCTACCCTTTCTTTCCTTCCCCCTCAAAGGGATGTTATACTTGTCACCAAAACTGTATCAGTAATTCATAGTTCTAACTTATTAATACAGGCAAGAAAACATTTATCAGCTGACTTAAATAAAAAAACAACTCAGTTATTCACTCAAATCCCTGAGTGATTGCAGCCTATAGCCTTCAAACACACAAATAAAGTATTAAATACATAGTTTGTTTGAAAATTCACTTCAGATACTTTGTTCCTAAAAGTTTGGAGGGAGAGGCTGGAAGATAAATAGATTAATTAGATCCTATACGATATGCTAATACATTGCTTACAAGGGATGAAATAAAGTCTGTCCAGCTTTAGTAACATCCTGGAGCCCTTCAAACCGCACAGTGAATACAGTTATTTCAACTGCACGTTTGGATGAATTGCTTGGGATATCTCTAGACATATATCTGCACTGACTGCCATTCTCCATGTTAATAACTCTTACTTCAAACTGTATCTTCAATTCCCAAAAAGCCAACCTTCAGCATCATAGCAGATCAAAAAATAAACCTGAAAACCGATTTTGCAGCTGCTGTCTATACCTAGGCTGTGAGGAAGTCACCTAGATTCTAATTAGCCCTACAAACTGGAAGATAAAAGTATCTGATTAGACAACAACAGATTTATGCAAACCTGTTGCCACAAAGGGCTGTAAAAGTACAAGACCATCCTTTACCATTTTGTATTAAGACTCCAAGTAGCAGATCATTGCTATAGCACTTGAAGCAAGCAAACATCAGGTGCAAAGTTGAAAGGGAGAATACAAATACAGAAACTATTTAGAGCCCTAGAAATGGGCCTTTAGAAACCTGCCTTTAACTGGTCTAGTAAAAAGCTACAGAATGACATAGGTGGAAAAGTTTCATGACTTATATGTAAAGCCAGCAAATGAAGATGTTACCTCTGAAATACATTCTCCAGTCGGTCCACTGCTCTCCTTTGACTTACGTTTACTCATCGCGGAAGCTCCCACTTCTAAATAAGAAAGACAAAATATAACAGTTATACTGAATTGCCCCCTTTTCCAAGTAATTATGCCAGTCAGAACATCTACTTAGATGTCAGTAAACCAAACTTGGTACAGCAAAGCCAAGGCAGTTGCTCACTGTAAGAACTTCAGTTGTCATAAGCATCATTTCTTAGCTGATGAAGATGTAGTAGTGCATCTTACACTTAAAAAAAAATAGAAAAACCCCACATGAAACCCTGAAGTATTTTTAATTCACTTCTCATTGGACAGAATCCATGTTTACATAAAACTTCTGAAGAGCATTGGCTTCAGGATGCTTTTCAGCACAATGCAAAGGGTACCTAATACAACTGATAAGAAAGCTTTTCACCTTCGAGTTTTCTTCTACATCCTTCCAGCAAGTTCTTAAAGCTGCCGTTCCCAAATCCGTGAAGGACATGCCAAGGTCTACTGAGACAGCAGAGCCCCACACAGCCTGATCTCACACAGCACCAGGAGCAGACATAGCTCACACGTTTTACCCTGGGGGTAGGTTATTGTGAACAACCAAACTGACACCCTTCGAGGTAAGTCGTGCTAAGGCCCGACACTGGCACACCTTCCCCTCTGCCCAACCACCACGGGTCATTTGCTAGTTTAATTGCCTTTCAAACAAACCTGAAACAAAGTGTTTAGGTTTCTGCTGCTGAAACAAGCTACAGACACATTGTAGCGTGTTTAAAGGGTCAGAATGGAGTATTTTAAGGAACAAGCAGCTTTCCACCTGTCACGGTTTCAGTTGCCAGAGGAGTTCACTTTTACTAGCAGATGGTGTAGCGCAATGTTTTGGATTTGGGATGAGAAATACCATTCATAACACGCTGGTGTTTTCAGCTGTTGCTGGGCAGCCAAGGCCTTTCCTCCTCCTCACCCCACCCAGGCAGTGCAGGGCAGGGAAGGGGGGGGACACAGCTGGGACAGTTGACCCCAACTGGCCAAAGGGATGTCCCATCCCACACGGCATCCTGCTCAGTATAGAAAACTGGGGTAAGAAGGAAGAGGGGGACGTTCAGAGTTGACCTGGCATTTGTCTTCCCAAGTCACCCTTATGCCTGAGGGAGCCCGGCTTTCCCGGGGATGCCCGAGGACCAACCTGCCCACAGGGAGCAGGGGATGGATTCCTCCTTTCGCTTTGCTCTTGTGAGCGGCTTTTGCTTTATTTATTACACCGCCTTTATCTCAACTCACGTGTTTTCTCGCTTTTCCTTCCCCGATTCTCTCCTCATACTCAAGGAGGGGGGGAGAAAGCGAGCGGGCCGCATGGTCCCACCTGGGGTGAAACCCCACCACCGCAGCTACAGAGGAATAAACGCCTCTCTAGGTCAGCAGCACGAGTGAAAACCCCTTCTCCACCTTCGTGCTAGCAGAAAGCCCCCGAGCCTCGCTCCCCAAGGATCCACGCTTGTTTTAAGGCAGCCGTTTCCCGGTTCTCCGTTTACATTGCCTCTGTTGTAGGGCCAGCAGGGTGCAGCCCCCCGCCCCGGCACGGCAGCTCTGCCTCCAGAGATCGGGACTGGACTGGCCGATAAACCATCGGGGAGATGAAGGAGCCACCACAGGAGCCCCAAGGCAGGGGGACGCCACCGCCGAGCTGCGGCCGTTCGGTTAATGAAGCCGGGAGCCGCAGAGGCACCGGCAGAGCGGCTCCCGTTTTGCACCCACGGCTCAGAAGCTTCCACCGAAGCACCGCAGCCATCAGGTGCCGCCCGCAGCCCCCGCTTCCAACCCAAACCCGCCCCGCTCCGGTGAGGGGGGGGG
>VZTM01028745.1:43752-73837 GCA_013400555.1 Jacana jacana
CCCGAAGTGGTGTTTGTGGAATTGAGGGGGTGGTGTGTGTGTTGGGGTGTGGGGGGGGTGTTACTCTCTCCCGGTTGGGGCTCTCTGCCGGTGGGTTGGGGACCGACTTCCTAAAGGCCGGTGGTACAAAGGCACCAGCCCCCCCCCACCAGCCCTGAGGAGCTGAACTTCCCAGGGATGGTCCAAGAACTGGACTTGGATGTTGGCGAGCTCGGGATGGGGTGTCGCGGGTTTGATGGCAGTCGGTGGTGATCCTTGGTGGCTGGCTATATTTGGTCGATGGCTCGCTCCAGTGATACCTAACGTCGTGATCTGTTTTTCCGTGGTGGCCTTCTGCTGGGAAGGCCAAGTGTTCTCCATCCGCGCTGGCGATGGTGCTGGTTCGTTAGGTCAGGTACCGCCGGTCACCCGGTCTGACCATTTTTTTTCCTACCCATTAGAAGGAAAGTTTCAAGTCAAAACTGTCTGAAATAAGTTAAAAGGCAAGCTAAATGCCCAACTCAAGGAAATACTGGAAGGAGCCTTCTGGTGATTTGCAAGAATCCAGAAGTAAGAGTTTGGGCATTTAACGTCGAGTTGAAATAAGAGTCCTCTACACAAGTAGGATGTTTATATTAAAATTGCTGTTGTCTGCTTGTTTCTGGAGCTTAATTATGTCCTCTGTAATTTTAAAAAGATGGTTTGAGTGCTGAGTTTATTAAGTACCGTTGGAGCACGCTGAACTGTGGAGTAGACCATAAGGGTGCGTTTCAGTGGGGCACTGGGGTTTAATGGTGGTCAGCAGAGAGTGTGTGTCATCTCTGCCTCACCCCAGGAAGGAGACCCCCAAGAAGGAGCTTTTCTAAAAGGCTTTGGTATCTCCTGTTTCTAGTTTGTCCGTTCCACGTCTTGTGCAAAGCAACGACTTTGTGATCAAACTGAGAAGGGTCTGAGAAAGCTGTAATTTGCTGGGGTGGGAAGTACCAGAGAAAAATATAGCTGGACCCATGCTTGACACTGTTGTGTAGAAGAATTGAAGGTAGCAGCCATTGCTGTAGCTCTTTCTAGAAGTTTGTTGTTAGTTTTCCGTTAGCTTGTAAAAAAAAAAAAGATTGCTTTTGGTTTTAAACATGTGAAAAAAATTTGGTCATTGTCAAAATCAGCAGATATGTGTATAAAGCCCCATTCTTTAAATGCTGGACTCTCCTTTTAGGTAGTTTACTCTGGGCAAGAGTTGGACAGCAAAAGGCTGTCCAGGAGTAAAGGACAGAGTTTTCTTCTTTTTTTTATGCTGGTGCTTCCTTTCTCAACCAGAGATGCCATTGATCTATTTTCATCTGTGCACACAAACCTATAGTGGCTCCAGGATTATGCTCCCAATACGTGTGGAGCTGGAGATCCGCCTGCAACTTGCATGGCCTACAGCTGATGACATGTATTATTTATGGTGGGGATTTAACACTTTAATTCTTTGTGGTTTAATGTTAAAAGTCAGTATGATTTGATTTAATATGGTTGCTTGGTAAGATACCCTAACAGGATTCTAAAGCTGGGCAGAATAATTCAGGGTCTTCTCTTACTTTACATCCCATAGATAAAATTATTCATAAACCCATTTCCATAGACCTCCAGCTCCTACAGCCAAGTCTGTGCTGGGAAAGACAACTGCTGATCTGGGGGATTGTGTAGGGAAGGTCCTTCCTGAGGAGCCACTGGTGGGACTGGGATTCCGAGTGGTGTCGGAGGCAGTTCCTGCAGCGCCCAGCACAAGGGGAGCTGAGGTTAATTTGGGGTTCCTGGCTCCAACAACAGCCTTCTAAGGCTGACAGAATCGACTCAACCTGTGTTGAGGCAGACTGTGCTTTACCACCATCTATAGCTAAAAGGCAACACGGTTTTGTTTCGTTTGGGGTTTTGAGCCAAGATGAATAATTATTTTCATGTATTCCAGGCTGGTGGCTTCCCATTCAGAGAGGTTGTTTTGAATTAGTGAGGAACCTACCATGGCAAAGGGTTGGCTGTGCTAGACATCAAGATGCTCTTTCAGGCCAGGCTTTTATTTGTTCCTTAGAGTTGGCTGTCTTACCTTTCTGTGTAGATGAATGTGTTTGTTTAGACCAGGTAGGCGGATGTTTGAAGAGAATCTTTGTGGTGCAATACTTTTAATAATTTAACTTTTCCTCACGTGCAGTCTTTCTCTTCCTCTTTGGCTGTGGAGGGAGGGATCAGTCTTTCTCCTTGGCAAAAAGCGCTGAAGATCTTGGCATAAGTAACAGTCCCCTCAAAAATGGAATGCCTTGGGTTTCAGCTCAGTTATTCGATTTGGTTCGTCAATAGATTATTTTTGTTTTCCTACTGTTATTCGTGGCGATTCCTTGTACGTGGAGGATCAGTAACTGGGATACGCTCCATAACTACAAAATTAGTTTCTGAATCAGCAGTGAGTGCTTGTTGTGGATGTTCCTGCTGGAAAGCAGTAGCCCAGGTGGGTGGCCCCTCGTGCCCATCTGGAGCTCCACTAATGTCAGTGTGTCTTTCTATGGGCTTAAGAGCCCACGTGCACAAAGCAGCTTGCAAGAGAGGAATCTCAATCTATTAGTGGCTCAGGACACAAATTTTGAAAATGACTGAGCTTCCTGTTCAAAAATACTGGTAAAACTTTAGAAAAAGTGGTGAGTTCCTTTTCTTCTATTTGGGCTTGTTTCAGTTGTTTGGGGGGGTTTGGTTTGGTTTGGCTGGTTTTGAAGGACCCTGTGTTGGTTTCTGTTTTATCTCCATGGAAGTGAATGTCAAAATTACCATCGATTTCAACAATAAAAAGACACAGGATACGTTTTTGAATGCTCTCGTGTCGTTAAGGACCTGCTTATTCCTTTTAAAGAGTTATTTGAATGTTTGAAGCCACAGGCTTTCACTGGCTTTTCTTTGTAATTATTTTTGGAACTATTAGGTGGATTAATACTGCTCAATCGGTTTCAAGGAGGCCTGCACAGGAACCAAAGCCTGTATTAGGAATAACATTTTGGAAGAGCATTGGAGACAGATAAAACTTGAAGCATCCTGAAAAGCTGTGTAACTGGAGTTAAATCGAGAGGGCTGCTGAAATAAAAAGCAGTTAAGAAATCGTGAAGGTCTGACTCCTTCCCTCTTTTCAAAGTCCCAGTTCTTTATTAGAGAGAGACCTTTTGGGGTTTTTTTTTTATGAATGGTCTAGAAAGGAGTTCAGACTTTGCACTTTTAAATTGAGGTAAAATTTGTCAAAACCACTTAAATAAAGAAGTTGTAAACTGTATTGAGCACATACGCATGTATGCTCAGCTATAGACACAAATGCATGTGGGTATATTAAAAAAGTGTGGAAAAATAGAGCCTTTAAAACAGTAGTTGGAATTAGAGCGACTGTGGCTCCAAAGATCTGTATTTCCAGCCTTTTAAATCCCAAGTTGTTGTTTTGCTCTGGCACATGGCAGCAGGACTCAGTCATTACCATGAGATGGCTATTCATAGACCTTTGTGATCATCTCAGTTTATCTGCAGCTTGACAGGTGTTCCCATCACACACAAAAATCCCCATTCCCTCCTCTCCTTCCCGCGGGAATGATGAAGGGACAAGTCATGGAGACCACCTTCGAGTGTTGGCTCGTTGGGTTGGAGCTGAGGGACGTTGTGGAGGGGGCACGAGATGTATGAGATCTCTCTCAGACAGAGAGATGGGGACGCACAGGGCACGTTTGTTGCTTGGTTGTTTCTTTGGGCTTTTGTTGGGTGGGTTTTTTTCTGACATCTTGTTTCAGGAGCTTTAAATTTACTTAAAAAAATTAAATGGCAAAAGGTCTGGAAAGTCTTTTTGGGTTTTCTAGTAACTTTATCAAAGGAAGAGTAAAGGATTTCATTTATTACTCTGGTTAAAATCCTCAATGTGCCTTTTTAATTTATTTCTTCTACCAGAAATATTTTTAGAGTAAGGAAACAGTATTTTAAAAATTATTATCTTGTCACAATATCTGGTAACTAAGACCTATAGAAGCAATGTGTTAATTCTGTTATTCCTGTATGAGGTAAAATTGAAGCCCAGGATGAAAACCAAAATATATATATTTTTTTTTCATAAGTTTTTTAATTAGTCTACAGTTTTATTGCCATAAAAATCCGGAATTGTTTTGTGCCTTTGCTGAAGGAGGAGTGATCTGAAACATAAATAGCGTCTGAAATCTTCGGGCCCTTGGTCTGCGCCATCGGCAGCGTGGCCTGGCGAGGAAAAATTCCCGAGTGAGGGAACCAGAACAGTTGTCAATTGTTTGCACAACAAATCCTGCTGGATCAAATGGTGATATTCTCAACGGTTTAGATAAAGGGAGGGCTCGCGGTAACGGTGCCTTGTTACCCCCCTGCCAAAGGAAACAAACCCGGCCTAAGTTAGGAGAAAAGCCAGGGTCGGCCGAATGGAAGGTAGGCCTCGGGATCATAAATATAGACAGTCTGGTTTTTCCATTCATGCTGCCTAATGTTTCAAAAACATGTAAACTGAATTTCATTTTGCCAATTTTAGACTTGGTTTTTAAGCTCTGGTAGATGATTGCCAACGCGCTCTTTAGGGTTATCTGCTGTGACAAACTCGACCCCCTTAAAATAATGGGTAAACCAGTCCCTTTTGTCTTCATCCTTTGAGCTTTTCCCTGTGTGTCTCACAGATACTTTAATACACATATATACACGCGTGCACACATGTATACACACGTGTGTGTGTGTATGATTAGCCCCACTAGAATGAGCACGGGTTCCCTGTGCTTTGGTAGGACTCGGGCTGTAGCATTGACAATAACAGCTGACACCACCTTTGTCTTTTGCCTGGTTTTGCACCTGATCTACTTTGAAATTATACCTATTTTAAATTAATTTAATATTTTTTTTTCACTTTTAAGAATTTTGCAATGAAGATTTAGGCATCTGTTTGGTTGTTGGGTCCTTTTTATGTAATCTGACTGTCGACTTTGGGAGGTAAATTGTGTTTATTTTCTATGTCTGCAGAAGACAAGCACAATAGAAAGTTTTTGCTGGACTCCCTCACCCAACCCCGAGGTGAGAGGAAGAATTTGTTAATATCTGCTATTTCTGTCAGAAAACACTGCAAAAGTGGGAGAATGACATCATTGATTACAGAAACAAAGTATTCAGAGATCTGTAGTGAGCTGGGGTTTTTTTAGAACAGAAGTTCCTTTTGTCTTTTATGGGCTTGGGGGCAGGAGAGGGATACATTGTCCCCTCCTAATCTTTCTGGGGAAGAACCTCAGCTAAAGCAAATTACCAGAAGGGTCAGAGGTAGGAGATAGATACCTTGGGATAAATTGGTGATGCAACCTCTTTTCAAGTCTCTCTTGAGCGTGGCTACTTTAAGTACGAGATGGTATTGTAAGATCTTCTGCTATTTCAAAGTTCAGTAACTTTTCTTGATGCATTTTGAAGTCTTGAGAGAAAATGCCTTTGGAAAAGATCCTTCTGGTTTGCAACCCCTTGTTTTAAAGTTTTCTGGCTTTTCATTTTTGTTCTTGAAGGAGCAGATTGTGTTTTCCCCTTTGAAAACTTAAAGTCCTTTTCCTCAGACGACTCCCGTTCATACAGTCTTAGGAAAGGTTAGGCTTTATTTTATTTTGTTGTGGTTTTTTTTTTTCATTAATTTCTCTTTCAAAATATTTTTCCTCCTTTAACATCTTGTCGCACAGGAGTTCTTGCCGAAGGGATTCTTGGCCCTTTTAGAAACTGTAATCGAGTTAAAAGGTTTGTTTATGCTTCCCTTCTCTGTTCTGCTGATGGCATTGGAGCGCGGGCCAGAGCCAGGCAGCTATAACTGTTTATAGCAGGCAAACTTCAATTAAAGCTGCAGCCTTCAGTTTACTAAATACCAATATGTTCGTGGCAGCTGCAAATAATGGCAGAAGGGATGAAAGTCGAGTGGTGGCCTAGGGTTTCTCTCTTTCTGCAGGAATAACTTTTTCACTTGTTGTTCTTTCCGGGTTTTGAATCCTGTGTAACCTTTCAGGCTCAGACCTGCTTTGCTCTTTGAGAGGAGCTGTCTGTGAACGAGGCAGATCTATATTTGGGGCTGTAGCTTTTCGAGGCGAAACATTGATTTCGGTGGAAGTTTCGTCCTGAATAAGGGCTGTAGAATATGTTCCTCTGGATCAGAGCAGGTATCAAAAGTTTGCTACCACAACCTTAGGCTATTGTCCAAACTCCAAAAGTACCATTGACTTTTCTCTACTGAGTAATTTAAATGTTGGGGGCTGTGACATCCCACCTTCTCAGGGTAGCCAGAATGTCTCATTTAGTGGACAATAACGCACGGATTTGTGTTTGATTTTGGTTTGGGGGGTTTTGTTTGGTTTGTTTTTTTTTTTTTTAAGGTGAACTAATAACATAGATTTGATTTAAAACTTTAAATTTGAGGCTGATGTTTGGGTTTCAGGATTATGTATTTAAAAATACACCAATTGCTGGAGCCTTTTAAAACACGGGTGGTTTTGCTTGAAGTCTGCCTCGGTGAGTTGTTAAGTAATAGAAGACGTATGTGTCTGTAGGCCATCTGAACTGAAGAAGCAAACCGTATCTGGCCTCTAGGCTATTGGTTCCTCACCTCTGTTTTAAAATTAGTAAAATCATTTGCAGTGTGATTCATTTCTAAAAATGACTTGTCCATCTGTGCCGAGCGTAGCAGCTATAAAGTTGCAGGGCTCACTGGGGTAGCGCCGACGCTTAGAATCATAGAATCATAGAATCATTTGGGTTGGAAGAGACCCCTGGGATCATCCAGTCCAACCATCAGCCCTACTCTACAAGTTCCCCCTACACCAGATCCCTCAACACCACATCCAATCTACTCTGAAACACAGTCAGGGATGGGGACTCCACCCCCTCCCTGGGCAGCTGATTCCACTGACTGACCACTCTCTCTGGGAAAAACTTTTTCCTCATGTCCAGCCTAACCCTACCCTGCTGCAGCTTGCAGCCATTCCCTCTTGTCCTGTCGCTCATTGCCCGTGAGAAGAGACCNTATATTTATTACTTTTTTACTGAAAGTTGCATTGCTCTTGGAACATCTTTGTTGTGGCTTTTGTATCAGGCTTTGGCCAAGCTGTTATTCTTTGATCAGTAGGTTTGTGTGAGGCATGTGATTCGGGGTATTACGATACTGCTGTGTAAGGAGATTTTAATTTTTTGGAAATATCAATAAAGTGTTTGTACTCCTGGTATTTTGTTATTAAAAATCTATATATGAAATCTTTACACTAAGGAAAAAAAAATAAAGGCTCTATTCTGTTTTCACTGATGTCAGTGCTAAAATATTTATTAACTTCCTTGGGTGCTGGATCAAGCCCTAAACCTGAATTTTTCAGGAGTTCTAACTTCACAGAGATACTGGGGAATGAGCGGTTCTCCCCGTGTAATGATCCCAAAAGCTGGTCGTTAGGGCAGCTCCTTAATCAGCTGGTATGTGGATTCCTAGTGGATCACCTTACATATTCAGCTTTCTTCCTGTGCCTGTGGTTTTCCCGGGTCTTTTTCCCATGCTCCTTTTCTGAAAAACTTCACAGTTGGGAGGCTGTCTCCACCATTCCTGGGTGTTTGTAGCTCCAGTGGTTATCTGATGTAAGAGCTGTGCTAAGAATCTGCAGGCACATGGCGAGGTAGAGCTTAATGAGTGTATCCTCAGGACTCAAAAGATGATAATTTATATATTTTTTTTTAATGTAAAAAGAGCATGCAAATACCTCATGCCAGTAAAGATATTCCTGTGTGTAGGAATTAACATACTTTATCTCAAATAATAACTAGCAAAGCAATAGCTGTTGTTTCATCAGAGAATGAATTTATAAACTTTGTAGAACCCGTTGTTTACATTTTTTTTTTGCCTTCCTTTCATTTGAAAACGGTTAATCGACTTCCTCCAAATATTGATCTACGCTGAGTAAATCCAAGTTTAACTTTATTCAGTGTTTTTTTTTTTGAAGTTGTGGGTCTGTTGGAGTAACCTGAGAGGCATTATCCCACAGTGGAACCATTGGAGGTGTATTAGTGGGACTTTTTTAATATTGCATTTAGCAAAACAGTACTGAAAAAAAAAGTTGATATTCAGCTTTTGCTACTTATTGCAAGTAATTATAATGCTTTGTATGCACTGGGGTTTATCTATAGGATCTGGGTGTCTGGAATGCTTCTGAGCCATTAGAGACGAAATGAAATACTTGTTAGTTTCTGATTTGGTAGATAAAAGTGAAAATGCACATGTAAGATATGAAAGTGTTCACTGTGATGGTGGGGAAGGTGAACTTAGTCATGGCTGACAACTGGTGAACCTGAGATTGAAGCTGTAGTAAAACCTCTCCAATTATCATTGTCTCGAGGCTTTGATTCAATGGTCTCCTGGTCTGAAGAAAGCCCTTCCCGTGGGTGCTGGAGGGCTCTATGGACAGGTGGTATTTTCGGATTAGTTTTTGCGAATCCTTATGGTCATCAAAAAAAATTTGCAAATAATTACTACTTCTTTAATCTCTTCGTTAATCCTGTCCCGTGTAATCCGTAATTGTTCTGTCCTCTGTTTGCTCAGACCTCTCCTCTTGTTTACTTTTGCTTTACTCACACGCTTTATTTTGCCCTAGTAGAAATACCTAAGGCCTCACTAACTCCGCGTTAGTCTAAGTGGGCATGTCTGATGCTCGACCTGGTGGCATTTCTTCTGCCTGCTGGTAGCACAGTGAGTCTGGAACGTCAGGAATAAACTTGAAACTTCAGAGAGGGCCATTACTAGGTAGAAATATTGTTATTTTGGGAGCAAACAAAGGATGGCTGAGCCTGCTTTGCCGGAGAGGAGACTTCCCCGAAGCTGCAAGGTGCTGCCTGTGGATAAGCCTTCCTGCTGCTCGCCGTGGTATTTGACGTTAGGTCCACGTGTTTTAGGGGAAGGTGGTGGTTTGCTCTCCCTAAGAGCGAGGAGGGTTGTAACTGAAAGCTTCTGGAGAGGGTTTGCGGTGTGGGGAGGAGGAAGGAAGCGAGACGTTAGGAAGGAGCAGGGTTTGGGGAGAGGGGTTGGTGGTCAGGAGCTGGGCTGTGAATGGTGATGGGGAGCAGTGGGGTGATGTGGGCTGGAGGGAGGTAGATGGAGGCAAAGCAAGCGCCAGGAGGAGAGCTGAAGGATGGGGGGGTATGGCAGGGGGGTAAGGAGGGCTGAAATGAAAACTGGGAGGCGTTTGGGGAACAGGGCCCATGTGGCTTTGTGTAAAAACACTTGCCATGATGGAGGGGAGGAGAACTGGTAATGGACAGGGATGGGAAAGGGAGGTGGGGATAACTCTTAGGGAGAAAAAAAACTGATAGTCTCACCAAAGACACAAGTATGAAGCCCCATGGCTTATATTTTTACAGACAATATCAACTAGAAAGGGCTTGTTTAATCACAGTTTTCACATAGAATAGGGTCTTGGGATGATTTGAAAAAGGGAAATAAATAGGCATCTGACTACTGTCAGGCATATAAATAATTTCATCATATTGTCCCTGTCACTGCCTGGACTTGGAAGAGCTTAAAGTAGTTGCAGTCTAGATCATCATTTGGACACCAGACCCCACCATTTCCAAAGGATAACTGGTATGGGTAGAAAAGAAGCGCTTAAACATCTTGGAGGACTTTGGCCTGGATGTTTGGGTTTCCACGAGTTAAGTCTCCAGGCAACTGAATACATGACTCCAGTTTGGTTTATTCTTCTTTTGTCCTACTTCAGTTCCTCCTTGTGGCAGCCAACTCCAGGTCTTGGTTAGAGGAAAGCAGCAGAGAATTCTGCCCTTCCTGTAGCATAAACAGATCCCTCCGCCAAAGGACCTCCATGTCTGAGTTGCCAGGAGGAAAAGCATCCCGTGGTTCTACTCCAAAAAGGGTGGCTGAAATGCTCAGCGTGCCTTCTCTGGCTCGCCATTGGTTTGTTTACTTTGACTATATTCTTTCTTCCTCCTCTCTTGCTCCACTGCTGTACATGCAAGTCATTTTTCTTATTTATTCCTGAACCTCCCTAGGTTTGTTTTTCGCTTGGGTGGAGGGTTTTTTTTTTTCTGTTTTGTTTTGTTTATTTGTTTTTTAGGCCATCCTTTTGACAGCAGCTGACCAGAAGTAAACAGAGTATTCCTAGTGAGGGGAAACCACTGATTTATATGGATTATTCTAATCCAACATCATGCAAGCAAAATCAAAAAATAGTTTGACTACCTAATGATTCAGAAATGCAGAAGTGTTGCCAAAATTTTTAGCATTTGTTAGCTTTACACTTGAGCAAATGCATTCTGGTAGAGAATTTAACTTCTTTTATTTTTTTTTTAACTCTTATCTTCGGAGTTTTAGGGCTGTGAATTTATTCCAGGAAAATAGAAGTGTCTGTTTTACAATTAATAAAAAAAAAACCTAATTGGGTTTGGGTTGGTTTTTTTTTTTAATTGCTTGCATTTTCCTCTTCAGATTAGTATTCCTAGACTTAAGCATACAGGGACAAACGTTCTTTCATTGAATGCAGCCAGAAAAGTGTTGGTTTTGCTTTGGGTTTTTTTTATGGAACAGGAGTTTTAGTATGATTTAGCATTTTCTAGTTGGAGATAATGGTCTGAAGTACAGCCTGGGAACTAAATTCGGTATACCTTAGTGAGGAAAGGAGTATTTCTTGAAGAACATCAGTTTCTGTGTATTTGGAATGCTTAAGTATTTCAACAGAAATGGGAACAGAATTTTTTTTCAGGAACCTGAGCAGTAGGAACCAGATGTGTTGATTTTGTAAGCGTTAAACAGTCTGCATTTTAAGTATTATGCTCTGATCCCTTTGAATTCAACGACTGAATTATTTCATGTGCCTCTTCTGGACAGTGTTTTTCTGCATATTTGTCAATCATAACTGGAGCCCTGGTATTACTGTAGTATAGAATAATAGTAATAATGAGGGATTTATTGTGGTTTTTTCATTGACTTCTGGGAAAATTATTTTGGACCTAATACAGGAGGATGATTTTACATAGTTCAATAAACAATAGAAAGAGAGAAGTGATAATTTAGGCTGAGCAGTGGAAAAGGCTGGTTTTTCTAATGAGAGAAACTTGATTTCTAAATTTAATTTTTATTGGGTAGCTTAAATTGGGATTACTGATACTGTCCTATGTTAGTGTCTTAGCTTGGCTGCAAAGGAGTATCTTTACACTTAGGAGAAATAAACTTAATTTTCAAATTCTTCCCCCCCCCCAAGACTATAAAAAAAATTAAAAAAAGACCAAACCTGTCCCATAAAACTTTGGAGTATGTTTTTCTCTGAATTACAACAGCTGTTCAACACTGTTTGAAACAAACATTCTGACACAGTTCTGCCAAAAGCAGGAAAAAGGGATTTGTTCAATCAGCTGAAATAAAATGATCTGCAGAGTACCAATGAGTTACTTATCCCCGTGATTCAGCATTTGATGAATAATAGGTTAATAAAGAATTGCTTTCAGTTAGAAAACCAGGTTTGAGAGGATTTGGGGGTTTCTTTACATTTTCTGTAGTAGTGCACTGGTCAACTGGCTTTGACTTCAGATGGGTTGGGGGAGAATCTGACAAAGTGAAAACATGCCTGTTCTGCCTGAAATAGAAATACTATCTCAGCAACTGGATTAATCTCTGATAATCTCTCTCTTTTAGGTGTTTTTTTCTCAGTATTATAAAGTACAAAAAATTAGATTCAAATTTATGGTTTTGGATTAAAGTGAAGAAAATAACACATTTCTGCCCCGTTCCCCTATGAAGCATTGAATGGGAAATACTTGGAGCTGTCAAATGTGCTGGCCTCGTTTCGAGCCAGGGAGCCTGACGTTCTCTTTACCTGACTTTAACCAGGACTTTTTACTTTTATTTTCAAGGAGAACACCTCTTCTGTGTAGAAGAGTAACAGACATACGTTCCATCATCTGTTTATTGCAGGCATTAACTACTGTGACTTGCTGCTACCGCTCCAGTATTAAGTGTTAATAACCTGGTCCTGGTCAGAAAACTTTTAAAACGGTCCCTGGGCAGAAGGTTGTGTTTCTGCAGAGGAAGGTGGTTGCTCTCCTCGCTTTGAATAGCGTATGTCTGTGTGCCTATGGATGCACTGGGCTTTTTGAGGCTGGTTCAGGGGGTGGTGGTGGTATCTCTTGGGCTTTGCTGCCCTTTGAGATGGAAGGGACTCGTACCTCTCTGAGGGGTGAGCTCCTCTCTGGGGGGTGAGCTCCTCTCTGAGGGGTGAGCCCCTCTCTGAGGGGTGAGCTCCTCTCTAGCCATGGAGTGCAGCATGTTTTTCTCCCTGCCATGGAAAAAGGAGGTTTTGACTCAGGCAAAACACTTCCCTCATTTCTGTAGAGATTTGTGTGTTTAGTGTCCAAAAACTTTTTCATAAATACAGCTATAGAATACCTAAGGCTATTCAATTCATCTTTTCAAGGCTAAAGGATTTTTCTTCTTTCTTTCTTTTTTTTTTATTAAATTTTTTGAGAAAGGAAGCTGTCAGAACTAACTTTATAGTTTTTCCTTTGTTGAATTGACACTCTATAAAATGTTATTTTAGCAGATTTGATCCAGGAGGGAGGAAGACGATAGACTACGTACAAGTAGGGCACGGAAGAAAGTTGTAGGTTATTAAAATCTTTTCAAGGAGGAAAGGAAGTGCTTCACAGAGGTTCCTGTGTCAGCATTTGAGAAGCCTGGAAGAGATTATCTTCAGCCAACAGTAGGTAACCAAGGACAGGATGTGAGGGGAGCACTGAACTACCAGCACGAAGGAAATTGGAGATATTAGCCTGTTTCACAACTGGCTTTGCTTTAGATGTCTTCTTGTTCTTGAGCTACTGTGGGAGAGAGAGAGAGTTTTGAGCACTCAGATTAAAAAGTGAACGCTGATGTCTTGAAATAGGCATTTTTAATAGGCTTTTGGCTTATTTTTGTTAGAGTGAATTAATCATTAAGGGGAAATGATAGCAACACAGCAGGTCAGTTGGAGCAATTTAACACTTCATGCACCCGCTTGGCTTTGGGGGGTGGTTTTCCTCCTCATGCTGCTGTCTGCATCCATGTACATTTTACTGAGAATTGGCCCTTTTCGTGAGGGCACGGGGAGCATTAATAGAATTAGTGAAGGGTCACTTGGCCACAGGGTTCAGGTCATCATCTCTCAGCTGGGTTCTCTCTGGCAGGTGAGTTGGACACCGAGGCACGTGTATCTCTCCACCTGTGCCAGGGGTGCTCTGCTCTGCACCCCGCTGGGTTTGACTTTGTCTCCAGCACTGAATTTGTCAAAAGGACATTAATATTTAGGAAAACAAGCTAAAATAAAATTAGCTGTCCTCCCAACCCTTATGGATTGGTAATGCTTGTGGAACGTAGCCTGGAGAAAGCGGGGTGTGTACGTATCGGTGAGGGGAGCAGGTGGAGCCAGGTAGGTTCTGCTGAAGCTGTCAAGTCTGTGAGATCAGTCCTGTCCCTGCCAGTTGAGACTTGTGTTCGACCTGCATCTGTCCTGAGCGTAATCCTTTACTCAGATGCCATTCTCACAGAAAATCACTGCTTGTTTTAGGTGTGGAGTGTCGGCCTGGCGAGGCGCTCGCCTGATGCCGCCACTCCGTGATAACGAGGGTCAGCATCAGCGTATAACAATGTTCTGGAGTTGCCTGTGCAGGGATTTCTACAAGTGTGGACGCGTATGGAGCCTGCCTGCAAGAGCCCCACACCTCAGCAGCGCTGTCTGCCACCCAGATGTGTGTACCTACATCTTGCAGTTGCACTTTATTGTTGCTAACTTTCTGAAGTCGTAACCAGCCTTGGAATTATTACACTGTGGAAGATGATGTTTGTCCTCCTTAAGCCCTCTTGAACAAGTACTTGCCAGCACTTCTTTCTTTTTTTAAGTTCAAATACAGCTGATTCAATAAAGACCTTCACTTTTGCCTTTTTCTAGCCAGTGCCAAACCCCAGTGCTGCCACTGTGGGATGGGCTGTGCCTGCTTGGGCCTGAACTGGTGTTTGGGCAGGTTATAACCGGAGATTTTATGAGAATTACAAACAGCTTTCCACTGGTCTCTTCTGACTCCTAGGAGGTGCTGGCTCCTCTCAGAGGGAGGGGAGTTGTTACAGCAGGCTGGAGAAGTCAGTTTCCATAGCTGACTCCTAATGAGGTGATTCTGCCACATTGCTCTGCTCTGGTGAGACCTCACCTGGAGCACTGTGTGCAGGTTTGGAGCCCTCAATAGAGGAGGGACATGGACCTGATGGAGCGGGTCCAGAGGAGGCCACCAAAATGCTCAGGGGGTTGGAGCACCTTTGCTACAAGGACAGGCTGAGGGAGCTGGGGCTGTTCGGCCTGGAGAAGAGGAGGCTCCAGGGAGACCTCAGAGCAGCCTTGCAGTCCCTGAAGGGGCTACAGGAAGGCTGAGGAGGGTCTGTTTACAAAGGCCTGCAGGGACAGGACGAGGGGCAATGGCTTCAAGCTGGAGAAGAGCAGATTGAGACTGGATATTAGGAATAGGTTCTTTTCTCTGGGGGTGGTGGACCACTGGTGGAGGTTGCCCAGGGAGGTGGTTGAGTTAAGGGCCCTTCCCTGGAGATCTTCAAGGGGAAGCTGAAGGAGGCCCTGGGCAACCTGATCTAGTTGGGGGTGTCCCCGCTGACTGTGGGGAGGTTGGACTAGATGACCCTAGAGGTCCCTTCTGGCCTGGACCATTCTATGATTATAACATTAAGGCAGTTGAAACAAGATGAAATCATGAAGATACAAAGTCTTGAGAGTCTTGAGTCAGTTGTACACAAAACTCTTCTGAGAATATGCTGCTTGTCTTAAAATCATAGAATCATCCAGGTTAGAAGAGACCCTTGGGATCATTGAGTCCAACCATCAGCCCCACTCTACAAAGTTCTCCCCTACACCAGATCCCCCAACACCACATCTCATCGACTCTGAAACACAGTCAGGGATGGGGACTCCACCCCCTCCTTGGGCAGCCCATTCCAGGCTCTGACCACTCTTGCTGGGAAGAATTCTTTCTTAAAGTTCAGCCTAAAGTTGTCCTTTGTAGAGGCAGGGAAATGAGAACTACTCCAGCAGCCTGAAAGCAGGGGCACGTTACCCAGGCTGCAGGAGTTTGGAAATCAGACCTTGTGTTTTGGGAACTCGTCATTTTCTGCAGTCATGGAGATGCTCATTAAATATGTCCCATTCAATACACAGTTTATTGAGTGGTTTCCTGGCAAATCGAACAAAGGTGTCTGGAGCCATAGCTGGTTTTGGAGAGGATGGTCTTTTCTCTGTTAATGGGGTCCATGTCTCTTTGTGAAATTTTGCTGGTGAAGAAGCTGTCTGGTCCCACAGGTCTCAGTTGGCCACGTTAACTCTCTTCATGTAACTACCACACTTGGTGTGGTGGGAAGGAGGATGTGCTGTTCTCTTGTACAGCCTTTGGTTTATATTTCATGGGGTTTTTTGTGTTCTGGTATTACAAACCCTTAAACCTTTCAATAATGACACGAGGAGTTTGGGGGTAGTTTCCTGATTCTTCTTACAAAACTGTATTTTCCAAAAAAGCCAATTAAAATACAACAAAGCATAAAACTTACCTGACACTCACAGAAGAGTATTCCAGTTTCTTGGCCACTGAGAAGTTCATACTTAGGACTCTGTAGTAAAACAAAAATGGATATAAAACCTGTGCCCTTGGAGAAATACTGCAAGGAGTCTGGAGTAGTAACTTTTTCTGCACTGAGAATTCTACTGGATTTACGTATTCTACAGCTTTTCTAGCACAGATAAAAGGGCCCAGATCAATGATATAATCTACCAATTTAGACCTTAGTTTCTATTTTTAAGTAAGTGATATCTTAAATTTTTGCTGTAGGGGCTTGGGAGCATCTCGTGAAAGAACATTTGTCCTTTGACCGTTTTGGATTATAAGGCCAGAATAAATACGGAAGGGAGGCCATGCTGAATTTATAAAATATCAATCTGAGCAGAACAAAAGGATTCTTTTAATCTCCAAACTGAAAAATACTCCCAATTCTTCCCCACCCCCAACAGAAGGAATAAATGAACAAAGCCTTCAGCTGAACTAAGGCACCAACAGAAGCAGAAGAGGTGAAAAGCCACAACCAGTGAGGGAAGAAGAAAAGGAGGGTCATAAATGATTTGGTTTGTGCTACACAGATCGTTAATGCTGTTAATGATTGAACTGTTTATTGGGGACTACAAAGGGTTAGTAAACTACTCAGGAATTGCACTGAATCTGACCAAAATGAGCAAAATTAGGGTTAGTGAGGTGCCAAACCAGGACTCGGGAGACTTGCCAGCAGAAGTCCTTCTTCCTGCTGGAGCTCCCCATGCCCTGGCCAAGGTGAGGAGTCCAACCACAGGTGCCTTCAGGGTCCTTCTTCAGTTGATTGAGCGACTGGACACGTTCAGATGAAGTGAGATGCTCCTCTGATGCTAGTATCTATATGGCACTATTAAGTTACCAGTGTGGTAGAGTTACAAGGAGCGTGGAAGTTCACAGAAATATGCAGCAGTGCTTGCTAGACCTGTTAATCTAGTTTGGGGGTTGAGTGGTGGTTTTTTTGATTGGTTTTTTGGTTGGTTTTCTAGGGTTTTTGAATAAAGGCAAGCTCCCTAAAATCAGCTGATAGTTACATATTTGTTGTTAGCCCTTGTTTTGAGTCCATCTTAGTTGCTACAGAGAAGGTCAGGAAAATAGTGTCACTAACACCTTGGGCAACTCGGGGCATCCAACATGTTACTGATAAGATGGTTCACAGCTGTAACATTGTAGTTCCAAAAGGAAGTCAATTCCCCTCTTTTACCCCCTTGTAATAAAGATTTCAGCTCCCACTTTACTCAGCTGTGGCTCTGGCTGCTTCTCTTCTGGTTTGTTCTTTAGGCTGACTCAGAGTCTTGGGTTGTGTCCCCACGGGTGGTGACCTTAAAGAGGACTCAGGGGAATAACTGTGAGTTGTTGTGTGTTTTGTTTCGCTGTTCCAGTCTGAAATGGTACTGCTCCTGTTCGCAGAGCTATCATACCGGATCTGATCACGAGGTCTATATTTAGAAACGGAGGGGGGAACCTTTCAGGCTGCCCGTGGTAGAGATGGGAAGGGGAGGGATATCCAGACTTGTCATTTCCACACACCCCCCTGCTGAAAAGGCTCTTTGGGTCGTAAACACATTTCCAGTGTTGTACAGCAGTATGATCAGCCTGGCCCTGTGTTCCTGGTTTTGAGCAGGCAAATGTTTATTTCTGATGTTTCTCCCCAAGTCACTCATTTTTAATAGCTTTTGGACAGGCTGTTCTCGGTGGCTGGCTGTAGAACAGGCAGTTGGAGTTCAGCTGAGTCATATAGATCATGCAAAATGGTGAGGAGGTTTAGATAAGCGGTGCTGGTTTTCAACATTAGAAGAACAGTGGGATAATGAGCAGATAGGAAACCCAGAGCATCCTGGTCATCGTAGGAATAGTTTAACGGACCGGATCGCACACGTACAGCCCCGTTTGTGCAAAAATCGATAATCCAAACCACGGGTTTGCACATGCTTTGATTTTACCTATTGATGATACCAAGTCTGGGGCAAAACATGCCTGTGAGTAAAACTGTTGGTGTGTTCTAACTGGGAATTCAACCACAAGCCATGTATCACAGAGTCTCAGGGGTTGGAAGGGACCTTGGAAGCTCCTCCAGTCCAATCCCCTGCCGGAGCAGGAACACCCAGAGCAGGTCACACAGGAACGCCCTCAGGCAGGGTTTGAATGTCTCCAGAGAAGGAGACTCCACCACCTCCCTGGGTAGCCCCTGCCAGTGTTCCCTCACCCTCACTGTGAAGTTTTTCCTCATATTTAACTGGAATCTCCTCTGTTCCAGCTTGCACCCATTGCCCCTTGTCCTATCATTGGATGTCACTGAGAAGAGCCTGGCTCCATCCTCCTGACACTCACCCTTTACAGATTTATCAACATTAATAAGGTCCCCCCTCAGTCTCCTCTTCTCCAAGCTCAAGAGACCCAGCTCCCTCAGCCTCTCCTCCTCTGGGAGATGCTCCACTCCCTCCATCATCTTGGTAGCCCTGCCCTGGACTCTCTCCAGCAGTTCCCTGCCCTTCTGGAACTGAGGGGCCCAGAACTGGACACAATATTCCAGATGGGGTCTCACCAGGGTAGAGTAGAGAGGGAGGAGAACCTCTCTGAACCTACTAACCACCCGCCTTCTAATCCACCCCAGGATGCCATTGGCCTTCTTGGCCAGAGGGCACAGTGCTGGCTCATGGGCATCCTGCTGCCCACCAGTGCCCCCAGGACCCTTTCCCCTACACTGCTCTCCAGCAGGTCGTTTCCCAACCTATACTGGTACCTGGGGGTTAGCACAATTTCCATTAATTAGCAAAATTCCTCAGCTGCCAATCAAACCACTCTCAGCTGCCGTGTTGGCGGTGAGTTTCTGCTTTCTGGGGCGAACCCAAGGATCAGAACTCTGGTGAGGTCACCGTTGGCCACTCGTTGCTGCAGTGATTTGAGCTGGCTCTTGCTGTGAAGGTGAGTGATTGCTCCCAAGGAACCTCCCAGGGCTCAGAGGTTGGTCCTGCACCAAACTGTGTTGGGATATGGTCTCCACGCTCGCTGCTCTCGGCGTGTTACCTTCTGGGGCTGCTTTGCTCCTTCATAATGTAACATGAGGTCTAGTAAATACAGAAGTACGATTCAGTGGTGAATCCATCAGTTAAAGGATAAATGTCACTTGGTTTGGGTTTTTTTTTTTCTCACTAGTTTTTCAAAAATCACTGTGAAATGTTGTATGAAACTTTGCATACGCAGGTGGAGATGGGCATCCCCCTTTGCTGTGTTCAGGTTCATCTGTAAAAAGGATTCTGGGAAAATAATGCTTATCCTCTGCCTTTTCACCCCAGAAAAATACCCAAAAATCTGCTCCTAAAAAACTCGTGAATGTTTGCAGCTTTTTCTCGACACTGGGCAGGAGGGAGAGTGGATGTGGCTGGGTTGGCCATATCTAGCTTCTCAAGGTATCATTGAGGAATATTTCATGGTAGAGTTGTGTTCTGCAAAAGTTGTAGTATCCAGACTCATAAATAATTTGTGGGTTTGCTGAACTGTCCTCCTTTAGGGCCTGCTTTGTTAGCAGTAAGTTTGGAAACCTTGCTTTATGATAAAGCTTGGGTTTAGGAGTTGATTGACAAACACCTGGGACAGGAGCTGTGTCCTCCTTGAAGTAGCTTTTCTCCATCCATTGGCTCTTGGGGAGAGAGGTCTCCACAATGTCATCTGCACATTGTTCTGTAGGTCCCTCTCAGCACTTCTCCCTGTACCTGCCTTGTCCTCCTGGGCATCCTTAGCTTGGTCCAGAAGATGGCACGTCTCACCATTCAGCAGGGTAGAAGAAAAACGCTCCAGGCTGCTCTGGACCTGAAGGAATGTGCTGTGTTAGCATGTATCATGGGATAAGAGACCTTACCAGGGTCAACCAAACACCTCCTGAGCTTCAGTGGTCAAACTGGAGAGCGTCTGTGTCGTCCCAGTCACGGTATCACATTTTCTTATTTTATGTGTGGATATTTAAAAGCAGTAGATTACTCATTTCTGCTTTTTTTTCCTTCTTTTTTTTAGTCCTCTGTACAGCACAGGAAGTTTTTCTGGCATTCAAGTAGATTGTCTCAAATTGCAGATTTTCCTTTTAAAACCAAAGCTTTTAACTGAAAAAAAAATAAAAAAAGAGGTTAGGAGAAAGAAAGTTTTCTCAAACCAGGATGTGTGTGTGAAATGATGGCTGGGTACCCAGTACCCACCCCCAGTTTAAAACAATCACTACCCGGGGTCGTGCTGCTGGGATACAGCCAAAGAGCGTGTGGAGGTTGTAAGTGGTAGAAAGTTGGTGGTGCCTGTTCTAGGAGAATGTGGAGGGGAACAAAGGTCTGACTTCAAGATTACAGCTGGAATTACAAACTCCTGAGGAAGCAGGCTGGAAGTTCTCCAGCCTCCACTAGTCTTTGTTGCCCAGGATACGTATTTTTGGTGTTCTCTTTAAAAAAGAGACTCTGCAAGAGGTTCACCTACCTGTTAGAAGGTTTTGATCTTCCCAACTGAGGATGAGGTAGGTTCTTCTGAGGCTACAATACCACCACCCGAGCCCCTCCATTGCCCCAGCAAAGCTTGGATGCCAACACGTTGGGATGGGGTTGTGGTGGGTAAATACCTTCTTCACCTGTAACACCTGGAGTCATGATGTGCTGTGATTGCCTGACAAGATGCAGTTAGATCCCGATGAGGCTTCGGAGTTGCCAGGGGGGTGTTCAGAGCTGTGTAAGGGACAAAGAGAAAGTTGTCATAAAGGCCCAACGGTTTGGAAAAGGTGAGATGCTGCACTGGAAGATGTGTTGGTTAACCCAGAGGTGGTCTGTGCTGGAACCTTTCTGAAACTGGAGGTGTGCTGGCTACTTGTTATTACCTAGTGGGTCTGATTCTTAACCACATCCATTCTTCTGATTAAAAAAAAACCCTAAAATGTAATAACTTGGCATTGAGCTGTGGTTCCTGACTTAGCTGGAAACGTGTCCTGCTGGATGAATGACTGAATGCTGCCTTTTTGTAAACACAGCTTCGGTTGAGGTGAAGCAGGTTTCACTTGTCTCGGTGAGGAACAGAGAGGGGTTTTCCTGTTTGGTAGTTTATTTTCCTTTTCAGGTGTGCTAATGAAGTATTCCTCAACTTCAGGCATTTATTGGAATCAGCTGCCCAGGGAGGTGGTGGAGTCCCCATCCCTGACTGTGTTTCAGAGTAGATTGGATGTGGTGTTGAGGGATCTGGTGTAGGGGAGAACTTGTAGAGTGGGGCTGATGGTTGGACTTGATGATCCCAAGGGTCTCTTCCAACCTAAATGATTCTATGATTCTATTCTATACTGTATGGAAATTCTTCTGGATGGCTTCTTTACCTAGAGCTGTTTTTCTAGAGCGCTTAAATGAAACCTGCTGTTGTTAATGGAGCCTCTTCTCCTTACTCTGGTGGGCTGATACTGCAAGTACTTCTTCAGTCCACGTGGACAAGAACAGGCACTGGTTTTATTATGAAGGGTTTACTTGAAAGCGGGCTTGTTCCCCAAGTCTGCACAGTGCTGGTTTTTAACCTGGCAGTTCCCTCTCAAACCGTTGTGTGACTCCAGTCTCAAGTTTGGCTCGTGTGAAACCTCTTCTGGCTCTCGTTGTCACTCTCTCATGAGAGAGATGCCCCTCACAGACCCAATTTGTAAGGCTTTGGTGTAACAGCACATCAGCCCCTCTTGGGGCTTTTCCCTAGTAATATTAAGATGGTCAACTGGGAGAACCTTGTCCCAAACAGCTGATGATGTCTTCAGGAACAGTGAAATTTGCAATGAACTAATTTTAATTTTGACTATATGAACTTATCACACTGTAAAGGGAGAAGAGGGCTTCTTCCTTCCCTCTCAGCTTCCCTTCTCTTAGTCATTTGACCTTCCTGGCTCAGAAGCTTTAGCAGCCTGATGCTTTAAGGGAAGGGCTTCTGGCATTCTTTAGTCTCTGTCAGTACACAATTCATCAGTTGGAGATAGCAATTACATGTTTGGTGCATGGGATCATTGCTGGGGATGGGAGAGAGAGAGAGAAGGAAAGAAGAAGGCTGCCAGTGACTTCTTGCTTGTGTCAGAGCTCTTGGTAGCTCGTGGAAAGCAGAGTCACGTCTCCAAAGGAACCGGGAAGAGAAAAGCTCTGACCCGAGCCTTTAAGGGACAAATCTCCTATTTTCAGCCAAGTGCTGGAGTGAATTTGTAGGAATCGTGGCAGCTCCTGTGCTTGCTGGGAGCCCACCTCTGCCATGTGCTTCTGTGGGGTCTTCATTTCTTTCATCGTCACCCGGTTATTGGGAAAAGGAGACGGCAACAGGTACCGGGAGGTGTGAGCGCAGCGCCTGTGGGCACACTCAGAAGGCAGCAAACCCGCAGCAGAACAGGCCTCGACACGCTCCAGCCACTCACAGGCGCTTTCTCGCTGCTGTTTGTACCCAAGCTCCTGAGATTCAAACTAGGTCACGTCTGTCTGTCTGTCTGTCTGCAGTTACGCCTCTGTGTACCTGGAGCTGGATTTCCTCTGCCCAGCAGCTCCTCCCCCCTCTCCTCCCACCCCAGAGAAGGGAGAATCCAGCGGGAGATCCGAGGAAAAGGCTTTCTGCTTCGTCTGATAACGCTAGGGATTTAGCAATTTATTGCTGTGGTTCTTCCAGAGTTTAGCAAGTAGAAGAAACCACCCTTTACTGCTTTTAGGAAACTGGAAAATCAGCGTGCACATATACATTCATAAAATATTTAATTACAAGATGTCAATTAGGGGATTATTTTAGCGTAGGTAAATTTGTCCAAAAGGCTGAGCTGCGCTGTGGCACGTGGTCAGGATTCTTCTGTCCCTGCCTGGACTTTCTGGACCTCCCTGCCTTAAAGACTTTGGCTGCAAGTCCCAACCCTAAGAATGCATTTCTCACCTATAATCCACAATAATTCTAGGTTGTACTAATTATGTCCTAAAAACAAAAATACATTTCTAAGCAAAAAGAACTAAGTTTTACTGGGGTCGGTTCATATTCGCAGTGACAAATACCCAGATGTCCTTCTTTTTGCCTCTTTCCTTTCCCATCCTCCAGTCTGCAGGTTGATTTTCCTTCAAGAAAACAAACTTTCACTTCCAGGTTCAACCAGGTTTCTCTTTCTAGAAATATTGCTGTAAATCCTGTTGCTGTAAATTTCAAAATAAGCAAGTAGGAAGGGAAGACCTTCAGGTAAAAATCATACCCTAAAACCTAACTCTGGCCTGTTTGGGGCATTCATTCCTTATTTGTATCATCGGGTTTAAATATACAATTATTATATATATTGGGTTTTTTCCCTGCTGAAGCTATTTCACAAAGGAAAGGTCTGAGCAGAGTTGGTTTGTACCTGTTCAGGGGGCTTTGTTGTGTGTGCAAATAGGGTGGGAATTGTGTAAATGCAGGGGTCTTTCAGGAATGTGTCGTTCTCGTCATCCTAATTTTTCAACACACCACGGTCCAAGCTTTGCGTTAGAAAATACAACAAGCCAGGTGGGTTATGGTTAGTTTTGTCCACTAATATCTGCATTTAGGGTTTGGTTGGGGTTTTGGGAATGATTTGTGCTAGCAGTGCTGGGGCAGAATGCATTATATAACAATGATTAAGGATTTATTTTCTTTACCTCAACTCTTTTGTCTGCTGTTCAGTTTTAGTTGTGCGCCGGGGCGTTAGGAAGGTTTGATTATTAGGCGTTTCACCAAGAAAAAGGTTGCTTAGAAAAGGGATTGTGGTCTGCTTGGGAAGAAAGAAGAAGAATCATTTATACAAATGCAACAAATAAATAAATAATTTGAGAGAGGGGAAAAAAAAAAAAAAAAGAAAGAGAGTACAATACTGCAGGAGCCATGAGACAGCATAAAAGCAGCCTTCTGTGCTGAAATACTGGATCAAGTGTTCTCCTGCCCCGGGAAGGAGAACTCGCCTTAATAATGGTGACAGTTGTCAACTTCTGAATACCATCAATTCTGTAAAGCTCAGTTACAATTTATTTTCCTTGTAGATCATCATTTCAGATAAATATCACTAAAAGGCAATTCTGAGCTGAAGAGACAAAGGCAATTAAACTCTACGTTAATTTGTTTACCGGTGTCACATGGAATAAATCGACTGTAAGTTTTCACAAATTATCTGGCAGTGCCAGAAGAGGAGTGATTTTGTAGAATATTGGAATGGAGAAATCCGAGCTCTTTTCTGTAGTCACATGTTTAATGAAACATTATGTAAATGATGCTTTATCTGACCAAAATCATACAATGCAGTCGCCTAATGTTAAAATTCATATTGGCCAAACGTGTCGGGATGCCGGGGCTCTCTTTTGTGTAAAAGCCCCAAAATTGGAGGGAGGGAAGCAGGGAGAGGATGCTCCGTGAGCAGGAGCTCAAACCCAGTATTTGCTTATTCTCTGTTGTCAAACAGTGGAATTTCTCATGATCTTAAGCCCCTCCATGAAGAAGCTTCCACGCATTAGCTGGAAAAGCTCAATTTTGCACTCTTTTGGGTTGTAAAGGTAACCTTTAGAATGTGAGCCAGTGCAATGCAGGCTTTCCAGGAGTACAAACAGCATCGGTGCTGCTGCTTCAGACCTCGCTGAATGGGAAAGCAACAGCAGAAAAAGACTCTTAGATTATATTTTTTTTAGATAGATCTTGTAAGACTCTTAGATTATATTTTTTTCTTCTTCAGGGCGCTGCAGGCAACAGGAAAATTAAGACAAACATCTCAATTTCGCACTGTTTGGAAAAAATCTCTGCGTAGGACTAGCAGCTTCACTCCCTCAGCAGCTGCTGCCTGTGCCTTTCTGGGTTTCATGAGGTTTTGCTGCTGCTGCTATTAGAATAATGCTGCAACTGTGGAATATCCTGAGTTAGAAGGGGCCCACCAGGATCGAGTCCAACTCCTGACTCCACGTGGGGCGACCCAGAAATTAAACCGTGTATTTAAGAGCGTGACCCAACAATCCCTGACCACCAACGGGCTTGGGGCCACGACCACTTCCCCGAGGAGCTGGTTCCAGTGCTTGACTGGGACAGATAAGCTCTCACTTGATGGTGCCGAGCCTAATACCTCGTTTCTGAGTATTCCTTACGCTTAACTCTTTAGATCTTGTGTGTTCTTCTGCCGTGTCTTTGGCTGAAGTGAGAAGCAGCTTCCACTTTTTCCCTCGTTTATGATGGGTTGCTCTCTGTTACCTGGAGAAATATAGATTCAGGTTGGTGAGAGCCAAACGCGCTCGCTTTGTGCTTTTTTTTATTTTTAAACACAACTGCAAGATAGCAGCGGTGATTAAAGTCTGCTTTATGGATTTTCTTTCCAGTTCCACCCTGATATGCTCAGGTTGTTATCCTCTGCTGTAATTATTTTATTTTGATGATACCTTCAGAGTGCCTAATTTGGTTTTTTTTATCTTCTATAGATTATTTTTTTTTTCTCCTTAATGATTTCAAAGCTGGATCTATTCTTGCATCCTCATAGTGACTTAAGAGTCAAGGAAAAAAATATGTCATTTGGCTGGTGGCAGCTGAGAGAGATTAAATAACTTGCTCAAGTCAGTGTCAGAGTTGGGATTAGAAATCCGTTCCTGCTGTAGTCTCTGAACACTAGATTATGTTGTTATTTCTGTCCTGAACTACAGCCTAATGGGAGAGTTTTTAGAAGGTAGCGTGGTAAGTGTGTCATCTTGCTGTTATTTATATCTCATTTAATCTTTGAAGAGCAGGACTTCTCACCCATGTTTAGCCGCCGTACAATCATCCCTCATTGTTCAGCAATTAAACCCTTTCCTTTGTTTCTTTGGTTTTTTTTTTTGTTTGTTTGTTTTGGTGTGTGTATGTCACGTTGGTTTATAAAGATACCAGTTTAAAAAGATGTTTAAGTAATTGTAACACACCTGCTTTTACTTTGGGATTAGAAGGGATGTCGTCCTCATGCAATGAGAAATCAAATACTAAAGAAAGGGGGCAAGTGTTCTAAACTCTCTTAAAGCTTCCTGTTGATGTTCCAATACTCACATGGATGGGTTTGATACTCTACTGCTGATATGGATGTATATTTGTAAGCTGTCAGATAACATTGTGTGGGCCAAAATTAGAAGGTAAAGTGGCAAGAACGAGTGTGGGGCTCAGATAAGGCATTTCCAACCTTGTTAGCGGTGGTAACAAGCCTCCCTGTGCTGTAGTCATGTAAGAGATTCATGCTCTTTCATTAGTGATCTTTATCTTTTGGGAAGAGGATATCACCAGAAGAAAAAAAATGGTAACTTATAGATTAATTTAGTGGAAATTTTGAAAATAGATTTAGGAGGTAGCAGGGTTATAGTCATGATGTTTTGTGGGTGTAACATCTTCAGTGTGAAAAGCACCTTTCCAGAGCTAAAAGGACAAATGCTGCTCTAATAAAGGCGAGGGGGAATTTTTCTTGCTGGTCTTAGAACCACGAGTCTGGATTCAACACCATTTTAGAGGAAGCTGCTGGGCAAGCACGTGTACCATAGTTGTGCACATTTCTGTATTCGTGAGAGGAACTAACAGCAAAACACCACCCAGCTGACTCCTGCTGCTCTTTTGCTCATTCTGGTGCTCCAAACAGAGTAAGGAAGGACAATTCAGGAGACTTGTTTTTATGAATAGGATGGAAATCTAAGGGAAAGACTTTCAAAGCAGAATGCGTTTTGTATGGTTCTTACTGCCATCTAAATGATATCTAATACAATAGCAATATAGTTTGAAAACAATTAGTCTCAAGGGAAGATTATTTAGCATCTCTGGAAAAGAATACTTTACTGAAGGCTACTCTTTTTGGTGCTGGAGATACTGAATTAGACTGCTCAGTTTTATTTCTGTTCCAGGGCTCTGCCACCCTCACAGCAAAGAAGTTCCTCCCCATGTTGAGATGGAACTTCTGGTGTTCAAGTTTGTGCCCGTTCCCTCTTGTCCTGTCCCTGGGCACCACTGACTAAGGACTGGCCCCGTCCTCCTGAGACCCACCCTTGAAGTGTTTAAAAGCATTGATAAGATCCCACCTCAGTCTTCTACTGAGAGCAACCCTGAGGAGAAGGACTTGGGGGTGGGTATTGGTGGATGAGAAGCTCAACATGAGTCAGCAATATGTGCTGGCAGCCCTGAAAGCCAACCCCATCCTGGGCTGTATCAAAAGAAATATGGCCAGCAGGTTCAGGGAGGTGATTCTGCCCCTCTTCTCCATAGGAGACCCCACCTGGAGTACTGTGTCCAGCTCTGGAGTCCTCAGCGTAGGAGGGACATGAGATGGGAAGGGACTCTTGATGAGAGAGGGGAGCTATTGGATGAGGGGGAAGAGTTTTGACACTGAAAGAAGGGAGATGGAGAGGAAGAATTTCTTGGCTGTGAGGGTGGTGAGAGCCTGGCCCACGTTGCCCCAAGACATTGTGGATGCCCCGTCCCTGGAGGGGTTCATGACCAGGCTGGATGGGGCTTTGAGGAACCTGATCTGGTGGGGAGGTGGGACTGGATGATCTTTAAGGTCCTTTCCAACCCAAACTATTCTATGGTTCTCTAGATTAAAAAAATAAAAACCACCCAAGTCCCTCATCCTCTCCTTATCAGAGACCTATTCTAGACTCCTAATCAGAAGGAAGAGCTTTACTTTTTCAAGCTTCCAGCCCTGTTCTTCAGCGNAAGGGAAGATTATTTAGCATCTCTGGAAAAGAATACTTTACTGAAGGCTACTCTTTTTGGTGCTGGAGATACTGAATTAGACTGCTCAGTTTTATTTCTGTTCCAGGGCTCTGCCACCCTCACAGCAAAGAAGTTCCTCCCCATGTTGAGATGGAACTTCTGGTGTTCAAGTTTGTGCCCGTTCCCTCTTGTCCTGTCCCTGGGCACCACTGACTAAGGACTGGCCCCGTCCTCCTGAGACCCACCCTTGAAGTGTTTAAAAGCATTGATAAGATCCCACCTCAGTCTTCTACTGAGAGCAACCCTGAGGAGAAGGACTTGGGGGTGGGTATTGGTGGATGAGAAGCTCAACATGAGTCAGCAATATGTGCTGGCAGCCCTGAAAGCCAACCCCATCCTGGGCTGCATCAAAAGAAATATGGCCAGCAGGTTCAGGGAGGGGATTCTGCCCCTCTTCTCCATAGGAGACCCCACCTGGAGTACTGTGTCCAGCTCTGGAGTCCTCAGTATAGGAGGGACATGAGATGGGAAGGGACCCTTGATGAGAGAAGGGAGCCATTGGATGAGGGGGGAGAGTTTTGACACTGAAAGAGGGGAGATGGAGAGGAAGAACTTCTTGGCTGTGAGGGTGGTGAGAGCCTGGCCCACGTTGCCCCAAGACATTGTGGATGCCCCGTCCCTGGAGGGATTCATGACCAGGCTGGATGGGGCTTTGAGGAACCTGATCTGGTGGGGAGGTGGGACTGGATGATCTTTAAGGTCCTTTCCAACCCAAACTATTCTATGGTTCTCTAGATTAAAAAAATAAAAACCACCCAAGTCCCTCATCCTCTCCTTATCAGAGACCTATTCTAGACTCCTAATCAGAAGGAAGAGCTTTACGTTTTCAAGCTTCCAGCCCTGTTCTTCAGCGTGTCATTAACAGGGGCAGCCCGTGGCCACTTTCTCCAGTTTGTGTGGCTAATGGAAAAAAAGAAAAGAAAGAAAAAAAACCCCAACCCCCCCACCCAGGAGGTGTGTTTGGAGCAGTCTGGCTTAAACAAAATGAGTGTGGGAAAAGGTTGTCTGGTGGTTGGAGACGTGTGGGGATGCCAGGGGAGCATATGGTGTGTGGTGAAAGGTCCAGGGCTCAAAGGGCTGAGCCACGTTCTCGGCGCTGTCACCGCCTTCCTCCCGGCCCTTGGATCGATCACACTCTCCTGCATCTGTGCTTTTTAAAGAGCCTCACTCTTCCTAGAACCTTTACATTTACTCCTGTTGGTAGAGGGCTCGGGATTACAGGAACTGAACACATGAAGGAGCTGAAAATAAGTATTCCTGACAGGGTTTAGGGTGGTATGGGTTCCAAGTTATTTGGTGAGATTTCAGCCATGTAAATGATGTCTGACTCACACCCACCCTCTTCAAAGTCGCCTTTTAAATAAGCACTTTCTGAAGTTCTCCGTGTCTGTGGGGGCAGAGAGGAGACCACCCCAGGAACAAACAGGAGATGAGTAGCTGCGGGCATTCTCCTTGTTACATTCTCCTGTAACTCCTGGGGAGATTTGCAGCCCTTTCTTTCAGTTTGCTTTTAAGTGGCTTTTCCGTGACACCTTTACTTCCCCCCCCTCTCCCCCTTTATAACAAGGGGAAAAATCGACAGCTCTCGGAGCCAGAATGAGCCAAAAAAAGGTAAAAGCTCGTGGTTTCTGAACTGGCAGGTGGATTTTTGTTTTTCTGTCGTGTTCTGTATGTGTTGCAAAAGTTCATCCTTGCAAACACTGAAAATGTTAAAAAACAAAAAGTAATGGTTCCACGCCGCTTTCACGCCACCATATGGTTCATAGAGATGTTTTTGTCTACATCTGATCTCACAGCTGATGAGGAGATAAGGAGTGAACGCAGAGTCGAGCTTCCACTGAAATCTACCTAAAGTGACACTATGGAAAAGCATGATCGAGCCCTAAAAAAAACCCCAGTAAAGTAAAACTTGTGTCTTTGATTATGGATTTAGAGAAGTCCCAGTGGGAATTGTTTGGGCTGTTTTAGATTAAGGGAAGGCAATCGATGATAAGTGCCTTGAGAAGAGTATTTCTGATTTGTCCTGCACCTCTGGCTAATTTCTTAATACTCATAAATAGTTAAAATGTTAGGATGCAGTCATTCCACATCGTGTACACCCGGGATGGTTGAGCTGGGAGCAGAGCCCCGGGTAATCCCAGTTACACTGGGAAGAAGCGAGAGGAGGAAGGGAGCTGTTTCGCTGCTGTCAGCCAAGGAAACCTGCCTCAAATCTGCTGAAAATCCAGTTTGCTTTTTCCCACCACCACCCCCCCCAGCCCATCCCCTGGAATCGGGTGCCACTCTGGCCAGTGACAGGTGGCCTCTGGATCTGCTAATTGTGGCCTTGCACAGCGTGTGCCAAGGGCTTCCTGCCTGTGGGGCAGCCCTTGGGGTGCCACCCCCGCAGAAGCCGGGGCCAACAGATGGGCTCAGAAAAGGCAAGGGCTTGCGTTTCATTCAGGTCAATTCCACCTTTTCACGCCACCATCTGGTTCCTATAGAAGGTTTGGTAGACCTCGTGTCTCACAGCTGATGAGAAGCTGAGGAGGAAATGCAGAGTCGAGCTCTCCACTAAAATCTACTTCAAGTGACGTTATGGAAAGCACCATCGAGCCCTGAAAGTGACCGACCTGCCTGAGAATATAGAGAGTTAAACATTCATTTAAGCGTGTTTCAATACTGTATTTAAGAAGGTTTAGCTCTTGCAAACCGCCTCGAATTTCTGATTTTGTATGTCCAGGTACTA
>VZTM01028745.1:73892-87076 GCA_013400555.1 Jacana jacana
AATGTGTCGCCACACACAAAAGAGGGGGGGGGGGAGTATGCTTTTGATGTATTTTTGGCAGCAGAATGCAGAACCGAGAGGGGTTGGAGGTGTCTGGCTGTTAAGGGGGTGGTGCTTTTTAATGTCAGTCTCCTGCCTGGTCTCCCGTTGCTGCCCCAGGCCATCTCCAGTGGGTTTTTGTGCGCCGGGCACAGCAGAGACAGCCTTGGGTGCTCACGTTTCAGCTGAATCCCACCCTGAGCCATTGTGATCTGCTCAAGGGTGAGAAGGAATTGTTATCCCACCTGGGATACCCAGCCCAGGCTTCTTCCAGTACCCAAACTTATTTCTGGCATCATTCAAGGTTTGGTCTATGATGTCTCTGTTATCACAGGACTCAGTATTGGGGCCAGTTCTGTTCAATGTCTTTATTGACGGTCGTGACAATGATACAGAGAGCACCATCAGTAAGTTTGTAGATGACACTAAGTTAGGTGGGAGGGTTGATCTGCATGAGGGCAGGGAAGCTCTGCAGAGGGACTTGGATAGACTGGATCCATGGGCCAATGTTAATGGCATGGCCTTCAACGAGGCCAAGTGCCAGGTCCTGCCCTTGGGCCACACCAACCCCATGGATGGCTACAGGCTTGGGGCAGTGTGGCTGGAGCTGCCTGGCAGAAAAGGACCTGGGGGTGCTGGGTGACAAGGGGCTGACCATGAGCCAGCAGTGTGCCCAGGTGGCCAAGAAGGCCAAGGGCATCCTGGCTTGCATAGAGAATAGTGTGACCAGCAGAAGCAGGGAGGTGATTGTCCCCCTGTGCTCAGCACTGGGGAGGCCACCCCTTGAGTCTGGTGTCCAGTTCTGGGCACCTCAGCACAAGAGAGATATCGAGGTGCTGGAGCGAGTGCAGAGGAGGGACACGGAGCTGGTGAAGGGCCTGGAGAGTAAATCTTACGAAGAGCAATTGAAGGAGACAGGACTGTTTCGTTTGAGGAAATAAAGGGAGACCTCATCCCTCTCTACAACTGCTTGAAAGGGCATTGGAGAGAGGTTGGTGCTGGTCTCTTCTCACGGGCAATGAGCGATAGAAGGAGAGGGAATGGCTGCAAGCTGCAGCAGGGTAGGGTTAGGCTGGCCATGAGGAAAAAGTTTTTCCCAGAGAGAGTGGTCAGTCAGTGGAATCAGCTGCCCAGGGAGGGGGTGGAGTCCCTATCCCTGACTGTGTTTCAGAGTAGATTGGATGTGGTGTTGAGGGATCTGGTGTAGGGGAGAACTTGTAGAGTGGGGCTGATGGTTGGACTGGATGATCCCAAGGGTCTCTCCCCACCTAAATGATTCTATGATTCTGTGATTATCATTTTAAGTAATAGTGGTGGGCTTAGAAAAGGGAGGTATGAGTGTACTGACAGTCTCTTCTGTGAGTTTATATTCAGTCTACTGGAATTCTGAAAAGTTCTGGAAAAAAATTCAATTTTCTGATGTAAGAAACCAAGCTATTACATGTGCAAATATATAATAGAAAAATTTAATCAATTGAGTGTACGGCCCAAACAGAGTTATTTTTGTAGTTTCACTTATCACTAATGATAAAGCATCATTTAAAATAGCTTTGGGGTTTTTTTCCTTCTGTTTTGCGAGCATTCACCTTTCTACACAGATTTAATCAGGCAGATGTAAAAGTGATGCAGGAACTTATTCTGGGAAATTGAACCAGGATCCTATTTAGATTGAGTAGCCTCAGAATTTAGGAAGCATATATTTTTTTCTTGAATCAAATGGTGTATATGTAAGTTCAACCTCCCTTAAAAACCATCAGTATCTTCGTTCAGGCAGCAGGTGTGGGATCAGTACCACAGAATCCCAGTTCAATCACTGTTGCAGGTGTCTGGTTGTGGAGAACCTCTGGTTGTGGAGAACCTCCTCCGTGGCCTGGAGGGGACAAATAGAAAAGATGGTTTGAGTTTATTCTATTAACTAAATATCCAACCTGTAGGATAGAATCAAATGAAAAACAAAGTCAGAGGGTTGGTTGTGGAACACAAGTTGCTGTGACGTGCGGTGGTGGGGTTTTACCTTCTGTTTGTCCAACGTGGAGCACAGGATGGTTGCCCACAGTCAGAGACCTAGATGGGTTTAGGCTGGACATTAGGGAAAAATTCTTCACAGAAGGAGTGATCAGGCACTGGAATCAGCTGCCTGGGGAAGTGGTGGAGCCCCCATCCCTGACTGTGTTTCAGAGTCAATGAGATGTGGTGTTGGGGGATCTGGTGTGGGGGAGAACTTGTAGAGCAGGGCTGATGGTTGGACTGGATGATCCCAAGGGTCTCTTCCAACCAAATGATTCTATGATTCTATGACAGCAGCAGAAAAAGTGCATGTTCAGTGGCTGCTTCTTGCCCTGTGTTGTCTGAACACTGCCTTTTCCTTCCAGCCTCTCCTCAGTGTTCTTGGACAAATGAAAATGGGGCGTTTTCCAGAACTCGTTGATGGTTTAATCAAACCTGTTAAGATAGACCTTTATATAATGAGTACCCATCCCAGAGCAGGGCAGAAAGCCCAGTCAGCACTCAGCAGGCCAAGAGAGATTTAGCCTACAGATATCACCTCGGTTCTTCTGCTTAACTCTGTTAAAAGTAATTAAAACATTCAATGATAAAAGAAAAAACCCTGTAGTTAAAATCACATACAAGGCAGAACGGCTCGTGTCCTTCCATTGCCTCCTACAAAACCCCAGGATTTTGGGGTTGGGACTCTTGGGTGGTGGTTGAGGCGGTTTTTTTTGTGTTTGTAATAACCATGCACTGAATTTCTCACGTGTGACCACACTTGAAAAGTTGACAACGTTAAAGAGTGTTGGAGTAACCTCATGAAAGTTACTGGAGGTATCTAAGCGTGGTGAGTTGGCTTTGTCCATACCTTTCAAAAAACCCAACAGCAACAGAAAACAACAAAAGCAAATCAACCAAACAACAACAAAAAAAAAGGGCAAAAGAAGACCAAAACCCCTAAACCAAGCATTTGACAGCCTATTTTTTTATATATTCGGGCCTGAACATTTATTAGAAAGTGGAACAGGATACTGCGTTCCCGGAGTTGAGGACGTGTTGATGCAGAAGCGAGTGTATCTGGGGGAGCGTCCTGGAAAGTTGGGCAGTTTCGAAGTGCCTTGTGAAAGCGAGGTGGTTTTCCTGCAGAATGGAAATAATGCTTTGCCAATCACAAACCAGTGATCAAATTTCACCTTATTTACTAAGCAAAACGCCTGTTTGTTCATTCGTCGAATTTTTCATTGACTACAGTGAGGACTTCTTGTAGAGCCAAAGCTTTTTCCAGTTAATTCTTAAATTCTGTAATTTAATAAGCTTTAGAAACAGGGCAATTCCCTATTTTGTAGGTTTTCTGCTATGAGTGTATTCTGACATTTGCAAGTGTGAGAGATCTAATTTAAGTGAAGTGCAAGGAGTCACTCCATCTGCCTTCTCGAGAAACCTGCCTTCTCTCTGTGCTTCCCTCCACATACGAGCGACGCCGAGTGCGAGACTGCTGCTACGAGATCCTTCAGACCTTCTTGTAAACTCTTCTGAAAATGAGGAATGGTTGTCAATTACTGCTACTTGCTCTTCATTGTGAAAAGTTTCAGCTTTTCCCAAACCAGCTGTGGAGCGCTGGGGGTGGGGTTGGACTAGCTGATCTCCAGAGGTGCTTTCCCAAACTCTAATCATTCACTCATTCATTCATTTCGTGTTGCTTCTTGACATTGTCCTTGCAAAGTTCTTGGGTTGCTTTCCCTGGGACAAACCTGGTTTGCTTCTGAATAGCAGGAAAGCTTGGGGCAGTGTGGCTGGAGCTGCCTGGCAGAAAAGGACCTGGGGGTGCTGGGTGACAAGGGCTGAGCATGAGCCAGCAGTGTGCCCAGGTGGCCAAGAAGGCCAAGGGCATCCTGGCTTGCATAAAGAATAGTGTGACNTGTGGTGTTGAGGGATCTGGTGTAGGGGAGAACTTGTAGAGTAGGGCTGATGGTTGGACTTGATGATCCCAAGGGTCTCTTCCAACCTAAATGATTCTATTATTCTATGAAACGTTGCTGAATGGAAGTTCTCCGCTCTCCTGGCTGTAGGTGCGTGTGCTTGCTCAGACAGAGCCGCCTTCCCTTCGTGCCCAACCGCTTCAGACGTGCTGTTGTGAAGCTTCCCAGCCACCTTAGCCTACATGAAGCTATAATTTATTTAAATACTGTGAAAAGTCATGTTCTGCCCCTCCTGGCAGTTCACAGTGACTGATCTCCCCTTGTGAGCTCAGTCCTTGTAGCAGAAACGGGAGTTTGTGGTGGAATTACGGTTCCCAGCATCCGCGCGGTGTCACCGGAGGGTTTCAGAGTTGGAAGGAGCTCGGGGTTGAACAGGTTGCAATCGTTGCCAGCCTAAATCCACCCGGTTCTGCCATCCCATGTGCTGTTCTCGGGTCAGCAGCAGATGGTAAATGGGTTTGTGTTGCGTATTTGGGGGTGGCTTCTGATGTCATTTTCAAGGGGGTTGGAAATACAACAGAATTTGCGCTTTGTCATCTCTTGAGGTTGTCTTTTGTAGTTCTTCAGGTGGGAATTCCCCTGGGGAGCTGCCATCCAGAGCTCATGTTTTGGGTTTTTCTTAGGAGGCTCTTCTGAAGAAGAATTCTGTTCCTAGGGTTTCAGCAGCTTCTTAGCATTTGATGGATGGCTGCTCTGTGATATTTCTTCCTTTGTTTGTTTGGGGAATGACTGCCTTTTTCCTGATCTCGTCCTTCCTGCCATGCCTGTTCTTGCAGCCTTTTATGAACCTTCTTGGCTAGTTTTGGTCCTACAGCTTCTTCTCAACGAAAAGCCATTTTTAAGGTACCTGGTGGCTGTATACCATCTGCCTGGGGGCTTGGAAGCTTTTACAGTTATACATGGATGGGCTTAAGCCATTTGTTCTGTGCTCTCAATTCAGTATCACTACTAGATAATCTTTATTTTTGCCAATTTGTAGCTTTTTCCCCCTCATTTACCCAATGTGCTACACTCACTTCACGTTCAAAGCCTTGACTTCCCAATTTTTTCAACACCTCTGTTTGTTTACCTGTTCTTTACCAGATAATACCAATAAATACATCTTCTCTTTACTTCTTTTAATCTGCTTTCTTATTTCCAAGTTCCAGCACGCACTTACGATGTTCATATTTACATATTTTAACAACTCTAAGGTGTGCTATCTCCGAAAATAGCAATTAATGCAATTATTAGTCCATATAATTACTTTAGTATTTAGTATTTACGTTGATTTTTAAACAGTCATGAAAATGGAGGTTCTTCTCCCAAATACAGCAGTAGTTAGTGACTTCTTAACCAGGTGGTCCAATAGGTGGTCCTGAAAATATCCATCAACTTGAAACTGGTACCAGTGGGACCTAAACTTTGACTTTTCTGTGGTTTGATGGAGTTTTTTTTTTGCTCCCCATAAAGCCTGTATGAGTTTAAGGGAGGAAATAGCTCAGAATTTAAAACTTAGTGGCCTGATTCATCTGGCCAAGGGTGGAGTTTTTGACCCCATCTCGAGGTGGATGAACCTTGTTCTTAGCGACGAAGCAGTGCGCTTCCCACAGGGGCGATTTTCACACCTGAGTGTTTTACTGGGGTTGAATGTTTTTTACACTTTGTGCATGTAATATGTAATTGCAAGACTTTATTTTATGGTTTTAGTGTTCAGCATCACGTTTGCTCCTCTGGGATTGAGTCAGCCCCATGGGAGGGCTGGTATTGAACTGCGGTTGGCAAACCTTCAGGTGGAGCAGAACCTTCAAAGGACTGTGACATTCCCAGGCTTACTGCCCCAAAACTTGTCGTGTTTTATCAGGGAGAAGGGGATAACTCATAAGTTAGGCTTCTGCCTACTAAAGCTTTAAAAGTAGCCCACTGCTTCTTGAACATTAACTTTTTTTAATTAATTCTTGGAGAATTTTCTGCCCTTTGTTTATAGCTGGGGTCAAGGCTTTCCTTCCTCATCTGTCCATCCATCTCAGCTTTGCAGGATCTCTGATACCTGCTGTACAGACCCGTAACTAAGTGATGGTGAAGTTACCAATGAAAGAGGTTATATTTGTCTGAGCACTATTTGCCAAACCCTTTGCCTGGGAGATGAAAATAAACATGTGAAGGAAGATTTGGTGGAAGATTTTGCAGGCATTCAGGCAATCGTATGGACTTGATTTATCCGTACAGGCCATTCCAGCCTTACCCCTGCAGCAGACCAAGGCTGTCCCACGGTTTGGGATTGTCACATTCTTTTCATTAAATCCTAGAATTGTCGAGGTTGGAAGGGACCTTTATGATCATCCAGTCCAACCATCAACCTAACTCTGATAAAAACCACCGCTAACCCGTGTCCCTCAGCACTATGTCAACCCGGCTTTTAATTCCCTCCAGGGATGGTGCCTTAATCCTTTCCCTGAGCAGCCCAGGCCAAGGCTTGACTTGACAATCCTTTCCCTGTAAATATTTTTCCTAATATCCATCCTAAACCTCGCCTGGTGTGACTTAAAGTAATTTCCTCTTGTCCCATCGCCTGTTCCTTGGGAGAAGAGACTGACACACACACCCCCAGATACACTCTCCTTTCAGGGTGTTTTAGAGAGGGAGAAGGTCTCCCCTCAGCCTCCTCTTCTCCAGGCTGAACACCCCCAGCTCCCTCAGTCACTCATCACAAGGCTTGTTCTCCAGACCCCTCACCAGCTCCATTGCCCTTCTCTGGACCCGCACCAGCACCTCAATGTCCTTCTTGTGGTGAGGGGCCCAAAACTGGAGACAGTGCTGAAGGTGGGGCCTCACCAGTGATCTTTTGTTGGTCTGTTGCAGTTACATATTCCTATTTTTTGTGTGAGAACCCAGTGCCTGTTTGATGGAAGCTCACTGGCAGTTTTGTGGAAGAGTATAAATGATGTTCGTACCGCGTTGACGTGCAGGAGTAGGGATGGAGCATCCTTCAGCTTTTGCACTTGTGGCACAATCAGTTAAGTGCAGAGAAGATGAAAGTCAGGGGATATAATCCTACTGGACATCCGAACCGAGAGTGCATTAAGCCAAGAGGTTCGTCATGTGAGGAACTATTACCAGACTATAATGAGGCAGTCGTGATATTTTTAGTTTATAAGATTGTTATTGGTGTAAAATAAGTAAATATGGGGTGATGATGAGAACTGACTTCAACAGAGAGAATACACAGGCGAATGTGAGTGTGATTTAATTTTGAGCACGAGTGGATGAGAAATTTCAGGAGCCCAAAAAACTTTGGTCAATGTAAGAGATTGGCTTGGGATTGCAGTGACAGAAAAGCTGACAGAAGGAGGTTGAGGGGAGACCTTCTTGCTCTCTTCAACTCCCTGAAAGGAGCATCTAGCCAGGAGGAAGCTGGTCTCTTTTCCCAGGGAACAGGTAATGGGACCAGAGGGAAGTTGCGGCAGGGGAGGTTCAGATTAGTTATTAGGAAGAATTTTTACATGGAAAGGGACTGTAAGCCTTGGACTGGGCTGCCCAGGGCAGTGGTTGAGGCACCATCCCTGGAGGTATTCAAAAGACAGGTTGATAGAGTGCTTAGTGACACGGGTTAGTGATGGTTTTTATCAGTTAGGTTGATGGTTGGACTAGATGATCTCAAAGATCCCTTCCAACCTAGATCATTCTGTGATTCTAAGAGCAAAGCTTGAAGAAGAAGGAAGAGACTAAGAAGAAAAGTCATAAAAACAAAATCAATAAGGCTTCAGTCTCATGTTGTGAGCCTTTGTGATTGAACTCAGGTTTGTGTGGAGGTGAAGGGGCAGCAGGTATAGGTCTCCTTGCTGTCCTGTGGTTGTCCCGTGGTGTGAGCTCTGTGTGAGGAGAGCTGGGTAGGGTCACATCTGGGGGCCATCTCTAGCCCTTCCTGTATCCTGTCTGTGAGAATGGATGACACAGGGACTCAGCTCAAGTGGAAGCACAGAGCTATACTTCATTGATTATCAGAACCTCAGGTACCGTCAGGCATCTAGACATGAAGCTGGGACTTTGTGCTGTGTGTTTTTAATAATTACTAATGGATCTGTTCTCCATAACTACTGTTTCCGTGTCAAAGGCATTTATACTTCTGTCCTCCACAACCTCCTATGGCAACGTTAGAGATGCTCTGCTCACTCAGTATGTTAAGAGTATAAGAACATCTTCCTGTTTATAATCCTTAGGTCACACAGGAGGTTTTCAGTAGATGGACAGTTGTGTCAGAAATCTCTGGGTACAAGAGACAAGGTCTGGGAGGCTCCTGGTGCTCGTGGCTGTTCTAGCTTCTTTTGCCTGAATGGGCTCCTGGGGGAGCAACCAGGTGTTCTAGGAAGACAAGTCAATATTTTTGAGACATTCAGGAAATATCTGCTGGGTGTTGTTGGGGAAGGAGCTGGAGAAGAGCATTCAGGGAACCCAGAGTGGGTTGGAGACGTGCTGGTGATGCAGGAGGAGGGAAATGAGAGCACCCAGGGAGACAAATGAGAGATTTACATCGTGGAGCTATTTTAGACTCTGTTATTCTCCGTGGGGAATTCCCATTCCGCTAAGAATGGTGCTGTTCTTGTACAGCATTTCAGTGGGGCTTTGTGGTATCATTCTCTATTAGAAACCATAGTTAAACTGTAGAATGCAGAAAATACTACAAGGGTTATCCATCCCATCAAGGCTTTTAAAAATAGATGACTGATAGTATTGCAGAAAGGAGACCTGTCAAGGTAGAGTGAAGTTAAAGCAGGAGTTTAAGGACAGCCTTAACACTGATTTTTAAGTATTTGTGTTAATGACTTAGACACCAATGAAAATTCCATCCTGAGGAACAGGGTTTGCAGGCAGAACAAATACAACATGAGACCCAGTTGCCGGTGTCCCTACTGCTCCCTAACCTTTGTACAACCAGGAAATGAACAAAAGCTCGTATTTTAGCTCATTCCTGGAGGTGTTCAAGGCCAGACTGGATGGGGCTTTGAGCACTGGTGGGAGGTGTCCCTGCCCAGGGCAGGGGGGTTAGAACTGGATGATCTTTAAGGTCCCTTCCAACTCTAACTGTTCTGTGACTGGGGACTAGTTAAACATGATACCTTGCAAGAGCCTCCATGCACGGAGGAAGTCAGGGTGGTGGTGGGAGGATGATGTGTTTGTGGTTACGGGATGAGCAGAGACAGACAAAGAATGTTTCCTTGCGTTACCGTAGTCCGTGGCAAAGCAGTCGCTTTGGGAACACACGTACATCTGTACACTGGGGTGGTGTTTTCCCTCCCTAATATGGAAGCAGCTTCACCTTCTAAGCATATTAAAAAGAAAGATGATTATGATGATTAAACCATCCTGTATTTTACAGTACGTGGTAGAAGGCCTAAGAAATCCATAGCATCTGTACCTTTTGCTGAAGACAACAGCGTGACTCAACAACAAACTGGAGCTGTAACCTCAGCTGCAGAAAAGGCCCCAGCTCGCTTTTCACAAAGATTTCCTTTTGTTTCAAAAGGGAAAAGAGAAACTTGCTGAGGTACGGAGATTGGTTGGCAGTGTCTCTTTCTCTTACAGCACAACAGAATTCAGAATATCTCAGGCCTTGACAACCAAGAAATAAAAAGTTATGGTACAAGAAAATCCGGGTTTAAATCTTCCCCTGCTGAGCTGGCAGTAGGAGCTGAAAATTATTTGTGTGCTAAGGTGTAGTGGCGCTGAATAGTGGAAGGAGCAGTTGAAATAACTAAATGGAGCTGTTGGATTGAAGGAGATTTATTAAACTTTCCCTCCTTACCTCTTGCAAGGCCTTTCTGCGTGTTTACACTTTGTTTCTACGGTAAATGGGACCCATTTTCTATCTGTAGGACTGGTGGGAGATAGACTTGTGGGGTTTGCAGGTATTCAAAGGACAGAGTTGGCTGCCATCAAGGGAGGGGGAAGTTGTGAAAGTGAATTCCCACCTGGATGGAGGGTGTGGAGAAGGCAGAGGCAGACTGGACCTGGAGATGTGCAGGGAGAGACAAGGGACACAAGTTGGAAAAGAGGAGATTCCTGTTAGATGTAAGGAAAACAAAGTCACCATCAAGGTGGTCAGCCCCTGGAGAGGTGGGAAAAAGCTGTTTCCAAAGGCATGTGAAACTTGATGCATCAGTGGCCACGAGCATCCTGATCTGGTTGGACTTCCTTTTAACCATAGCTTGGACTGGAGACCTCCAGAGGTCCTTTCCAACCAGCCTGTTTCTGTGATTCTAACCCATAAGAAGTACAGTTTTTCTGTGGAATATGTGAAACACGAGGTTGTAGCCCCAAAATACTCTGCTGTAGGTCGACATACACTTATTGAGGGTGACTCAGGCTCATGACTGCGACGACTCCAGTATTTACAGGCCTCCACCTCTGTTCTACAGTGTCCCCTATGGCCTGATCTCCCCATGGGGACCTTGGTGTGCTCTCGGTGTGCTCAGCTACCAAAAGAAGCTCTTTTCTGGTACCGTGTTACTGGTGCCTGCGTTTTGGCCAGCACCAGTGATTGTGTGAGGAATTGCATGAAGAAGTTCATCCAAGTTACAATTAGTGCAGCAAGAAAACGGATGGTTTTAAGGGTCAGTTCCTGACTGTGTTAGTGCTCAGGGAAGGGCAAAGTGCTGGGCAGAAACAGAGCGGTTCAACGTGGAAATGCAGAAATCTGCTATCAATTTCTGATAGAGTATGAAGTTACCTTTACTCTGTGCTAATTATTGGTTCTTGTTCCAAAACGATGGGTTCATTGCCATAGCACTGCTCTAACATGGCCAGGATTATCTGTGGACATACAGATGTTTCAGAGAATCAGAGAATGGTTTAGGTTGGAAGGGACCTTAAAGATGATCAAGGTTGGTAGGCCTGCTGTGGACTCTCTCCAGCAGTTCCCTGTCCCGCTTGAACTGAGGGGCCCAGAACTGGACACAATATTGAGATGAGCATATTGAGATGGGGTCTCACCAGGGCAGAGTAGAGGGGGAGGAGAACCTCTCTGGACCTACTAACCACCCCTCTTCTAATACACCCCAGGATGCCATTGGCCTTCTTGGCCGTGAGGGCACAGTGCTGGCTCATGGGCATCCTGCTGCCCACCAGGATCCCCAGCTCCCTTTCCCCTACGCTGCTCTCCAACAGGTCATTTCCCAACCTATACTGGTCCCTGGGGTTGTTCTTGCCCAGATGCCAGACTCTACACTTGCCCTTGTTCTAGTTCATTCAATTTCTCCCCACCCAACTCTCCAGCCTGTCCAGGTCCCGCTGAATGGCAGCTCAGCCTTCTGGCTTGTCAGGCACTCCTCCCAGTTTGGTGTCATCAGCAAACTGGCTGACAGTGCACTCTATTCCCTCATCCAAGTCATTGATGAATCTATTGAACAGCACCGGTCTCAGTACTGATCCCTGAGGGACTCCACTAGACACAGGCCTCCAGCTAGACTCTGTCCCATTGACCACCACTCTCTGGCTTCTGTCCTTCAGCCAGTTCACAACCCACCTCACTACCCTGTTGTCCAGGCCGCACTGCCTCAGTATAGCTACAAGGATGCTGGGGGAGACGGTGTCAAATGCTTTACTGAAGTCAAGGTACCATTTACCAGTGCTACTTCTGGGCTAAAATCCTGGTTTGCCTTATTTCTTGGAGACACCTGGATGCGCCTGTGTCTGGTCTCGGAAGGAGGTAGTTCCGGAAAGGGAACAGGCAAGACAAGACTTAACAGCCCACGTACATCTGAAATGGTAAACAACTAGAGATAAAAAGGAAATATTCGGGCTGGTGTAGGGGCTTATTCCTAGAAATAAAGCAGTGGAATGAAAAAAAAGAGAAGATTAAGGCTAAATGTCATGAAAGAGCGTTCTGCAACAGTAGTGGGTTTTCAGATGACTCTTCCAAAGAAAGCAAAGAAAAAAACATTTCAGGACAAAGGCCCCCTGTTGGGTTGGGTTTTTTTAGCTTTTTTATTTTTATTTTTTTCTCCCTGTTTCTTTCCTTCAGCTCAACCACTCAATGTAAAATAATCTCATCTGGGTATAGAAAAGAATGTCTTAAATTTTTGAGGCATGAATATGTGAATCTCGGCATCCTCGGGAGCTGCTGTGGAGCTTTCCAGACCTGAAGGTGCAGCCCCTGCCATGGGTACCAAGTTCTCATCTTGTAAAGGACTAGAAGGTGTTTGGTCTGTGCTTCACTGGCTTTGGTGGGACTTCACAGGAATGAAGAGCTGGGTAGTTCAGGATTTAGTTCTAGATAAGTATAAAATAAAATTTAAAAAGAAGGGAAAGTAAAAACTGGACTGAAGTGGGTAGAGACGACGGGAGGAAGATGAGAAGAAATTATTAAGCCTTTTTAGGAGTGTTTTGCCTTGGTTTTGCTTGTTTTGTTGTTTTTTTGAACTGCCTATTAAAGCTGCTGCTTTATTTACCATGTCTAGGACCTCGATGGCAATTCTGGTGGTAATTTGTATTATTTGACTTGAGATAAGAATAATCCTACAAGAGCAAGAAGCAGGTATTATATTTGTGGCCTGTTCACCACCCACGGGAGGTGAAATAACAAACCCAAATCCTGAATTTAAACTTTGGGACGGGTTAAATAGATGGCAATGTTTAACAATATCATTATTTTGGCACAGATACTCCTAGCTAAGCTTTTGAAACCTTTTGATGTCTTTCCTTAAAAATAATTCTAGTATTATCTCCAGTGTCATAAAATTCTTGCAGATCCAAATTGCTTTGGTGGTTTGAAGTGGTGATTTACACTGGCATTAGCAACGCTGCCGTAAAAAGGCAGTTTTCTCCAGCAGCCAAGTTGGTTGGAGAAATTTCTGCCCACTTCCTCTTGGCCCTTCGTTCCTTCTCCACATGAGGGTTTTCTCCCCTTTTTTATTTGAACCAGTGGAAGTGCTTGTGGTGGTGCATCTGGGACTGAAAGGGAGGGAGACAGTTAGCTGGGTTCTGCTGAATTGCCTCAGATAGCTTCAATTTTTGTTTCTTTGGAGGTTTTTAGTTTGTTTTATTTGTTTGCTGTAAGCTCAAATAATTTCATTGCTGTGGTTTTCAGCGTGGCTCTACAAAGGGATATAGGGATAGGGACATAGAAAACACTATCAGTAGATTTGCAGATGACACCAAGTTGGGTGGGAGTGTTGATCTGGTTGAGGGCAGGGATGCTCT